>CM038226.1:21055963-21487873 GCA_021442155.1 Cymbidium sinense
GTGTCAATCAATTCGCTTAATCGACCGGGTTTGGAGGCATCACCGGAGATGGGGTTGAGGCGATGCTCACGATCGGGGGTCGACGCATGTCGGCGCATGACGCGAGGTGGTCGCGGCGAGGATAACCGCCGACGATGGTGGTAAGGCGAGATTGCCTACGGGGCACGACCGGGCGACGGTGAATACGGCGTGACCGTTACGGGTTACGATCGGGTGGCTCAAGCAATCCGGCGACGGTGAATGGTCGACGATGGTGCCTGCAGGGATGACCAACGACGATGGCGTGCCGGGGCGGTCGGAGATTGCCTGGCCATGATGGTCGGCAAGCGACTGCTACGGTAGTCGGCGCTGGTGACCGGCTATACGTTGGCGCCGACGGGTGGTCGCACAATAACCGGCGACGTGATCGCCGCGAACTATGGTGGATATAATACCGCGACGGGTACGGTGACAAAGGATGATTTTGACCTATCTCGGTTGTTGAGTGACCGATGACGACGCAAATTGCATGGAAGAGGTTGAATCAACTGGAGATTTTGACCTATCCGGTTGTTTGTCGAGTGTGACTCGATGACGCAACTGTATGGAAGAGGTCGAATTAACTAAGGATTTTGACCTATCCGGGTTGTTGTCGAGTGTTACCCAATGACGCGTTAACTCGTAAGGAAGAGGTCGGGAAGTCCACCAAGGACCTTTTGACCTATCCTAGTTGTTTGTCGGTCTTTGCTCGATGACGCTAACTCGTATGGAAGAGGTCAAATTGAATCCGCAAGGATTTTGACCTATCCAAGGTTGTTTGTCGAGTGTTACCCGGCGATGTTAACTCATGGAAGAGGTCCGATCAAGTCCCCTTGGGATCATGCCCGACAGATACAACGTGAGTTGTATATTTCTGGGAGGATTAAATGAAGAAGAAACAAGCTTATAAGGAAAAACCATAAACTCATTACTTTAATAATGTTGGTGATACAATATTGTCACAAGATAACTTAACAAAAGGGACGAGATACATTTTAGAGAGAGTTAACAAAGGACAAGAGGTGGACAGGAAAAGACAAAAGGGATAAATTAAAGATTACAATATTTATACACCGATGATTACATATAACACTTTTCAGAGACCCTCCATGTTCCAAGTTTTAAGGAATATTTTTTCCTATGGATCGTTGGTCATAGCTTGACGGTCATTCATCCGATAACGGGAGTGTGTCTTTACGTGCAAAACCCTCTCGAGGTACTTCTTTATCTTGAAGATTAAAATTCTCGATCACCAAGGCGTTGAGCTTGTTTGAGGTAACATGATGATGCTATTTGTTGATTTCACACACTCCAACCCCAATGGGAGTTTGAAATTTTATCTTAAGATGAGGTACCGAAATGACAGCACAGAAGATTGATTGGAGGGGTCTTCCAAATATAGCATTGTATGCTGAATTTGACTTGACCACTATGAATTGAACTGAGTGAGTGACTTGTTGAGGAAATTCTCCAAGAACAACGGGTGATTGTCCCTCCACTGCATGGTGATTATCAAACCCATATAATGGTCCAAGGTTGAAGTTTTTCCTTAACCACCCATGCTAAGAAAGGTGGAGTAAAATAAAACATCAACTAACTCCCATTATCAATCAAAATTCTCTTAACAATATAACATGGGTCACCAATCCTCGCGACCGAGACAGAGGATCTTGATGGAACTTGGACTCCTTCCAAGTCCGAAGTTATTAAAAGTGATGGGATGATTAATACAAGATTTTTTTAACTCGCTCTTCAAAGGTCAGATGAAGATTTGATTAGATAGTAGTGGCCCACTCACAATCGTTTCAATTTCTCCAACTATTTACCATTATTATGTTGTCTGATGATTTGCCCCCGGAGCTATGTTTGTTTGAGTTGGTTGGTTTTGCATAAATTGACAAGATATCCTCGAATGAGCTTAATTTCCTCGAGTTGTTTGCATGCCTCAAGAAGTATGTCCACGACTTCATGGAAGTGACAATATTGCTCCCGATTGAATTTGGTTTTAGTGGATGCGCCACTTGATATTTTCTTCATAATAGCCATTGGAGGTTAACACGAGATGTCTGGCATGTATTCCACCGTTTCACGAGGCCGTGGAGGGAAATCATGACTACCTTGTTGCTTTATGATGAGATTGTTGATCCGTGTAGAGCACTCTTACATTTTCCGCGGATTGTTCAAATTGTTTCGATGGGCATTAATAGCCTCATCACAGAATCAGTGCTTCCACCCTGAACTAAGTCAAGATACGAAGGACCGATCTCGCATTAGTGACGAAGTAGAAAGACCTGTGATCGAGCCCCCAAGGAATACTCCTCTTAGTAATCTGTATCTACCCTGTATTTGGCGAGAGGAGAATCTCGAAGTATTCTTTAAGTGATTCTACCCTCATTTTGACTAATGCTGAGAGATGGGAGGAATCTTTAATGATCCTCCGCTTGCAATGAACTGTTTCTACAAAAATCTTGAAGTTCGTCAAAGGTATGGATAGATTCTCTGGAAGGGAGTAAACCAAGTGCGAAGCTTGTCCCTCGAGGGTAACCGGAAAGACGACAAAGCAGGTGTCGAGCTTGGATATGCATGATGGTCCCGCGGAAGGTCTTCCTAAGACGCAAATATATATATATATATATCGATTTAAGGTAATTCTGATGTTCCAAACGCAACGGCGCAGCCCATTTCGCGATCGAAGACGGTTTGGTTCAAGTCGGCGCCAAATTGGGTAAATTTCAGCTTAAAATGCGTGTCGCCACTTTCGACCTCTTGATTTTCATGCAGACTCGTCTGAATTGAGTGCAAATAGTCTCACTTAATATATTTAGGCATTTCAAAGCCAATGGCATGATCTGACAAGTCGTTTGATCATTGCGACGCCCCGATCTCGATATACGCGTATTAATGCTTGATGACTTCAGCTTGCTCGATTGCTCATCAAGTCGCAATAATTATATCCAGCCAATTTCGGTCAATGGCGATGGAATCCGCTCATCGGAGGTCATTTGAGTTGATTTCAGATGCTATGCATTTCATTTCCATTTGATCGTCACTTCAAATCGCTCGACATTTGCACAGACTCATCTAAATTGAGTGCGGACGATCATATTTGATAGTTTTCAACATTTTGAAGCTAACAGCATAATCAATTTCATGAACGGAGGTCGTTCGGACATCATCGTAGCTTCCCGACTCTGATATGCACGTCAACATATTGATAGCTCGAGTGCTTAAATAATTGCTCGTTAGATTTTGCAATCTATATTCTGATCAATTTCAATGTTTTGAACGCGATGGCAAAGTCAGTTAATACCGCTATTATTTTGTGATGTTGGTGATTTTGAGCCTCAATTTGTGTCGCCACCTCAAGTTTTTGACTTGGTTGTCTTGATTTATGACACATATGTGGAGGTCAACACTCGGCTTGCATCACCATCATGCGTGTGTTGATGTCTTCAATCTGTGAACCTATCCCACAAGTGAGTGGATCCCCGTCTTTCAAAATTCCTTTTTATCTAGTCATGATGCTCGGGCAACTAAGTGAAGTCTTGCTATACAATAAATAAGTATTACCAAGCACCCATTAAACATAAATTTTTAAATAAATAAGAACTTGTTACCTCAAATTCTCTAAATCATACATCACAAACTTCTATTGAATCTTCTTTCATGATACATAAGGAGCATTCAATTTGCTTCTAATAATATATTTTATTTTATGAATAACCTGTTTTGAAGGGTTGAACCTACATAAATAGTTGTCAGTATATATAAAATATTAAAAGTATTAAATATTATAAAAAAAATGATAGGATACTAACGTGTATCTGTTGTAGAATATTGTGTAGCAGATTCGGTGACGTTGGGCTTTGTATTCCTTATAATAAATTCACAAATTCACTTAGTTTTAGAATGCTCTGACCTAAGCTAATTGATGTACTGTCAAGCCTCATAAATTCTCTTGATCGTCTTCAATCATACAATTCAAAGTATGATATGATATAATCACCCATTGAGAGATTTGATTTATGCTCATCAACAAATTATTTGATTCATTTTATTTATAGAGGGGTGCATAAGTATCTTATAAACTTTCATATGCTTTAGCTCTGTGTCATTTAAGATCCTCCTAATTGTCATAATGTAAATTGTAACATAATAATAAAAAAAAGGTTTAAAGAGAGCTCTCTCCTATACATATTAATATACCTTTGAGTCCTTTAAGCCTCCATAAAACTTTTGATTTATTTCAATTTTATTTGAAATGAGTTGTAACAAAACTTGGTGTTCATAAGATGGTTCATTTATGTTCATCAGTGAGCTATTAAACCTAATATAAGTTTTGCTTGGATTGCATTTATAATTGAAGGCCATATTTAAATTATATTACAAATCTTTGATAATCCAACCATGTGATCGATTAGATTTACTTTCAGATCATTCAAAATGAGGAATTGCAAAGGTATAATTATGCTCTCCCAATTTATCTTTTAAATGGACTTAAATATGAATGAAATGTCATCTTTAATTATTAATCCGAGCTCAGGAATTCAATTTAAATTAGTTTCATTTTGAGTTCAGATTTTATTTAAAGCATATATTTTAGGTTTATTTCAAAATTCATCATTCCCTTCATAATTTTGATTTAATATCAAATAAATTTTGACAATTCAAACATTGTTGTTTTAGTCCATTTGAGTCCTCCCATAAGTATAGGATTTTGATGAAATGTTGGTAACATTTCGTAACATCCTAACGACATTCCCACATAAGGGGCAACTTCGAGTATGTTGGACATATCCATCATGCCAAGAAAAGACGTATGGGTGGTGAGCATACCAAACGCATCCCAAAGATGCCAAGAAAGACATATATCTTAATCTGCATTGAATAAATATTTTTTCTGTAGAGAGCAGATGATACTTATATACCTGCAATTTTTTTTTTAAAATATCAATTTTGAATTTAGAGTTGATTTTATATTAAGTTATTTGGGCCTCTCATCGATGTGAAAGTCGGTAGATTTCGACAAAGATTCGACGTCGTCATACGCTATTTTAGGTATGTTGGGCTTACACACCACGCACAGAAAAGCATATATTGGTGGTTTAAACCACGTCAAATGCATCATCCCACAATATCAAAAAAGTCGTGTACAGGTCTTTAAACCAAAAAAAAAATACAGATTTTTCCACCATACCAAAAGAGTTGTGTATATGCTTATATACCTACGAGCAAATATAAATTTTCCTCGCAATGTCAAGAAAGGCATCTGTGAGTATTAATTTTTAGTAATTTAACAATCAAATATTAGAATCATGTCTCACATGAAGCAATGTCCGAATTAGAGGCAAAAGACAAATTTCAGAGGAACTTAATATGACAGTTTTCTGATTTGGAGAGAAAAAGGAAGTCGAAGAGTTTAAGCAAGACTTACGCTAGCATAAGTAAAAATAGCATTATGGAATATTTAAATCCTGTAGGATTTAATCCCCACTACCTTGTTCTAAATATCAATAGGTTGGTCGAAAAATTTGAGTAGGATCCAGCTTATGTTCTGTTAAACAACAGAAATAGCAAATTTAATTTCTACAAACGAGAGAACAGCCAACGACAACTGAGCGGCTCTCGTTTAGGACAAGGGTAGAATGGGAAGAAGATGATCGAACTTATTATTTTAATTTATAATTATCAACGGCAATTTCTAGTGGTCAGGCTGCCAAAAACCCTAATTACTTATGTTTGGCAAACTTTTCTAGCAAACTATACAACGAAAGATACTGCCATTTAAATCCAACAGAAACTTCCAGCGACTAGGCTGCTAGAAATTAAAGCGTTCATCAACAGCTATCTCCAGCAGTTTATGTGAGCTCCGAAAATTCATCACCGACCTCTCAATATAGATTGAAGAGAGTATGATTTATGATATGTCGGTGTAATTTTCAGAAGGCATATGGAATAGTAGATAAGACACTACCCAAAGATTTCATTCTCATTTGATGAAAATTTTAGATATGATTCCAAGTTTCTTATAGGCGCAAGCCCTTATAGTTAATTAACCCTCTCAATAAGTGAGAAAACTTTCGAAAGGCAATGTTAGATCGCTAAATGGCGTATAGTATGGAGTTTTAGAATTTAAAATTATGAAATTCATCATTTCAAATTTTAAAGAGGATGGTTGGGGAATGATGAGGGATCCCATGATTCCGTCATTCGTCGTGGTCTCTAATCTACTTAGAGGAGGTAATTGACCAACGACCGAAAAGATCCTTATCAACAATACATGGGTATCCAAGAAATTCTTGTAGACTTGAGGTGGTGTTTAATGAGATGATCTTATTAGAAGATTGTTTACCTATCAAGTATACCATGATTCATAAACTCAAAGCGGAGCATCATGAGCTATTAGGTGATCGAAATACAATGGAGCTGATCAAAACCACCGAAGAGGACTGGTCATAATCGGATCATTAAGCTTAATGCCGCCATCGAGGAAACATAGCCACGCCCTTGCAAGAGATTGATTAAGAGTGAATATAGTAGAACTTGATTTGACATTGGCTGGTTAGAGTTTTTTTTTAATTTATCGACAAACAATTATAGAATGTGGATAGATTGAGTTTTCTTTAAGCTTTAATGATTGAGTTTCATTTAAACAATTTTTTAGATTGACACTCAATTTAAGTTAATTTGATTTGAAAATAGAATTACATTTTAATAAAAATATCCCTATACTTGAGAACTTTAGATCATGTACTGTTTTAGCTCTTATGAAGATCGATCTACTATCATAATGATAAATTATTGTTTCATTAAGTTGAAATTCTTATAGATTTTAAGATTTTGTTAACACGGATCATCAAGACTAAACCGGAAACAACTCACACAAGATCCTCAAACACTTGAATTTAAGCATTGACTTGCGGGGCTCATGCTTGTGTATTTAAGAATGTCTTAATTAACGTCTTATGTCGCTTCTACCATGTGTAGAATCATAGAAGGTGTGTTAAATTGATCTAATATCTTATTAGATTTTTTAGATTAATATTTAATTGATTCTAATTTATTTGCACCTTTTGAGATATTAAAATTTACACTTTAAATCTACACCGGCACATACGGTATTTATAGCTTAGAAATTTTTATCTAATTAATGGAATCACTAACATTAAAAATCATAATAAGAATAAAATTTCTTTTATTTTTGGATTGAAGAAAAGTTCATTCATTCATGCAACATTTAATTTAGTTATACCGAAAAAATTACAGATCATTGAAATGTATTATTGAATTTTCTAATTCTTAGATATTATTTGGCTTGTAGTCTTTTATGAGCTTTAGTTATACTTGCCAACAGGTTGCTCGTCTTTAGTGAAAATCTCTTTTGAAATTCATTTGATTTTCACCTCAACTTGAAGATAACTCAACAAATTTCATATGTGTCAATTTTATGTTCAATAGAAACCTTCTTTAGAAATCTATTTTAAATTAGACATCCCAATATATATATTACATAAGAAGACTTATTCTTTATTAATCTCACTTTAGGGTTTGAATTGAGCTATGATCTCATTTAAAAATTAACTTTCTAGCTTCATGTAATCTCCTCATAAGTATAAGATGAATTCAAAGTTATATTTGCATTTGGCTTATTCTATTTTAGTCATTTTCACACATGATAGAACATAAGCCACAAGATTTAATTAATTCTTCTTAACTAATTAACCATTAATCCTTATAGTTTGTTATAGAATGTAAATGAATTATCAAGCTTTATCGTCATCCTCCAAGCTCGACTGTGTTCAATTTAAGTCACTTTTAATTCACTTGGAATAAGTTATAATAACTTCCTTGCTAATTGCCTTAGCCATATTCATACTTATTGGCTTGCTTTGTAATCACATCTATATTCATATAAGAACTATTAAACTCAATTTGGATTCATTCTTAACTCCACATCAATTTTCATATTTATTTGAAAACTAGACTTCAAATTTATTATAAGTCTCTTATGAGTTTGACATTTACCTCTTCAAGTTTTAATTAAAGTTTGTTTAATTTTGAGAAATTCGAAGAAAAGAAAACTCGCTTTCCATTTCAATTTAAGCCATAATCGATGTGAGTTTAATATTCCCAAATTTTACTTGCATTTTAAATAAGTGTTATATTCTTTTCAAAATTTTATTTAAGTGCTCTCCCCCTATTTCTCTTTGATTTAACATTTATCTTCATATTTATCATATATATTTTTTTTTTAACTTAAGTTTAGATGATTTTCATTTGAATTTATTTAAGTCTTGAATTTTAGTCTAAATTTCGATTTCGATATTCGGCGTCATCCCCGTAGGGCGTGATCTGTTTGGCTTTCTGACAATGCGTGAGTGTGGTGTCTTGAGACACATAGATTTTCATCTTGTACGCTTCAATGAGTGTGGCAGGCCTTTAAACCTTAAAGAAGACAAATGCAATGCAATATATCTATATTCATTTCTTTTTTTTTTCCAAGTCCAGAAATTTGATGAAATTTCTAAATTTGACTAGTGAGCAACATCTAAGATGTTAGCCTAATGAGCATAATGAAGTAGTGTCTTGCGACACCGCATGTTAGATCTCGGCTCAATGCGCGATGAGGTCTTGAACCCGCAAAGCAAACATAAGCATTACATATACACATTCATTTATATGCTCGACTTCATTTTTTAGCGCTGATGATCGAAAAAAGATGGAGTTAGAGATGCCGAAAACTAAGAGAAGAACTCGCCTGATGACGGTGTTCCTCTTTGGCTGCAGCAAGAGGAAAGGTTGGAAGGAGACAGAAATGCCAAAAGCCCAGAGAAGAACCCGTCTGATGACGGTGTTCTTCTGCAAAAAATTGTGTAATAAGGAAAGGGAGCAAAACCAAAAAAGAAGAACGTGATAATGGTGTTCCTCTCCGCAGCAAAGAAAAAATGGGAATTTCGGATTGAAGAAATGGGGGAAAGAGGGAATTTCGGATTGGCTCTATTGAGACTAGAGGAGACTGAATATGTGGCTTACCCATTAGAGAAAAGTATGATGCTGCAAAAATGCATTTTTCTCCTTACGCTCTTTAATCACCGTGGCACCTTTCCTGAGTCCCTCAATAATATTGGTTCCACCACTTGAAACCAAAGAATTGATAACCTGCAGTGCTAGCAGCTTACCAGATTCAGTCATCCGGCAAAGTGGGAAAAGTCAGCGTGCAATTGAATAGAAGTAATGACTGAAAGTCTATCAGAAGAGCCAAGATTCTGAATAACAAAGCTCATAGCTTGCTTCAAGAGTGCTAGCTTTGTGCCGACCATGCTACCGCTTATATCAAGCATCGTTACCAAGTCAGCAGGTGCACGTGAAGGCTGTGATGCTGTCGAGCTGGCATTCTGATTCCCATGAGAGCCAAGACTTGTGACAGCACACGGGGCCTTCAGATGGATCAATATGGAGAAAGCTTCTTCATCAGTCGCCTTAGGTATAGCACAAAATTTTGGGTATGCCTTGATATCTACTTTCCTGATTGATCTGTTTGATGAATTCGTGCGAAGCCTACGCAAGAGAGTTATTGTACCATCCTCCTACGGCCAATTGATTTGGTTTAACCTGCCTCTCCCATGTGGAAGTTCAAAGGATGGAGGACCTAGGAAAGGGACCTCCTTCCATTTAGCCCTTGTTCGATCTGCTCCTCGATTTGGACAGCCGGGCATCGGAGGATGATGAGATCGGCGTAATCGGCGTCAGCAATTGGCACTCTATTTCCAAGACACCACCAGTGGTAAATCCCAGTGAGGTCGCAGTCGTGGATACATCCGAATTCTTCCACATCTCTACCTGCGAGCTCTCTTCCTCATCCCTCGTCCTCGGCTTGAACGAGCAAAGATTCAATCCTAGGGCGACCTTTGTCTTCTTCCACATGTTCAGCGCCGAAGATTCCGTCGGCCTCTGGCGTTGCCAAAATCAACGGGAGGTTTTCCGAGTTTTTTAGTAATCCGTAATGAAATCCACCATCTTATGGGCATTCTCTCTTAACTGCTCCGCGTTCATGGACTGCAAAGAATTCTCCATTAGAAAGGACTCTTCATAAATAGCTGCATAAAATCTGGCTGAATTTACATACATACCACCCAATTCTTCTGCATTTTATATCCAAACTTGAATATTTACATCTACGCTCGTCGTTCATGAAAAAAAGGTATTTTTGATGTAATAATAAAGATTTAAGTGTTATTTAAGAAAATTAAAATTTGTTGAAATTCATAAATAGCTGGTATGTATGTAAATCCCCAACATTTTTTATATACTCAAAAGAATCTCATTTCTGCTCTTGGGTAGATTCCCATTGGGCAGCTTGGTGTCTCCACCGGAAGCAATTCTTCTAGGATCCTGGATGCATAGAGCCCTCAAACTACATGAGTTCCGCCTCTGCAGAGGAAAAATGAAAAAATAGAGAAAAGAGTACGGGATGCTTGGCATGCGGTTTTGCTTGCCAATCAGAAAAGTCCATATTTGCCGCTTCGATTTCCTTCGGTTCCGGTGAAAATCGAATGAGAGAGTGGGAAAATGAAAAAGCGGGTGCGATTTTTCTATTTTTTTTTTGTGGTTGAGGGAAATCAAATGAGGGCTTGCGGTTGCTGTTCGATCGAGAGGGAGGATCGAACAGGTATGAGAGAAAATAGGGATTGAAGTCCTTAATTAACTAATTTCTCTTTTTTATCCAAATTAAACTTAATTAACTTCATATCGTATTTCTGAATATTCTTAATTAGTTTTAGGATAAATCAATTATTAAAGTTGTGTCTAATGGGGTTAAAATAAACACATGAGTTTCATCATTTTTTTACGGCTCGATTGATTTGAGATTTATGTGAAATCTTGTTGAAATTAGACCCACATAATAATTATTTAAATTGATATTCTAGATTCAACTAGATCTGGTTCGTAATCGGAGGCCGTTTGGTTCGAGTCGGCGTCGCATTAGATCAATTTTGGCTCAAAATGTGCATTATCACTCGACGCTTCGATTTTTTAATTTGTTGAATTGAGAATAATCTTACTGTTTTCGATGTTTCAAAACTAACAACGCAATCAACGATTGATTTAATTCCTCATTATCTCGATATGCGTGTAGACGCGTTGACGACTCGATTGCTTGATCGACTGATCATCAGGTTGTGCAATATTTATATCCTGATCAATTTTGACATTCTAAATGAGATGGTGAAGTCCATTCATCAATCAAAGGTCATTTGGGTCAATTTTGGCGACATCCAGTATATTTCAGCCTCAATTTGCTTGCTGTCACTTCGATCATTCGACATTTGCACAAACTCGTCCAAATTGAGTGTAGATAGTCTCATTTGGTAATTTTTGATATTTTGAAACTAACAACATGATCAATTTCATGAAAGGAGGTCGTTTGGACATTATCACAGCTTCCCGACTCTAATATGTGCGTCGGCACATTGATAACTCGATCGCTTGATCAGTTGATCTTAAGATTATGCAATATTTATATTTTAATCAATTTCGATATTTTGAACGCGATGGTGAAGTCCCTTCATCGATCGGAGGTTGTTTCGACCATTTTCAGTAACGTTTAGTGCATTTTAGGCCCTGATTTGCACACTATCACTTCCGAAATCAGTCGAATTAGACTTGTGGGCTTGACTCAACTTATGACACATATGTGGAGATTAATAAATGCCCCCCAACAAATGTGATTCATGCATGGAGCGAGTCACATTTGTTGAAAAGCTGACCCTTTACCTACGAACTTGGATCATTTATTAATACGAAGCTTTGATAAGATTTGTCAGTAGTATGATGTCATATTTTAGACATGCTAAGTGACAGGATTGACCAATTTGTCAAAATTGACTTGTCTAATAGATAAAAGTTCTTACACCATCTACTCTCTGCTTCGATGGCTTTGCTGAAGATCTCTTTCTTTTATATCATTATAGATTTGAGTCTCCTTCAACCCTAGCTTCGTGCTTGGTTGGGTTTGGTGAAGGAATTGATTTATTTATTTTGATGAAGGGCTCTGTTGGGGAATTAGTTTATCGTGTTTGGTCGGATTTGAAATTCCTTCTATCCTAGCTTTAAGCCTGACAAACTTGATGAAGGACTGACTTAATTTGTCCATATTGACTTGTCAGGAAGTGTATGTACGCCATGAATCTGTCCGCTTTGTGATTCATTGAATGAATGCACAGATGACCCACTTGGCTTATCTGCTATGTTGAGTTATCCTAAGAATGTGCTTTAACAATAAATAAAAATTTCTTTAGTTCGGCCATCGATTTTGTATGAACTATAGAATTGTTCCCTCGGTCCTGTGCTTTTTGCTCTGACAGACTTAATGAGGAGATTAGCTTTGATTTGTGCTTTGAGCTTGATCAGATCATTTGAGAATAAATTGAAATATCACCCTGGGGCAATACATAGATTGACTTGAGGCAGTCCTGAATTAAGAGTTTTCTCAAATTGTCTTGATCTATCGATCAAGTAGAAAGATCTCTTAGATCCTGGTTGTTTGAAATCACTAAACTGGATCTGATTTAAGATTGAACAATTATCATCATTAGACTGACGAGCAAGGGTTTTTTCACTGCGGCCTTTTCTTATGGCTTGTTAAGTGAGGAGAGCGTCGACTACATTTAGCTTGTTGAGTTCAACCTTTAGAACCTACTCGAGTTTTCGACTTAAGCTGTAGTGGGTTGGTGGTTTTGTCATCAGATTAACTAACGGGGGCTATTTCATTGCAGCCTTTTCTTACGGCTTATTGAGTGAGGAGAGCGTCAGCAACTTGGCCATTTGTGGGCTTGTTGAGTTTGACCTTTAGAACATTTCCATGTCCAAGACTTTAGAATGTAGAGGTTGATGTTTCTTTCAACTCTGTTGATTGAAGCTTCCAAAATTGAGAGTTCTTTTGACTTGATCTCTAGAATTTAGCAAATCTGGGAGATAAATTTTTGGCATTTATGGTTGTCTTTTCCTGCGTAGTAATAGATTCTTGTTATTCCTATAAGAATCTGTACAACTTAGCAATGACAATTATGGATATATTCAAGGATTTTGACATAAAGCTCAATGTTAACATGAATCAGAATATATTCGAGGATCTTGTCTTATAATATGACGTTAACTCAAATAAAGTTAACATAAACTAAAAATGTCCCTGTCTTGCAGGGGAAATTCTAAAGCACGTTTAGAAGAGTTTTCAAGATGAAATTAAATAAATACATCGATATTTGAATATATATGCTCTTAAGAGAGTTTTAACATGTAACATTACTTTTATCTATGTATATAAATCTAAAATGTCCCTATATAATAGGAGAATTTTCACAGAAAAGCTTTTTTTCATTTGGAGTGAGTATATTTATTTAGGGATCTCGGCATGAAGCGTGATGTCGACCTAAATAGATATACTAAAAAAAATGTCTCATATCTTGCAAGGGGATTTCTATTATACTTCGAGAATGTAATCCTCATATATAATACTTTTTCAAGTATCGATCATTAATTGGCGGTATTGGTCTTTCACACTTTAGGTCAATGAGTTGGTATACCCCTCCTTGATACACTTTTTCAATGACAAAAGGGTCCTCACTGGGCTCAAATTTGTCACCAATTCTTTGATTATGAATAATTAGTGTTCTCAGCGCCAAGACCAATTCCCCTTTTGAAATGTTCTAGGCTGTATCGTATGGTCAAAAGCCTGAGACATCTTTGCTCAATAAACTTTCAAATTTTAATGAGCTTGCAATCTAACTTCATAAAGCGTGTCGAGTTCCTCCATTCTCAAACGAGTATTTTGATCTTCAGTTAGGTTGTATTGGATGGCTACTCGGAATGAATGTAGTTCAACTTCAAGTGGCAAGACTGCTTTAGCTCCAAATACTAGTGCACAAGGAGTGGATTTTGTAGGAGTACAATCTAGATGTCCCACTATTATCTTTTTGTAAGGCAATTTTACTTCAAGATTTTGGCCTCTAAATTTGCTTACTTTTTTGTTGGGATCTTTCAACGATGGATTCTTGAACCTATGGTCCAAGTGTCACACCTAGATGCTCACCATGTGGGACTTAAATTAGTAGACATCTTACCGAGGTTGTAGGAGGAGGCCACCTTAGAGGAGCAACTCTAGCCTCCCTGATGGCAGGACTTAATATTTTATTTACATCAGTCATTTCTCCTTAGCAACTTTGAGGACCCGATGCACTCTTGCATATATAGTTTCAAGTTTCTTTAATGAAGAAGTTGGAACCTGACGTTTTCGGATCTAGCTGTTTAATTTGACCAATAGAGCTGTTCCGCTTTACCCATCTTAGGCTGTCAAACCTCTTATGGGTTGGAACACGCTTCTGGTTCCATAGCTAGTTGTACAATTTTATGCTTGAACAATTACTGTTGAGCATGCTGTTCAGCATTTCTCTTTTTCCGTAGTCTCTAGGTTAGCTTGCTTCTAAGTAAAGAAGCTTCTGCGTCGCTACTTCTTCTCGAGGCTTCAGCCTCCATATTTTCTTTTCTAGAGACCTTTCGGTGGATTCTAAACATGTGGTTGGTGTCACACACGATGTTCACCGTCTGAGGAATTGCTTAGACGTCTTGGCTTACTACCTGGCGATGGCGACTTTGGTAGTTGAGAATTCTCAGCTTCTCTGGTAATTGGCCTTTGATATCTTTTATTCATAAGACCTTTTCTTTTACAAACTTTAGGACTCTATGTACTAGAATAGATAGAGTTTCAGGTTATCTCTTCTGAAGGGTTGGAGTTGGCTGTTGTTGAGCCTAAAAAGATTGTTTAACATCATAAGTAGAGCTATTCCTTTTCACCCAATTCAAAATTTTCAAATTTATTGTGGGGTAGGAATACTCACTTCTAGTTGTAAGGCTGGTTATATAACAAATGATCCAGGTAAGAGCTGATGAGCTCGCACCTCAGCATTCCTTCTTCTTCTCTACCTTCTAGTTAGTTTTCCTCCATAAGATGAGGTTTCAACATCATGCCTTCCTAGTGTGAAAGGTTCGATTGACAGAGTTGTGTCATTCTAGAGAACTAAAGAAATAATTTTCCAAGTAACTTTAAACTTTAATTTCATTATATTCTACTATTATTATAGCTTAGATTCGACTAGCCAAAGATAAAAAGAGAAACCTATCCCCAACGGTCGCCGAATCAGGCTTCAAAAATATTCCCCTCGACAATATGAATTGAAGAGAGTATGTGTCGCCATATAGTTTTTCAAGACATGAAATAGTAGATAAGACACTACCCGTAGATTTCATCCTCATTTGATGAGAACTTTAGATATGGTGTTTCCTATAAAGCCCCTATAGTTAATTACCTCTGTCAAGTGAGAGAGAACTTTCATTAATCGTTGATCGCTAAATGTGTGGAGTAGTAGAGATATGGAGTTTTAGAATTTAAATTATGAAATTCATCACCGCCTTAAATCGATGGTTGAGGGTAGGGGTAAACGAACCAACCTCTGGTTTGCCTGCTTTGTGAAAATTATTTTGTTGTGTTCCAAGTGTTTGAAATGGCTCAAATTTCATTAGTTTATGTTCAACCGGGTTTGAATAGAGTGTACATTCGCTGATTGACAGACTGCTTTTTTAATTTGCTAATCCATTATTTGAAATTCGTAATCTAAAAATCAGAGATAAGATTTAATAATAACCAATCCAAAAAAAATTTCGATTTTGCCCGGTTTTTAAAAAACCAAAAATATATAATATAAATAAAAATTTAAAATATCTAAATATTTAAATGAGCAATAATGATGCTATGATTATCAAATTACTAATAATTAAAATGCTTAAATATTTATAAGATTGGTTTAAGATAAAGTAACTTTTAAAAGTAAAAACCAACTGCAACAGCTAAAGAATCAGAAGGTACAAAACATCGATCAACCTTCTTATGAATAGATAAATGGAATTATATTAACAAACATAATTTATGGAGTCTTACAAAGTCAATTTAAATTTTCAAATGGGAGATTTTTGAGCAGATTACAAGTTCAAATGTACAATAATGAAAAAAAATATAAACTCTAAGTCTCTGAATGCTAAAGCCTAAAGCAATTACATCATTGAATGTCTGAATCAAGCTTGACGAAAAAAAAATACATATTCCGACTTGTAATGCTCCAATTTCAGACCATTAGTTTAAGACCTGCACTACCAAAAAGCTTTAAAAAACTAAACTGATTAGAAACATGTAATAAGACAAAAGAGAGACTAAAAATTGAATGTAAAATTAAAAATTAAAAGAAAGGCTCAGGCTCAATCAAAAAATTACTAAGAGCAGCAAAATATGTGAGCATCCAAACTCCAAATTGAAGAGTTATAATCACATATAAAGTTACTAGCATTAGTAACTGAAATGTAACATCAAAGCCATCATTGTTGATATAGTAACATCTAAGCCATCAAAAATTACTAAGAACATAAATATGTGAGCATCCAAACTGATTGGAGGTTACACACATAAAGCTACCGAAGTAGTAATCGAAATGTAACATCAAAGCCAACATTAATGGTTCTATATGCGATCAGATAATCACATATACAACATTGATACACATATATAGGCAATTTTAGCAACCATTATACTCACTTGTATAGTCACAATTCACAAATAGAAGATGACGGCATTGACGGTTCCTATATGCAATACCAGGTTAAAATTCAAATGACTTTTTCAACTGATGAGTAGTAGGAAGTTACAATTTAAGATGCCAATAACAGAGAGGAGAGTAAAATAGCAATCAAGTTTAGTTTAATATAAACTGTAGAATAAGAAAGCATGAAAGAGCTTCAAATTTCCTTCCAAAAAAAAAAAAAAATCTCATAGCATAAGATAACTTTGTGGAATGTGGGAATTACAAAGCTAAAAAAGCATTCAACTGACCGCCCGCAAAGACTGGGTTTACAAAAGCATTCAACTTGCTTTAAGATAGCTTCAAGCCTTCAAAGTTCCATTTATAATCTGATACGAAAAATACTTTGTTTTTTTGTTAAGAATGATGTATTGTTACATGTTATACAACAATAACAAACTGAAAAGCACTGTAAAGATAAGCACAACAAAGCATTGAAAGCAATGATAAAATAATCCCAAAGGCATAACATCAACAGCAGCCCAAAGGTTTAATACTAGCTTAAAGTTTGAATGATTCTTCAACTGATGAGCAAAGTAAAATAACAATATGTTTAGTTTAATATAAACTGTAAAATAACTAAATAAGGCTTAATAACAACAGCAGCCTAGCCCCAGGCCAAGAAATTACATCAACAACAACAACCACTCCAAAGTCAATAAGTCATCATATTTAATAACAACAGCACTCCAGCCCCAAAGCCAAGAGCATAACATCAACAACACCAACCCAAGGTCCCAAACTCCAATGGCAACAACAGAGACCCCAAAGGCATAACATCAACAGTATACTGCCACTCTTTAACAAATTAGCCTAGCCCAGCCAAAGGTATATGACATCAACAAAGAAGGTTAGCAGCCCAAACTCCAAAAATATATTTCAACCAACAAAAGAAATCAATCAAAGATGAATTTTAATCCAGAGAGTTCAAAAAATTTTAATCAACAAGACAGCAACTCAGCAAGCAAAGAAAAAAATAATGTATATCTACTAAGATAATGCTTAATAATAACAACAGCCTAGCCCCAGGCCAGCCCAAAGGCTTAATAATAACAGCAGCCTAACCCCAAGCCCCCAAAGGCTGAAAGGCATTACATCAACAACAGCCAGCAGCCACTCCAAAGTCATCACATTTAACAATAACAGTAGTCCAGCCCCAAAGCCAAGGGCATAACATCAACAACACCAACCCAAACTCCAATGGCATAACAACAAAGAAGATCCCAAAGGCATATCTAAATACAAATTAACAAAGAATAACAAATTAATAAAAATATATATTTCAACCAACAAAAAAGAAATCAAGAGAATCGCCAAGTGCCCCGATTTTAATCGTCTAGACCAAAAAGAAGATAACAACTCAGCAAGTAAAGAAAAATATGTATATATACTTTGTCAATGTATATCGCCAGCTAGTGAATAATAGAATCAAGACTATAAGTTCTAATCGCAAAGAAAAAAAACCAAAAAAAATATATATATCAAAATGTAAAGCATAGCAAATGAAATGTATATTGGTATATGATGTATATCTGTATCAGATCAGTCATAATATCTATATCTATATAACTGTATCATCAATATCTTTATCAAAAGATTGGATCATCTATAACCTTCGATAGATCTGAAATAAAAAGTATTAATGCATAATATAGTTTGGTAGTGAAGTATCAAATACGATTGAAATGAAGTGTTGTAAGTAATTGGAAAATTCTAATTGATTTAATAATACCTTCATCAAATTTATCAATATCACGAATGTTCTCCTCAACATTGACATGCTCATTTGTTCATTTTGCTCTCATTCAATCTTGGGAATAAATTAGAGCTTGTACTATTTTAGGAGATAAAGAGCTCCTAAAAGTACATACCACCACCAAGACTAAAAGATTTACGGTTGATATAGGAACCAAAATATCTCGCCATTTGAGATAAGATGGGAAACCTTGAGCATTAACCTTCCACCATGTTAAAATATCAAATATGTCATCTTGCATAACTTCTTGCCAAGTATTTATCTAAGTCTTTACTCTCAAGATCATCTCTCCCATGATTATGCCTCTTAAAATTTTCAACCATCATGTACTTTCTCCCCCCATCCTTTGGATCATGTTGGCTTTCAATAATATTTTGTCTTATCTCAGGAACAATTTCATCTCTATTCCTGTTAACTAACTTCAACTTATAATCATAAATTATATCATAGCAGCTAGACCTTATTGCTCATGCCAAATTAGCTCCATCTGATACATATCCACTACAAAGAAATTCAATATATCTAAGTTTGAACTTGGGATCAAGTACAATTGCATAAATATTCATATTCATTTTATCAACACAACCCCAATACTTATCGAACTTTAGTTTCATTTTCTTTGCCATGCTACTGACTTCAACATCATTATGGGATTTCCAACTTTGAAGCACACATTGGACCTCCGCAATCTCATGAAAGAATATATTTGAAGTGACATATAAAGATCCTAAAATGCACAAAGTTAGTTCATAAAATCTTTCTAAGAATGTAACAAGCCTTCTTGCATTCTCCTCCCACCATCACATGGAACTCACTCCACCATGATTTGAATCAACTTCCTTCTCCAATTCTATTCTAAATTGAGGATCAACCTCTTCACATCTCTCAAAAGCTTTTGAACCTGTTTAATTTAACATCAAATATGTAGAATTCCACCTAGGTACATCCAAACATAAGCTTTTGCTTTGTATTTTTTAATTTCAATGCATTCTTTAAATTTTAAGTCTTGATGGTGATTGCCTAATGTACACCGCCGCTCTTACATAATGATTTTACCAACCTCCTTGATTCCATCTTGAATAATAAGATTTATAATATGTGCAACACATCTCATATGTAAGAACTTAAAATCAAGAACACTTCCCTCTCGTTTAGAAAATTTCTTCTACAAATGATTGATAATACCATTATTGGAGCTAGTATTATCAACTATGATTGTAAATATTGCATTAATACTCCAGTCAATCAAACATCTTTCTACCTCCTGCCTAACAATCTCTCCTCTATGACTATATATGGGACAAAAATTAATGACTCTCTTATTTAACTTCCAATCTTCATCAATAGGTAGGACACATGTAATTAATTCTCTCGAATTGATGTCCATGTGCTGTCAAGCAAACCCTTGTAGTTGAATCTCGTAATATTTTTTTCAAAGCATTCTTCTCATAAAGTAAAATTGCCACGAGTGAGTGTCCAATGAGAAGGTATTTTAAACATTGGGCAATATTGAGACATAAAATATTTGAACCCATATCCTTTCACATGTTTGAATGATAATTCATCCATAATTACCATGGCTGCTAAAGATTTTCTAACAACTTCCTGATCAAACCTCCAAGTTTTAGGACCTCCGGTAATTTGTTCACCTTTGCTACTAGGTTGCAATACTAGTAGAGTTTGACTTTTTTCCATGTTATGAGGATTCTTCTGATATACCGAAAGATGTGTCTGTAAAGTTGTAGTATCATTAAGCTTTGTAACACTATGATATGTCTTCTCACAATAGTTACATTTACTCATCTTTTCTCCATCGGAACTGTTAAATTTAGTAAAATGATCCACATCGATCTTGGTCAACTCTTTCTTGTCCTCTTATCAAAAGATGACTTGCTACTCAAAGCACAAACACAATGAATATTATCTTGGTTGATAGATTTTTTATTTTGGGAAGAATCAATCATGTTAGAACTCTCTCCACAATGAGACATCTAATCAAATTGTAAAAAAATTAATATAGAATAAGCCAAATGGAATGAGAGTAGAAAAAACTAAAAAATAGAAATAGAATCAAATATATCCAACTAAACAAAAATATTATGTACCACATAAGAGATATTTTCATTACAACTAAAACAAAATCTGACCAAGTTGATCATATGAAGTTATGAACATCTAATCCTCAAGTTTTCAATGACTATTTTTCAAAATATCAAGTTGTTAAATTCTAAAGTAAACAAGTTGAATTCTCAAAGCACAAAAGAGATGTCAGATGTGAATCCTGTGATTCCTTCAACATCAAAAAAAGATAAATCCACAAAATAGAAACTCAAGTCTGAAGTCTCAAAATATTCATTAATCATCATTAGAAGACCCTAGACACAACTAATAATAATAGATCTTATGCAAAACTATAAAGATTCCATTAAACAAAAAGTACCAAACTACCCATTTATATACAAAATTGATCATTGAATTTTAAATGGGTGAGATGATCAGAGTAAAACAGACTTAAGCAAAATACATTAGGCCAATGGACTACCCTAAATATACATAATGCATTCCACAAATTGATTCATTTCATCCAAATACATAAGGCTATGATTATGCTTCTTGAACTTTTCAACAATCCAAAAGCATAGGGTTGTGCATTATTTTTCCAAAAGGATAATTTAAAAATAAAAATTGAGAATTAGCTTCGCTCAAGAGCTAGATTTTAAGAGCAAAGAAGTAATCTTTTCCCAGAGTTAATGGTGTCAATTGTCAAATGCCAATGGACATTTCTATATATACATAACACATTCCACAAATTGATTCAAGGCAAAAAACAAAACACTAACCAATGGTCCAACATAAAAATAATCCATAAGAATCGAGACAAAACCTCGCTGTATTGCTCAATGCTAATGCTATCACGATGAATCAGGCCACTACCACCGTAATTGCATCACCTATCAAGAACCGAGAATAGACCGCAGACCGGAGAGGAGAGCCGGAAGAGAAGTCAAGTACAGATGAATCGAACGTAAGTACCGGCATGTAATGAACAAAAGTCATCGATAACTACAAGTCTACAAACCAAAAGTCGAATCGTAATTATAGAATATCAATTGTCGAACTATCAAGAGAACTAGATCTGAAGTAGAAAACATCAATGCATCGACCGCTTCCTCTCAATAGAGTCAGAGAGCGTAAACTGAAAGGATTCAAAGGATGAAAGGAATGGGATTATGGGAATACTGATTATCGAATACCCTAAATTCCAAAGGGGAATTGATTTTTGCCTTTTAGGGGCTTTGCCGCTTGTCGCTTTTCGCTTCTCTCCGACTTCCGATCGATGAATCATCATTCATGAATGGAAATACAAATATGGAATCGCTTTTAGGTTTGTCGCCCAATTGATACAGCCACTAATCACTAGCGAGCGTAACAAGGCCGTTGCTAGGTTATGTCGTGTCGCAGTATAACGCTGGCCACGAATTGACTTGGACCGAAGTCTACGACCATCACCGAAATAATAAGTGTGGATTTTGGTTTTTTGATTACAAATTGTTAAATCCATAAAAAACCGAATTTAGCTAAAATTAAATCCAAAATAAAATTAAAAACCGATCCAAATAAAAAATTTGGTTTGATTTTAATCGGATTTTTGGTTTAAACCAAATTATGCACACCCCTAGGTTTGAAAATTGCTTTGTTCGTGTTCTACTGCTTACCAAATAAAATGCAATGTGTAAGAGGAGGATTTGAACTTGGGCTAATCTTTTGCATAACAAAAATTTTAACCACTAAGCCATGCTCTCATCTGTGATATGTATATATGCATGTATGTATGTAATAATAATAATAATAATAATAATAATAATAATAATAATAATAATAATAATAATAATAATAATAATAATAATAAATAATAATATAATATAATATAATATAATTTTTTTATTTCGAGCTAAATCGAAATAACACGCTCGAACAAATAATTGTTCATGTTCACTTTTATATATCGAAAATTTATGTTTGTTCGCTCATTTAGCTAACTAACGAGCAACATGAAGCTACTTAATGAGTCAACCAGTGCGTGAACAACTAACTTTTGACAAATTTTGGGGAATGATGGCATCTGATCCCATGATCCCATCATCCCGGGCTGTCGTAGTCCCTAGTCTACTTAATCAGAGGAGGTAGTCGACTCAACCTGACCGAATGATCCTTATCAACAACACATGGGTTACGTCGTCCAAAAAATTCAATTGCGGTGGTGTTTGTAAGAAGATAATCTTAAATTTACCTTAAAAGTTATATTGTATTCTATCAAGTATATCCTATGATTCACAACTCAAAGGACGTAATCATTGGCATACGCTACTACCGTGATCTTAATATAATGGAGCCTGATTGGCCAAACCATCCGATCGTGAGGACTCTGGTTGTAATCAGATCATCATTTGAGCCTACTAACCTGCCGCTACGCAGTCAAAGGACATAAGTCACGTCCTTACTAGCAAGAGATTGATTGAGAGTGAACATAGTAGAACACTTGATTTGACATTGGCTCCTTTGTGAGCTAGAGTTTTCTCAATTTGACACCTCCGATAAATAGTTGCAGAATGTGGATTGATTGAGTTTGCTTTAAGCTTTTAATGATTGAGTTTCATTTAAATAGTTTTATAGATTAACACTCAATTTGAGTTAATTTGATTTAAAAATAGAATCACATTTTGATGAAAATATCCATATACTTGAGAAATTTAGATCTGTCAATTTTATTTAACAAATGATAGTGTCACATTAGTAATTAACCTTCGGATGTTTCAAGTTTTTATTTTATTTTTATTTTTTTTTGTTTTTTTTAGATGTTTTAGTAAGTTGAAATTCTTATAATAGATTTTTAGGTTTTGTTAACGGACATACCCCAAGACTAAACAGAAAAGCCAACGAATATCCTCATTACACTTGAAATTAAGCATTCGCACGTCGGGCTCATGCGTGTATTTAAGAATGCCTTAATTAACGCATTATGTTGATGATGATCGGAATCGTAGAATGTATTATAAATTGATCTAATATCTTATTAGATTTTTTAGATTAATATTTAATTAATTCTAATTTAGCTTGCACAACATTTTTAGACATTAAAATTTACACTTTAAATCTCTATGTTCGAGCACATGCAGGTATTTATAGCTTAGATAATTTCATCTAATTAATGAAATCACTGACATTAAAAATCATAACTAGAATGAAATTTTTTTTATTTTTTGATTGAAGGAAAGCTCCTCCATTCGTGCAACATTTAATTTAGAGTTGTCTTCTATCTGCTTGTACAAAGAATTGCAAATGTATTATTAAAATTTTCAATTCTTAGATATTATTTGGCTTGTAGTCTTTTAAGAGCTTTAGTTATACTTGCCAATATGTTGCTCGTCTTTAGTGAAAATCTCTTTTGAAATTCATTTGATTTTCACCTCATCTTGAAGATAACACTCAACAAATTTCATATGTGCCAATTTTATGTTCAATGGAAGCCTTCTTTAGAAATCTGCTTTAAATTAGACATTCTAATATATGGATTACATAAGAAGACTTGTTCTTTATGAATCTCACTTTATGGTTTGAATTGAGCTCTATCTCATTTTAATATCTTATTAGATTTTTTAGATTAATATTTAATTAATTCTAATTTAGCTTGCACAATATTTTTAGACATTAAAATTTACACTTTAAATCTCCATGATCGAGCACATGCAGATATTTATAGCTTAGATAATTTCATCTAATTAATGAAATCACTGACATTAAAAATCATAACTAGAATGAAATTTTTTTTATTTTTTGATTGAAGGTAAGCTCTCCATTCGGCAACATTTAATTTATTATGTCTGCCAAGAATTGCAAATGTATTATTAAAATTTTCAATTCTTAGATATTATTTGGTTTGTAGTTTTTAAGACTTTTTATACTTGCCAATATGTTGCTGCCTTTTAGTAAAATCTCTTTCAAATTCATTTGATTTTCACCTCATCTTGAAGATAACACTCAACAAATTTCATATTTTTTATGTTCAATGGAAGCCTTCTTTAGAAATCTGCTTTAAATTAGACATTCTAATATATGGATTACATAAGAAGACTTGTTCTTTATGAATCTCACTTTATGGTTTGAATTGAGCTCTATCTCATTTGAAAATTAACCTTCTAATTTCATGTAACCTCCTCATAAGTATAACATGAATTCAAAGTTATATTTGCATTTGGCTTATTCTATTTCAACCATTTTCACACATGATAGAACATAAGTCATAAGATTCAATTAGTTCTTCTTAATTAATTAACCATTAACACTTATAGTTTGTTATAGAATGTAATTGAATTATCAAGCATCATCGTCATTCTCCAAACTCAGTGTTCAATTTAAATCACTTGGAATAAGTTATAATAACTTCATTGCTCATTGCCTTAGCTATATTTATGCTTATTGGCTAGCTTTGTAATCACATCCATATTCATATAAGAATTATTAAATCCAATTTGGATTCATTCTTTATTCCACATAAATTTCTATATTTATTTTAAAACTAAACTTCAAATTTATTGTAAATCTCTTATGAGTTTGACATTTACCTCCCCAAGTTTTAATTAAAGTTTGTTTAATTTTGAAAAATTCAAAGAAAAGAGAACTCTCTTTACCACTTCAATTTAAGTCAGATAATCATGAGAGTGAGTTTAATATTACTCCTAAATTTTACTTATATTTTAAATAAGTGTTTATTCTTTCCAAAATTTTATTTAAGTGCTCTCCCCCTATTTTTCTTTGATTTAACATTTATCATCATATTTATTATATATCTTTTTATTTAACTTAAATTTAGATGATTTCCATTTATATTTATTTAAGTCTTGAATTTTAGTTAAATTTGAAAGATTGACAAGATTTGACATCATCCCCATTGGGATCAATCGCGGCTTTCTTGCAAACCAATAGAGGTGTCTTACCTTAATTCACAAAAACATTTCATACTCAATGAGGAGAGATCTTTAAACGAAAAGACAAATGCAATATATATATATATATATATATATATATATATATATATATTCACTTCTTTTATCTAAGTCGAAATTACCAAATTGACAAAGATTTATTAGATGACATCTAACAAATGTTACTTACCGCAGCGTCCTAATGAAGAATGAAGTCTCGGACACCGCATCATTTTTCATCTCGTCATTTCTAATGAGACGACGCCAACTGCAAAGAAACACAAGCATATACATATAGACATTCACATTTTTATCGCACATGTTTAGACTCATTTTTCTGCGTGTTGCAATGATCGGCAAAGAGATGGAGTTGGAGATACCATAAACTAAGAGAACTCGTCGATGACTTCTTCTCATGCAAAAGGAAAGGTCGGAGACGAATGTCGGCCTGAGAAGAATCACGACGAGGTGATCTTCTTCCAAGGAATTGTAAAGGTAATGGCAATGGAGATGCAAAATCGAAGAACCTCTTGATGTCTCCATTAAAAGAAGGAAAAATGAGAATTTCGGATTGAAGAAATAGGGGAAAAAGGGAATTTCGGATTGGCTCTATTGCAGCTAGAGGAGACTGAATATGTGTCTTGCCCATCAGAGAGAAGTATGATGCTGCAAAATGCATTTTTCTCCTTACGCTCTTTAATCACTTTGGCACCTTTCCTGAGTCCCTCAGCAATATTGGGCTTAGTGTCTCCACCGGAAGCAATGCTTCTAGGATCCTAGACGCATAGAGCCCTCAAACTACATGAGTTCCGCCTCTGCAGAGAAAAAACGAAAAAATAGAGAAAAGAGAGTACGGGGTGCTTGGCTTGGGCTTAATTTTTAAATTAGTCTTAAATAATAACGTAATTAGCTAATTAAATTATTAAAAAATATTTAAAAATAGCTTCAGTCGCCCGTCAGCAGTGATTGCGACCGGCAGTCTCTCCCACGACTGGCCTACAAAAAATAATTTTTTTAAAATGAAATTAACGCCTTAGTTTTTTTTAATATATCGTCTCATCACTTGTCGGATTTCGGTTGGTATCGAAAGGAATAAAAATTCTACAACTTTCATGTTGTGATTTTGACGAATCTCTACGGATAGCAATTTTGTATATATAAATTTTAAAGTCGGAAAGTGAAATTTATTACCACTATTTTTTTGTCATAATAAGGATTGTTAAATACATATAATTGATAATATCAAACACTCTAATATATTCTTTATATAAATTGAGCTTTAATGGGTTTCCTTATTCTTGAAAAATAATCAACTCTTTTCTTATATTTGAACATGTTATTTTATACTTATAACATTTACTTTCCAAAACATATTAAAACTTGTAATGTGAATTTTGACTCTAGATGTATTTTCATTTAACTCTTTACCATAATAAATACATATATGATAAATAGTTTTTAAATTAGATTTGAACTATATGTAATTCCACATTAAATCTTTCATCCTCTCACGTGAACCAAATTAAATAAACAAGAAACATCACTGGATAACACAATAAGAAAGTGAATGAGTAAACATAAAAAACATATAAACTGTCAGAAATACATGCCATCAAACGCATAAAAAAATATAATACATCTACCGTCGTCGATGCCTGCGTGGTGGAATCGCATCGCCGGAGTGTAGTGGGATGGTGGTCGCCGCCGATCTCTCGATGATGCCGATGGTCTCCTCTTCCATCCGCTCCGGTATCTATCCTAACTCAGAATACATGAGTCAAGCTTGCGTGAAACGAATACCCGGTAAACTCCATATGGCGATGTCATATGAAATGATGACCATATGCGGTAGCCGCGTTCCATGGGTGGATTTGTGACCACATTGCTTCTCGAGCATGAATACGTGTAAATGTAGCAGATCGCCCCACCACGGGACAGAGGATGGCCCCACATCCATCGATGAACATCCGAGCGTCGTGCGTGCGCTCGGAATGTCGATCCTCAGATCGGCGCCCGAGATATGCATATCCCGCCTCAGTGCTACCAACAATTCCTCATATTCATCGAAAGATGTCTGATATTCCGTATCGTCACCTCTACCGAAATAACGTCGGAATATGTCCCCAGTATTCAAAATAGGTCACGCTGCATATACAGAAATTTATATGAGTGTATCGTTGTTACAAAGAAAAATAAATTTTAATAATATACATTTAAACTACCATCAAGCGTTAGCAGCGTACGGGGTAGTGTGTGAGGAAGTGTTGGCCTTCAACATGTAAGTGAAGCCCATGAACGATACCATCTCATGTATCGGTTGATCCACGGTTCCTCATGTGGATGAATCCACAACGACAACCGACTCAATGCCTCCCACGCAATGTAAGAGTTGGTAATGGACCCAATCAACATCGTTTTCCTCACCATCAACCCGCACGAACGATGGATCTATCGGCAACATCAATGGTAGAGACATGCCGAATCGCTCGAGCGCTGTACTACCCTCTTCCAACATATGATCGACTTGGCCAACCATATTTTCATTCCTTTAAACATATATCTGACACTCAGATCGATGTCCATATGGCTCCCATATGGCAATAAATCCAGCACCAATTGGAAAACGACCCACCAGATTCACAAAGAACTTTGTTGGATCTATATTCAACGACCTCATGATTCGCGTAATTCGAATCTAATCCGACGGATTTGATTTGGACAATTTTTCCCACCAATATATGTTGGAATGAAATCATCGTTTACTCTCGCTCACATAATAAAAACTATACGATAGTAGATGAACTCATCACTAATACTAATAAGAGAACACTTCAATAATCTTTCCCGCACCTGATAAATGTAAATAATTTAATTAAGAAGAAATACAACGAGAGGACAAAATGAAATGCTAACTATTACGCACATAAATGTTATACTCTCATTTAGAATACTACAAAAGAATATTAATATTTTTTATCACAAATGTTATACCCTCATTTATCATATATTCCATATAATAAGTACGAAATATTTCTTTTATAGCTTTCTCAAATCTTATTCGACCTTCGTATCCTCAAGAAAGTCATAATCAATTTTTTTTCATCTTTTAAATATAGGGAGATTTATATACATACCACACAATTCTTATGTATTTATATATATATAATACCTAAACTTTAATTTTTATATATATAACATCCTAATCTTCAATATCATATTAAAAATATCAACATCATTCACTTTTTAAAAGTGAAATATACCTTTTTAAGCATAGAAAAGTGTTATATAAGTAAATATTTAATTTTAAGTATTAGACAATTAAATACATAAAAAATGTGTGTTATATATATAAATCTTCCTTAAATATATTAATTCGAATGGAGTATAAATATGTATTTTTAAACATTATATAAGTAAAGGCATAATCACCTAAAATAATAATCTATGCAACATCATGAAATTTTTGTAGTCATGAATGTAAGATAATTGACCTATCAACAAAATAGAAATTGTCTTATTTACTACTGTTTGTGATTTTCCTTCATATATCTCTAGCAATGCCTTTCCTTCTGTGATTTTCTCCTCAATGGTCGGTGGTTTTAGTCACCAAAAGGCACACTGATGATACTTAAGAAGAAAAAAATGATAATAAATTATCTGTAACATTATGCTGAACAAATAAAACGATTTATAAATAAGCAGACAGACACAATTTAATGCACTACTCTCTATATTATCCACCTCTAATCTTAAAATAAAATTATGATAAAAAAAATTACATACCAAATAGAATTTTATCCCAAACACTATCAAGGCATAAAAATAAGATTAACCATAAACAATATATCAACTTACATAATGAATCACCGATCCGAAACCGATTATTTTCAGCCCATTGACTCGAAGAATCAAGCATTTAGTTGATACAACATTCACCTATATTGAATTGTTTTTTTGAAACTTTTAATCTCATCCTTCTTGGTTTCTTATGAGCAAGGTTGATCAAATCAATTATTACTCAAAAAAAAATAATAATAATAATAATAATAATAAAATAAAATAAACAAAAAAAAATCAATTATTACTCAATCTTCATTCAATGAAGTTCCTAAACACCACATACAACCTCATATAATACAAAAACTGCAAAAAAATTAACCTTCCCTACAAAAATGAGATCTACCACAAATTAAGCTTCCCTAAAAAAAATATAAAAACCGCATAAATAATGAGATTTAACACAAATTATCATGAAAATCAAACTAAATAGCTTAAACATACCTAATATATGCATAAAAATAAAAATCTAATAAGTTTTTTTCATTTGGGGTGAAAAATAACTAAATCGGCGAAAAAATCGAACGAAAATAAATTTTGGCCGGCGGCGAACCTACTTGGCCGGAGACGAGATGGGCCCTGGCCGGCGACGGGGACAAAGCGCGGATCTGGAACGGGGAGAGGAGACGCGACATAACAGAAAACCCGAAGCTCGCCGTTTACCTAAAATTAGAGAGTGCAAGCGTGATCTGGCTGACGCCGTCAGCCAGCCGCTGACTGGGTGACTGGGACTATTTTTTTTTTTGACAAATTAATTAGCTAATTACGTAATTATTTAAGACTAATTTAAAAATTAAGCCGCTTGGCTTGCGGTTTTGCTTGCAAATTAGAAAAGTCCATGCTTGCCGCTTTGATTTCCTTCGGTTCCAGTGAAACCCAAACGTGAGAGTGGGAAAATGAAAAAGCGGTAGCGAAATTTATTTTTTCTTTTGTAGTTGAGGGAAATCAAATGAGGGTTTGTGGTTGCTGTTCGATCGAGAGGGAGGATTGAACGGGTGGGAGAAAATATGGATTAAAGTCTTTAATTAATTAATTTCTCTTTTTTATCCAAATTAAACTTAATTAACTTCATATCGTATTTCTGAATATTTTTAATTAATTTTAGGATAAATGAATTATTAAAATTGTGTCTAATGGGGTTAAAATAAACACGTGATTTTCATCCATTTTTTTACGACTCGATTGCTTTGAGATTTGTGTGAAATCTTGTCAAAATTAGACCCACATAATATGGGTGTCATTTCTAGGTAAATTCGACATTCCAGATTCAACGGCACAATCCGTTTCACGATCGGAGGCCGTTTGATTCAAATTGGCGTCGCATTAGATCAATTTTGGCTCAAAATGTGTGTTATCATTTCTGACCGCTCGATTTTTGCGCAGACTTGTCCCAATTGAGTGCCAACAATCTTAATTGATAGATTTCAACGTTTCGAAACTAACGGCACAATCAATTCTGCAATCGGAGGTTGTTTGATTTAATTGGGCGCCTCCTGATCTCGATATACGTGTAGGCGTGTTGACGACTCGATCTCTTGATCGGTTGATCATCAGGTTGTGTAATATTTATATCTTGATCAATTTCGACATTCTGAATGTGATGGCGAAGTCCATTCCTCGATCAGAGGTCATTTGGATTGATTTTAGCGCCAGGATTTGTTTACTATCACTTCGATAATTCGACATTCGCACAAACTCATCCGACCGAGAATACCTCATTTGGTAGTTTTCGACATTTTAAAGCTAACGGTGTGATCAATTTTATGAACGGAGATCATTTGGACATTGTTGCAACTTTAATTTCTAATACGCGCGACATCGATAACTCGATCTTGATGCCGATCTGACATTACAATATTTTATTTTGACCAATTTCGACGTTCTGAACGTGATGACGAAGTCCGTTCGTTGATCGGAGGATGTTTTGACCATTTTCGATGATGTCTAGTGCAATTTGGATCCGATTGCACACCGCCACTGTCAATGAATTAGATTGGAATTTGACTTAGGACACATGTGAAGGACAACAGTTTGCTGCCGGAAAATTGCATGACCAACTTCCGATGGGCTAACTATCGAAAAATTAACTTTTGATTTTTCGCCAGAAATTCTAGCAATAAGTTATCTGCTATAAATGCCACAAAAATTTTGCATTTTTTTTGTACTGCTATGTATCATGCCATTATAATAGCGTAACTAGTGTGACTCTCTCACGTCATTTTATACCATTAAGCTGGAGAAAAAAAAATTCTTTGATGTTATATTATGCAGATTAATCATTATAAATTTTATTGATTTCATTGAATAAGGATTTATGTGTTTTTGTATCAACATATTTTCTATATAATGTATTTTTCATAGAAAATATTCTAATATGAAGAATGAAATGATAATTTTTTTTCTCCTAAGACAATATAAGAAAGCATGTTGAGAAATTTTTTTAAAAATAAGTGAATATAAGGATTCTGTTAAGAGATTTAAGAAAATATCCTTTTGATGTATTGAAATATTCCCTTCATATTAACGCCAAATAACTAAAGACTGATAGCACAGTATATCATATTTAAGAGTTGAGTGGCGGTATACTAGTAAATACAAATATTTACGATGTTATACAAGTAAAAATCACTAGATTTAGGGGCTGTTGTGTGAAAATGCTGCGTAAAAGATTACTTTATAATTATTGATTGAGAATTTTATAAATTCATAATTTTTTTTTTTTGTTTGGTTGATAAAATATAATGTAAAGTAATCTGAAGATTTTGACATCTACGCGTGGGCTGACCGCGGACCGGCTGGCGGTAGCCACGATCATGGCGGCCAATCCGATCACGAGTGATGGCGGGTGAGGTATCAGCCTACGGTACCGAGCCGGGCGGCAGCCGAGGCTGGCCAATGGGTAATAAGCGACCGGCGGGCGGGATGGCCCGGCAGCGGCCGGCGATGGCGATGGCAGGAGGGCTAGCGGCGTGCGGTGGCGATGAAAGTAACGGGGCGCCACGATCAATTTACATTTGGGTGTATTTGGAATTCTCAACCGGAATTCCAAATACACGCGAACCAAATTCTTCTCAGGTATATTTAAAATCTGAATTTTACTTACTCAGAACCAAACGCTTGAAATATTTAAAATATGCATTTGGAATACATTACAAATACAGGCAACCAAACAGCCTCTTAAAGCAGCACCTTTTTATTACTTTAATAAATTACTGCAAAATCAAGATGACAGCATTACTCCCTTAGTATTTTGTTCAACTGAAACGATCTGCTTTCAATCCCACAGACCAAACCGTCAATAGCACCAGCTTGCAATTGGATTATTGGAAACATTTGCACATAATGTTTATTCTTGCCCAGAACTCTAACTGTATATTAGGAAAGAAATCAATCAACCTAAATATATTCAAGTTCCTAACCCGGAAAATGCATAAAAGCACCTCATTTACATTCTCAGCGTTTTAACTTAAAGCTATGAAAGGCTAGGGTTGCAAACGAACCGAACCGAACCGAGCAGAGCCCTGTTCGAGTTCAAGCTCGTTTGCCAGTATTGAGCTCGAGCTCGGCTCGAGCTGAATTCAAGCTTTTAGGATGGTGTTCGAGCTCCAGCTCGTTTAAAAAAATTTGTTCGTCTGCCTCGAGTTTGTTCAAGCTAGGTTGACAGTTTATCAAGCCTATTAACGTTTAATGAAAAATAAATGAGCCTTAATCGAGCCATTATCGAGCCTTTAATCGAGCCTTATACGATCGCTTATAAACAAGCCTTAATCGAGCCTTAATCGAGCATTATCGAGCTCCTTAACGAAGCTTGTTTCATGAAGCTTTAAATGATCTTTCACTTAACATAATCGAACTCGAACAATAACTTGTTCAAACTTGTTCATTTAACAATCGAGTATTTACAAAAGTGTTCAAGCTCGTTCAATTAATTAAATGAACGAACATAAACGAGCTCTAATCGAACCGAGTCACGAGTACCTTGTTGAACGCTCGGTTCGTTTGCACCCCTATGAAAGGCACAATGGCCTTACAAAATTCAGGCAAACAACTACTAAAAGAAAACTTCCACGAATCTCCTAGCTTATCCGGGCAAAAATATTAAAGATCTAGATCAAACCTTTCAAAACATCAAATTCATCGGAATCAATTTGCCACCAAAGAGCACAATGCAAGGTCCCGAGATGGCTTCAAGCAAACTTGAATTTTCTTTCTTAATCGTACCATCTATTGAAAGCTTTAATTACAATTTCACTTTCTTAAGACATTATTGATATGTAAGAGATAAGATAGCTATTAACAATAAACTACAAGCACAAATCTAATTGCAATATTATGGAATCTTGTGCGGTATTCAAAAACAACACATCAAGAGAAACATGAGCCTTTGTAGGCAAGATCCTACCTCAACTTTGAGCAACTTGAGGCGTTTATTTTGATTGCAATACATGCAAATACAACAATACAAGGATCTGCCAGTTCATTTTAAATTCTTAGTCATTACTCCTACAAACAAAGAAAGATTCTAGTGGCACACATGCAAAATCATTTGAAAATGAAACAACAATTTTTTGAGAAGTATGTGAAATTATTTTTTTTTCGTGTTCATGAAAAAGGTAATGTTAAGAATCAATTTAGGTTTGGTAAGCCTAAAACTCTGAAGGAGATTTACTGCTCCTATGAAGTCCAGGAGTAATTTCAGATTCCACAAGGGTTAGATTTTTAGAGTTGACTCATACATATAAGAATCCAAAGCACCCAATATTAAGTTAGCTCTAATCCATGTTTCAGTCATTTTGTACATATAAAGCTTTCTTAAGCCACTCATAATCTCTCAATAGTATCAAGTATTATGTGTTAGTAGTTGAACTTAAAATATTTTTCATTCTTCTATGCAGTATTTTTTTACATGTGATTTGGTGTTTTCCATGGCTAGTCTTATTTCATTATTTCCATTATTGTTTTTCTTTCATGTGTATTTATTTTTTTAATCATAGTATTTGTCATTTTATTTCATGTTAGTGTTGTTAAAAATTTTTAGAGGGAAGAGGAGAATAAAACTTAAGAAAAAATCTTTATCTTATTATGATGTGATCTGTATTATAAAAGCTTAGTTGTTTACTTGTCGATATATGTAAAGCCATGAAATCAAAATTATTATTGCAATACTATTAGGTTAATTATCTATATTGAATAGTATGCTTAATTATATATTGCATTATTAATTGTTCTAGCCTATAATATTATTAACCACATTTGTTTGTAACTTTCTATGATGCATGTAAATATAAGTTAAGCTAAGTAGGACCTAATAGAATATATGTTATAGAATTTACAACATAAATTGAAATTTTTATTCACTTGATTGTATACATGAATAATCATAAGTAGCAAAGAATAGATAGAGAAAAAAGTGAGTGAGTATGGTGCCTCAAGAACCATTGAAAAAAGGGAATAGTAAACCGACATTAGAAAAGTGAGAACAAAAAAGATACAAATCTATGTATGTAAAAGTAGAAATAGAGTTCGATATTTGATAAAAAATCTCTTAATAACAAAAACTTGTTATTTATTATGTCATTTTGTAAAAATTTATTCCGGTGTATGCACCAAGTAATAATTTTTTCAAAGCATGAATGTGAAGGTAGAGTTAGTCTTGTTAAAGGAACAATATATTTTTCACAACACAAAATCTTTAGAATAAAGAGGATCTATCTTGCATAAATTTTCACTATTATATTTTTGTTATATTTTGGTATGCAGTTGGATTTTGCTCAAAGACGAGCACTTACTCATCCCTTTTATCGCTTCAACTAATTTCTAGGCACTCAACACCATATATGCTCATGAATTCCTTCTATATGTGCCCAAACACTCAACCTTATGCTCCATATGAAATCTAATGCCTTAAAGTCTCATATGCTATCCTCTGCATGATCTCAAGCATCACACAACCTTTACCTTTACGTGTCCCACCTTTATCGTGTTCTACACCACTCTTATACATGATTGCTAGTTCACTCGCTTTGTTTCGAGTTCACAAGTCACATACAACTCAAACATCACCTTCATATATGTCACATCTTACCAAACAAAATCCTTACGCATTTTCCCCATATGCTCAATATTTTTCTTTTTGGCATAATAGTTCCACTACTTCCATGCCTCCTCTTCACTTGTATGGCATGTGCTCAATAAAAAGCATCACCACACTTCACCTCATTTGCAATCACTGACCCTTCTCATGCCTTATTACCCTCGCCCTTCAATTATGTTCCACTTATCTTTTAGATATAGCATCAAGCCATTAAAACTTCTCTCAACCCTACAGACTCCTTATAGTTGACCTCCATCATTAAAGCACTAGGGCACTTGGTCTTCATCATATTGGCATTGAGTAGCACTCTTTATTCATGCTCCATAGTGATGCTCTTTATTGATAATACATCTGTTTAAGAACCTTATTAGTATCTACACTGACTTGAATCTCATTGCCACGCCATCGACTCTCACATCTAATTTTCACTACTATCTTTCATGAATCGATCACACCCCTCTTATAATATTATAATCTCAAGGAAATAAAATCCTCAACTATATCATCTTCAATCAGTATTATTGTGAATATCATATTTACTTTTATTTCATGCACTCAAGTCAATTTTTTTGAAATTTTTTAATGAACATTTTTTACTAAAATTGAGTTAGTTCGATCAAAATGAGTCAACTCTATTCGATTTCAAACCAAAAGAAAAGATGATTGGCCTAAAATCGATTAGAAAATGAGTCAAGCTATCTCATAATCGATCAAAACATGAGCCAAACTGACTTAAAATCGAATGATTCAAGTCATGAACTAATTATAATGTGGATCAAGTTAAAGCTCACCCACATAGTCTAAATTTGATTCAATAATTATGTATGATAAAGTTAAGTAGGTTTAAATTAAGTTAATTAGGTTAAACTTGTAAGTGGAAGCGAAAAGATAGGACTGATTGCTTGAGGTTTATTAAGACATCATTTCACTTGTCTCCAACCTATTAATGAGAACCATAGAAATCCCAATATCATGACTTCCTGTCTCTCTCTCTCTCTCTCTCTCTCTAGGAGTTGATACTGATTTTTATTTTACTAATTCCTTATTATTGAAAACATTCTACGTTATTTTATTTGTCATGATTTATCTCTTCTCTTGCATGCATATAGACATATAAATGCTTGCACTAAGATATACAATTTTGTAAAAATATAATCCTCTCCAACGCCCAATCTTATAATAACTGCATCAAAGGTAGCACCAAGAGATAAAATAAGAAAGCAAAATTTAGAAATTTCAAAACAAAAATGCAAGATTCCTTACAGCTGGTTACGTACCAAGCATTTAATAGAAAAAAAAAAGCCTTAATTTTAGAATGGTTATCTAAATCAACAAATGAGTATCATTTATCCTCATATATTTTAATTTTTAGGCTTATAAATTACACCTTTTATTAAGCATTCTATATTCATTCCATCTAGATTTATCAAAAAACTCTAATCCAAATTATCATCTTCTTCCTGCTTAAGAATTTATCCCAGAGAACTTCATTATCTCATTGGCCAAAACCCAAGCATCTCTCTCTCTCTCTCTCTCTCTTCATTCATGCTACCAGCTCTCCATAACATCTCCATCCCTTCTTTCTATGCCCAAGGAATGTAGATAGAAGAAGAAAAGGAAATAAATTAAAGAGAAAAAACTAGTAAGAAAGTAAAGGAGAATAAAGGAGAATAAGATAAAATGGCTTTAATGAAAGAGAATACATCAGAGGTTTAGCAAGAAATATCAAAAGAGTTGTTTATTACTTTCAATTAAGATATCTCCTTGGTGCATATCCTCTTGATTTCCAAATCAATTCCCTCACTAATCCTATTGAACTAACCTATACAAGAAAGATCTAATTAGGGTTTCCTATTATAGGGGCCTGTCATCAATCCTATAAATACATTTAACCAATCTTATACTAATTTCATATAGTGTTTAAACGATCAAAGCTTGACCTATAGCCTTTGTTCTTAGAACATACAGTCCTTTTCTTATTAAATGTTAGAGATTAACGTTTAGATATAGTCATCTTCAAAAATTGGGTCACTCATAAAAAATCGCTAAGAAAATCTCCAAAACTCTAGAAAGAATTCTCTGTAAGGTAGGAGATCTTTATGCACAACGATAGAAGCTTTAATTTTACATCATTGATGAAAAGCTGCTATTCTTTTTCTTTTTTTTCATAAAATTGGGTCAATCATGCACAACGATGCTTGGGTTGGTCTCAACGCTGGGTGGGATTGAGCTAGGCATTGACTACACGGGTTAACCAAGTCGGTCAAGATGGTTCCATGGAGTGGCCCGAGTGTGTTGGGTTGGTTAGGTTTTGTTCCTCCGGCTGTAGTTGGGTTGGTTAGGTTTTGTTCCAGCACCGTCACCAAGTAAGGAAACGAAAATTATAATATGCTTACATACATATCATCTATGATACATATTTACAAATTAATCATCGACATCAAAATTTCAAATTGACATTCAAATATTGAAATTCATAAAAAGCCATATTTTTCATTTTGTAAAATTCATCGATTTGATAAATACTGAATCTCATAGTTCTGATAAATATGGTAAAATTATACATGCATATGTTTTAGGTGATTGATTTGTAAATATCCCTTATAATATATATTGCATGATTTATTTCAGGGAAAAATAATTACCATTAGCGTCGCTGCAAGAAGTGTGTAACAGGATGGAGCAAGAAGCAGAAGCTTACCCTAGATCAAAATAAGAGGAAATTGAATCCGAACACGAGGCCGATTAACTGGTTGCAAGGATAAATAGAGATTAATGGCGGCAATATATCATTCTCTGTCGGTTCTATTCTACATCTATTAACTGCTGGAAATCTTGGGCATTTTTATGCGCTACTTCTCATTAGTTTCCAAATATTAATGAAAGATTTACGTACAGAATGTATAATCCTGATCCGTCCATCTACGTATTTAATTTTTATAATATATATATATATACATGAAAGAAAGTATATTTTTATTTTTAAAAATAATAATAATGATATTTATGATATGATATTAAAACTTTTAAATATTATTTACATAAGAATTATGTCTTATGTAAATACCCCAGAATTTTCATATCTAAAAATTTTCATTTTTATTACACCTAATATGTTGTTCACCTCTATATATGTGTCATAAGTCGAGTCAAGCTCAAATTCAGAATTCTGACTTGATGACGGTCTCAAATCGAACTCAAAACATACTTGGCGTCAGAAAATGGTCGAAACGACCTCATCGAACGGTTATTTAACGTCGAAATTGATAAAAATATAAATATTGCAAAATCTAATGAGCAATCGATTAAGCGCTTGAGCTCTTAATGTGTTGAAATGTATATCGAAGTCGAGAAGCTACGACGATATCCGAACAACCTCCGTTGTGAAACTGATCACGCCGTTAGCTTCGAAATATCGAAAACTATCAAATGAGATTGTTCGCGCTCAGTTCAGACGAGTTTGTGTAAATGTCGAATGATTTGAAGTGATAGCGCACAAATCGAGGCTGAAATGCACATGATACCAAAATCAACTCAAATGACCTCCGTTCTACGAATGGACTTCGTCATTGCGTTCAAAAGCGTTGGCGAATATAAATATATTGCGTAACGATCCCGATTGGTCTGCGCGTTTGCGTATATCGAGATCAGGAGATGTCGAGATGAACTAAATGAGCTCCATTCACGAACTTGATCGCGTTAGCTCCGGCTCACTTGTCGGTGACATTGTACTCAATTCGATGAGTTTACTGACGTCGAATGGTCGCAATAATCGCATTTTCCCACTCAACACCCTCATCCATAATTAACCGCCCATTCTAGCCAATAGCCGATCAGCAACCCATCCCTTTGTCAGCCCTGTTCACATGGAGTTCATAAAAAAGGAGATAATTATCTCCTATGCATGCTACAACCGCCCCTTCTGATATCTTCGGCTACCACAATCAAAGGAGTTCCAAACCTTTCTTTCTCTGTCTCGCTTTCTTCTTCCCTCCCTTCTGTGCATTTCTTTCATTCCATTCCAAAGAACATAATCTAAAATGAAATAACCCCATTGAAATAGAATCGTCACTGCTGAAGAAAGTAATTGCTGGCTGGATGTGCTCTAGGGTTTTTCGGGGTCCTTGCTTTCCCTTCGACGGCATCTTGTTCGGCTTCTTCTCGGAGTTTAGTTTTGACTCGGGTCTTAGGCTTCCTCTCTCCCTTTCCTCTCTGGCCTCCGCCTTCTTGCCGGAGGCCCACAGACTCTTCCCATGGAGTCAGAGACCTCCTTCATGGCTAATTTCCCCCTTCTCTCTTCCTCCTCCCCTAATGGCTCAATCCTCGGGTCTGCTCCTAAAGGCCTCTCTTCCTCATCTCTCAACCCACTGAGCTCCCGCGGGTGGAAAGATCTTCTTATTTCTCAGAGTGTGAAAAGTAACTCCATTTCCCTTTCGTTCATCCCCTCTGAGTCCAATGAGGTTTCGTTCTCTGAAGAAGAACTCAACTCCAGTCAGAGAGAGTGGAACCTTTCTCTGGTTGGCTACGCCATTGGTAAACACCCTACTACGGCTCCTTGTTAGCGGCAGTTAGAACGAAATGGCAGTTCAAAGGTAGTGTTGATTTGCTCACTTTGGAGGGGGATTTTTCCTCTTTAAGTTCTCGTGTCAAGAGGATTACGATCTTGTCTGGGACAATGGTCCATGTTTTTTGAACGATAGGCCTTTCATTTTCCAGAAATGGAGTTGGAACTTCAGGCCGTCGAAAGAGCACGTCTCTGAAATCCATTGTGGATCAAATTGCCTAATTTTCCTCTCTGTTGCTGGACTGAAAAGGGATTTTCTAAAACGCAAGCAAAATTGAGGTTCCGTTGGCAGTTGATAACCACACGGCTACGAAAGCTAGAGTTTCTTTTGCCCGCATCTGCATCCAAATCAATGTTTCCTCCCCTGTCCCGGACTCAATTCCCATGAATTTAAACGGTTTTAAATTTGATTAGGAAATCCTTTACGATTGGAAGCCTTCTGCATGCAGAATTATTGTTCCTTCTCTCACGAACCCTCTTCTTGCCCCCTTAACCCTCCCAGTAAGGCTGGAGCTAGGGGTAGAGGCCGAAGCAGGAGTAGGCCACCTCCTTCTCATCCAAGGGTCCCTGCTCCCCCCATTAGACTGGCCAACAATGTTCTGAGCCTACTGATACGACTCCTTTGTTGGAGACTAACACTCCCAAACATACTCCTGAGGACAATCTTGATCATAACCTCTCTATCCCAACTTTTACTTCAACAATCAGTGACCTTAATCTACTACCAGCACACTCTCCACCTCTTGAGGAAGGTTTGGTTCCCCCTCCTTCTCCTTCCCATAACACTACCCACCTTGACAACACCAACACCTCATCAACCTCCTTCGGAGTGTAGACAAGGTCTGCGGTCACCTCCCCGAACCATTCTACCGTTGCTAGGCATTCAGAGAGCCTCTCCTCCCTTGGTAAAGGAACCCAGGACCCAAATCATGGCGAGTCGAACCAGGCTCTTCTCAACACTGGGAAAAAGAATAATCAGAAGAAGAAGGGCAAGAAGCCCACAAGCTCATCTAACTCCCAATGACTAGAGTCTCATTTGGGAGTTGGAACGTTAGGGGTCTCCTGGCAATGGGAAGACTGGCTGATTGTGTAAGGCTTAGTAAGTCTAACAAGCTTGATATGCTGGGTTTATTAGAAACCAAGATTTCATTAGATTCCCTCAAGGATAAGGCTTTGATGAATGGTGCAAAGCTCTTCCCAGGGGAGGAATATTGCCACAACTTCGATTGTTCTCTGGGTGGTCGTATATGGCTGAAATGGATCCCCTCATCCATCTCATTCAAACCTTTACTCTGGGATCCCCAATTCATTCATGGTGAGGTCTCTATTCTTGGCTCTTCCTCTTTTTTCATAACCTGGATTTATGACCACAATGATTGTAGAGATCGGTTGGTTTTGTGGGACTCACTGCATAGCATTGCAACCACTCTCTCCTCTCCTTTGGTTGTGACGAGTGACTTCAATTGTGTTCTTTACAATAAAGAAAAAAGCGGTGGGAACTCTATCTCTATTAGTAGAACCCTGGAGTTCAAAGATTGCATGCATGACTATGGTTTGCTCGATCTCTCCAGTATTGGTCTCTTTTTCACTTGGTCCAACCAGCAGCTGGACAACCTTATATCCTCTAGAATTGATAGGGTCCTCTGTAATTCTCTGTTGCTGGAATAATTCCCCTCTTCCTATTACAATGTAGCACATCCACTCTCCTCGGATCACTCTCCCCTTATTACCCGGCTATCCAAACCTATCTTCACTAGACCTCGATTCATGTTCAGGAATTACTGGACTAGACATGAGAATCTTAGGGAGATTGTCCAAGGTGTATGGGCTGGCTTTATATCCGGGGATCCCTTATTTGTTTTCTCCAAAAAGTTACAATTAACTAGATGGGCCCTTCAGAACCAAGTCTGGGAGGTGTTCCCTATTAGGGATTGATTGCTTATCTCAAGTTGGAGTTAGATCCCCTTCTTTTAAAACTTGATAAAGACCTCACTAATCAAACGTTGGCTTGTGTTGCTAAGGAACTGAAGGATAAATATCATAATCTTCTAGCTATGGAGCAAATGTGGGTTAGACAAAGGGCTAAAGCACACTGGCTTGCCAACTCCGACGATGACCTGAAGTTTTTATACGGCTCTATCAAGGAAAGAAGGAATTCCAATTCCATTCATTCTATTTTGACCTCTAACGGCACCTGTCTGATCCCCTGGAGATTATGGCTAAGATAAATCATTCCTATGCATCTCTATTTAACTCTAGTCACACTTATGGACTTGCTCTGTAGGATACTCCCATTGGTAACACTATTACCTTGGATCTTTTCAGGGATCTTGACTCTGAGATTTGTGATGCTAAAATTGTCTGTGCTCTTCAGAACATAAATGAAAAAAAAGACCCAGGCCCTAACGGATTTAATGCTAAATTTTTCACTCATTATTAGGATATTGTTGGGGGACAATTTCTCAAGGCTGCCCACTATTTCTTTCGTTCTAAGAAGTTGCCTGATATTTTTAAACATAACTTAATCACCCTCATTCCTAAGAAAAAATACCCTAACTTCCTTTCTGATTTTAGACCCATCTCCCTTTGCAATACATTTTATAAAGTCATTGCTAAAGTGTTAGCTAATAGACTTAGCAAAGCTCTTCCTTCCATTATCCATAAATCTCAATCAATTTTTATCAAGAAGAGAGACATTGCTGAAAACATCATTCTTGCCCACGAAATCTGTTATGATTTCACTCTTCCAACTCGGAAGGCAGTTTTATAGCAAAATTTGATCTTAAAAAAAGCTTTTAATTTGGTGAATAGAGCTTCTCTTCTGCAGAGATTAAGACTTAAAGGATTCCCTCCTACCTTCCTTAAGTGGATAGAGGCTTGTATCATAAATGTGCCTTTCTCTTTAGTTTTTAATGGTGAGATTAAAGGATACTTCCAATCCTCCAACGGATTGCGGTAAGGATGCCTTTTATCCCCCTATCTATTCTCTGTGGTCATGGATTCCTTCTCCTGCTTCTTGGATAGAGAGGTTCATCTTCGAAAGTATAATCCCTTATATTCTGGAAATTATGGAGTTTCTCACCTTTTGTTTGCAGACGATCTCCTGTTGGGAATAGGTAACACCTCAATTGTGACTTCTCTTAAATCTGCACTTGATTTTCTCTCCTCCCATGTGGGCCTCACTGTTAATGGGGAAAAGTCTCTCATCTGCTTCTTAAAGGAAATCAGATTGGCTCTTCCTTTTTGTAGAATATTACAAGTCAACCCAGCTAAATTTCCCTTTCACTACTTGGGCCTCCCTTTGGTATCTGGTTCTCTCAGGGTGGCACACTTCAACCCCCTTCTAGATAAATTATACAAATGGTTGGCTAGCTAGAAGAGTAAGTTGCTTTCCTTAGGGGGCCGATTTCAGCTTATTAGATCATCAATAAATAGCCTTCTATCCTACTGGTTTCGATCTGTTGCCTGTCCCAAAGGGGTTCTCCATAAAATCAACTCCATCACTTCAAACTTTATCTTTCACAGTGGAGAGAGGAAAAAATTTGCACACTATTTCATGGTATAAGACCACTCTCCCAAGGGATCGTGGTGGTACGGTCTTTCTTCTTGTTCCACACTTTACAATATATGTAAGATTAAATTAATTGGGAGGTTGCTAAACAATTCATCCACTTTAGCTTCCTGGCTCTTCAATAAATATGGTTCCCTTCAGAAACATTCCACCACCAGATCATCCACCCAATGGAAAGACTTAAAAACTAATGCTATCATATTTAGAGATTGTTTCCACCTCACGGTGGGACCAAACTCCTCTTTTTCTCTCTTTTTTGACCCTTGGTGTGAGGGTCTATCTCTGTTTGAAATATTAGGTCAGGAATACTTCTCTATCTTTAATATGCCTCCCCATTCTCTGTTGAAAGATTTACTTTGTAATGGAGCTTGGACCCTTCCTGATGAGTTGAAACACAAGTCACCGAATTGCTTTGATCAAGTTAGTTCAGCGCCCATATCCCAGGGACCTGATGTTGCCACTTGGAAAGGTGAAAAGGTTTTTTCTGCCAACCTCGTCATGCCTTCTCTATTTGACAGCATACCACTAGTTGATTGGCATGGGGAAATTTGGTTTAAGGGGATGGCCATAAACCAAGCATTGTATTGCTAGATGGCTATACTGGGTGGTCTTAAAACTTCTGATGTTCTTCATTCTAGAGGCTTGGGTCCTCGTGCATACTACTGTTTTTGTAAAGAGGATTTTGAAATGCATTCTCATCTTTTTTTTTTTGAGTGCTCTTATTCTATGACTTTGGTCAGGCAACTACTACCAAATGGCTCCTTTCTCCTTGACATGACTCTGGCTCTCGCCTTAAGCTCCCCTCCTCCTTGGGAGCATAAGGCTTTAAAGCGACTATGCTTCTTAATTATTGATATGGTGGTTTATCACTTATGGAGAGAGAGGAATAAAAGATATCATCATGATGGTGAGACTTCCTCCTCTGGCCTCATTTCTCAAATCAAAATGCAGATTGGGTTCAAGCTCCGGAGATGGAAATTCAAGCCAAACTGGCCTGTTCAAGTTTGTGCCTTATTGCTAAAGTGGCGGAACTACGACCTTTAATGGTTGAGTGCTGTTTCATGCTCCCGATTTTTGGATGCTACTATCCTCTCTCAACTCCCTCCTTGTCCACTTATTTACTTCTGGCATTGCTACATTTGATTGGAATTGTGGGCTTTCAAACCGGTGATCCTGGATGATGATGATTGTTGTTTACCTGACTCTCCTTTTTATTGCCACTAATGCCACTGGACCTAGTTGGTTCCTCTCCCTGTTGACCTCTCTGCAACCTCATTATTCTGCCTCTTCTGCGGGCTCTAGGGAATTGCAAGATGCACTTATGTTTGTCTCTTTGATAGATTTTGATGACTGGATGGTAGAGTTGGATGCCGGAGAAGGATGCTTTTGCTCTCGGCGGAGAAGTCAGTGACTTTCAGATCCACGGTGAATTTGGTAGAGGTCCCAGAGTTCGCAGATGTGAGATGTCTCTATTTACCAAGAAGCATGGGGTTGTGCGTGTAGAAGAGGATTCAGAGACGATATATGGGAGCATAGATCTGGTTTCATCCATTATATAGAGGAAATTAAGGAAGATCAAGGAGAAAGATTCAGATCATGGGTGGCATATGAAAGGATTCAACCGTCTTAAAGTTTGGGATCGACACAGTGTAGAAGAGGAAGAGGAAGAGGGGCGGTCGTGTCTCGTGAAGAGGATGACAATATCATGGATAAGGTGCTTGAAGACCTCGTTATGCTCAGTAGAGCTAACGAGTAGAAGATCATGGTCATAGTGTAAGATATCAACGTTATGCTCGTAGAGGCGAAGGTCGAATAACTTGTCTATGTGGGGACGACATCGGGAGGCAGCCGAATTTTAGACTGATGGAAGACTTAAACAAGAACAAATAAAAGTGTTAACGAGCTTAAATTTAACTTATTTGAAAATGATAAATTAAAGAATAAACTTACATATATGCTCTTTTATACAGGTATTTAAAGACCCCAGTATGCTTAGAAGAGTGTGGTGGGATTGAAGACTACGATGTGTCATGAAGAACGACATTCTAGAAGATGTCGTGGCGGGTAGGTCAAAGCGGTCCCGATGTAGCCTATCGAGGACGGCGTGGAAGTGGCAAAATTTTGTCTAAATTCTGCACTTGTATAAAACTTAAGTATGATGAATAGCATCATTTGAATAACTTAACAGATACATAATTGAATTTAAAATTACAAATATAAATGAACTTGAAATGAATTTGAAAGAGACTTGATTACAAATAAAATTTAAAATCATATTTCAAATAAGAAAATATGAATCAAACTCAAGTGAACCAATAAAATAAATAAACTTGAATTCCTTCGATATGCATGAACTGAAACTCACGAGAGACTTAAGATAAATTTGAAGTCCAGTTATTCAATAAATATGAAACTTGATATAGAGTTGAGGATAAATTCAAATTAGATTTGAAGTCCTTTTCATGTGAACAAATCATATTTAATATGAAATGAAGTAAAGATCTCAATTGAATATTAAATGACAAATGATTGGTGGTAAGTCTAAATATTCAATTCCAAATTGAGAACAAAGGTGTGTAAGTAATTTGGTTATTTTCTCACAAGCACAAATTTAACTAAGCAACTCATGATCATTCATGAATGTAACCTTTGAAAGGATCATTTGGGATCGATTGAAGTCGAGTTTGAAGCATAAGAGATTGGTTGAGTGCTACTTTCAAACTAAAGTAAAAATCAAATAAAATTCATAAGAGGTTTTCACTATAACCAAATGACATATTAGCACGTATAGGCAAGACTTCTTACTAAATAATTGACTTGTATTCAAAAGAAGCTAAAATTCAAATAAGCTCGCTTAAAGAAAGTATAACAGCTTGTATGAGCGAGTATCAAATTTGAATGTTGAATATGCAAAGATTTACTAGGTCTTTAATGAGCATAAGTCATTCGTTGAAGTTTAGAAGTTCTATAAAAAGATAAAATGCAAGTAAATATGCAACCTTTTAAGTGCAAATATAAACATAATTCTATGATACAACACCACCGGATTCGTAACACTTTGTACAAGCGAACAGAAGGCGTTAATTAAGGTATTTTTAGATACACCTGTATGTGCTCGGACATAGATATTTAAAGTGTAAATTTTAATGTCTGAAAAGGCTGCACAGGCTAAATTAGAATCAATTAAATATTAATATGAAAAATCTAATAAGATATTAGATCAATCTATAACATCTTCTACGTCACCAGATTCGCAACACTTTATACAAGCGAACAGAATGTGTTAATTAAGGCATTCTTAGATATACTTGCATGTGCTCGGATATAGAGTTTAAAGTGTAAATTTTAATGTCTAAAAAGGTTGCACAACCTAAATTGAAATCAATTAAATATTAATCTGAAAAATCTAATAAGATATTAGATCAATCTATAACATCTTCTATGCCACCAGATTCGCAACATATCATACAAGCGAATAGAAGGCGTTAATTATAGCTTCAATTGAACTATTGCATGCATTATGAAGTGAGATCATAATTCATCATCTCAAAATGTGTGCAAATAATTAAAGTTTTTAATGAAACAAAAAGTATATACACCACGAGGTAATCATATATTCAAATTTATATGGGACGATCTTTGCACACATTATAAAGTATGATTAAAATTCAAATTTAAAGCTTCCAAAGTATGCAAGCAATCTAAAAAAAACCTGCATGGGCCCCGATACTATGTTGAATGCTTAAACTTAGTGTTTGAGGATGTTGTGCAGATTGATTCCCGGTTGGGTCTATAGACTGGGTCCGGGTTAACAAAACCTAATGATGTTGTTATAGATTTCTCTGCTTGAGAAAATCCGTGAGAAGCTAATTCTATCATTTAGCAGTATAACGACTATCTCCTAACTCCCCAATGATAGTTGAGTTGATTGAAGATATCAACTAGAGGGGTAACTATTATCAAAATATTTAAGATATTATATTCAATATTCTCAAATTCAAAATCCTCAAAATATAAATCTAGGTCTGATCCTCTATTATTAAATTGATAGAGTCGATAAGATCTAAAATAAGAAATTAAATGATTTAAACACCCACATGGGCCCCGACACTAGGCTGAATGCTTAAATTTAGTGTGTGAGGATGCTTCGTGGGTTAATTCTCGATTTGGTCTTAAGACCACATCTGGGTTAACAAAATCTAAAAAATCTAATAATTATATTATAATATTTTTAATCTAATAAAATCTCTAAGAAGGTATTTCTGTCATATGACAGTAGGTCCGATCCTCTATTATTGAATTAATATAGTTAACAAGACCTGAAACTAAAAGATCAAACAGGCTTAGCTACCCTGATGATGATTGTGTTGAATGAAGATTTCAACCGAAGGAGATACTTTCATCAAAATGTGATTGTTATTTTAAATTAAATAAACATAAGTTAAATATCAATCCAAATGAGAATTCTAATGCATTATTAAGCTCAAAATGACTAAATGAACATCATCAAGTTAAAGACTTAAAGTAAAATTCAATTAATCCACCTTCTGCAACTGTTTGTCGGAGGTGAAAAATTAAAAAATTATTAGCTCAGAAAGGATCCAATGTCAAATCAAGTATAAAACTATGCTTACTCTCAAATAATCTCATGCTAGTAAGAATGCGAGTGTCCTCTACTTGGCAGCGATGCTCCTATGATGCGATTCTGACCGAGTCCTCGACGGTGGTTATCATGAAATTATATCACATTATTGGTCAGTGTCTCCCCAATGGCTCTTTGAGTTGTGAACCATAGGGTATACTTAATTGGGCAAAATCTCTCTGTTAGCTAAGGTAGACTTAAGCTTGTCTCCTCAGACAAACACCACCCCAAGTCTACAAGAATTTTTTGGACGACATAACCCATGTGTTGCTGATAATGATCCTTCGATCAGTTGGTTCGACTACCTCCTCTAACTAAGTAAACTAGGGACCATGGCAGAACCATGAGATCTAGATCGGGTGCATCATCGTTCCCCCAACCATCTACTTTTTAAGTTAAATATAATGAAGTTCATAAATTTAAATTCCAAAACTCCACATCTTTGCTACTATATACGCATTAGATCTAGTAGCCTTAATCGAAAGTTCTCTCTTAGCATTGAGAAGGGTAATTAACTATAGGTGCTTGCACCTATAGGAAACCTAAAACCAGATCTAAAGTCCTCACAAAATGAGGGTGAAATCTCTGGTAGTGTCTTATCTACTATTCCATCTACCTTCTGAAAATTACGACATTTTTAATCACTCTCTTCAAGGGAGAGTGGTGAATTTTTTGGAGCCACATTTATGGCAACTCCGGGGATAGGTTTCTCTTTCCATCTTTGGCTAGTCAAATTTGAGCTATAGTAGTTGTGGAGCATGATAAAAATTAAAATTTAAAATCAATTATGAATGAAATTAAATTTAAATCAATCATATTCTTATGACTAATTTATTTATTCTGTATATTGATGGATCTTTAGAACACTGTTCATCATGCAACTAGGTCATGGAACCAATATTCATCTAATTAATGTTGTAATTAATACTGAGGATGTTAGAGCTACTTTTCAATTTGGTAGTGTAGGCTTCCCAGTCATTGTTGTTGCAAATAATCCTCTACTTGAAGCACCTACATATTATACACACCAACCTGTGTAAGAGAGGAGGACAACTAGAATGACCACTACTGCTACTAAGGTTCCTCGAAAGAGAGCCTTTGTATTCAAAAGATTGGGTTATTTTAAGGCGTCGATCATGAAAAGAACCATTAATAGATAGGAAGTTTTAGTCATATCTATGAATGTGACTACTTTGTTAGTTAAATCTTTCACACTAGGAAGGCATAATGTTGAAGTCTCCTATTCTAGAGAAAAATTGAGTGGAAGGCAAAGAAGGAGAAGAAATGTTGAATTGTGAGTTCAGCAGTTGCTATCTGAATCACTAGCCATGCGATCAGACTTGATACCAAAAGTAAGTGTTCCCACTCACAATGAGTTTGAAAATCTAAAATGGGTGAAAAGGAATAGCTCTACTGGTGATGTTAAGCAGCCTTTTTGGGCTCAACAATAGTCTGCTCTAACTTTTCAAAAGAAATAACTTAAAACTTTATCTAGTCGAGTACACATAGTCCTGAAGATTGTCAAAAAAATGTCCTTATGAAGAAAATATATTAAACGCCAATTATCAAAGAAGTCAAGAATGCTGCAATACATAAACTACCATTAGTGGTAGTAAGAACTCAAGATCATTCTAAACAAGTTTTGCACGGTGAGCATTGGAGCGTGACACTTGGACAGCGTCCAGGAATCTGCTACCGAAAGGTCCCGGTAGAAAGAAAAATAAATCTGGAGAGCGAAGCCTCGAGAGGAAGTCTTGCATGGTGAACATCGGGGCATGACACACACGCATGTTCAGAATATCACGAAGGTCTCGGTAAAAAAAAATATAATATATATATATATATATATATATATATATATATATATATATATATATGGAGGCAAGCTTGAAAGTGGCAAAGTTTCCTCATTTGGAAGCAAGCTAGCCCTTAGACAATAGAGAAAGAGAAGTACTGAACTGCATGCTCAATAACCATTATTAAAATAAAAAACTTATACAACCAACTGTGAAACTAGAAGCGAATGTTCTGACCCATAACAAGTTGATAGCCATGATGGGTAAAGTGGAACAACTCTATTGGTCAAATTAAATTATCCTTTTGGATTTGATAATATCAGGTTCCAGCTTCTTCAGTGTGGAAACTCTAAACTGTATATGCAATAGTGTATCAGGTTCTTAAAGTTGCTAAGGAGAAAAAACTAATGAAAAGAAAATATCAAAGTTCTATCATCAAGGAGGCTAAAGTTGCTTCTCCAAGGAGACCTTCTCCTACAACCCCACCAAAATGTCAACCAATTCAAGTCCCGTGCGGTGAGCATCGATACATGACACTTGGACCACAGGTTCAAGAATCCGTCGTCGAAAGGTCTCGAAAAAAAGGTAAGCAAATTTGAAGGTTAAAGCCTTAAAGTGAAACTGCCTTAAAGAAGGATAACGACGTGACATCCGGACTGTGTTCCCATAAAATTCACTCATGATGCACTAGTATTTGGAGCTAAAGTAGTCTTGCCACTTAAAGTTGAACTACCTTCACTCCGAGTAGCCATTCAACACAATCTTACTCAATGTAAGAATGTCCCTCTATGGATAGAAGAGCTTGATGTGCTTAACAAAGCTAAGCTCCAAGCTCAATAAAATTTAGAAGTTCTAAGTGAGGATGTCAAGCATTGATCATAAGTACATGAGCTTTCAAGAAGGAGAATTGGTCATGGTATTGAGAAGACTAATTATTTCTCACAGTCATTACATGTGTAAGTTTTGCTTGAAAATTCTCTTATAATACAAGAATGCATTTCTGAAATGAAGCAAAAATCTCCTTATTAGACAAGGGGCATTTTTAAATTTTATAGCAAAATATCAGGCTCTCCCTGTGAAATAGGAGATTTTTCTTTTGTATTTGGGTTGAAATCATGCCTAAGGCTGAGATCTTCATATACATATTCAAATTATGTATTCAAAGTTTACAAGTCTCAAAGTCTTACTGACCAAAAAAAAAATTTTAAGTCTGCAAATTACAATAAATCAAGTTAGAAACACATCTTCCATTCATACATCAAATCTAGGGCTCGAGTGGGTGCATAAGGTCGGACTCAATAAGCCTAATATGGTGAATCATTGAATCTACTTACTCAACACGCCAAGGTAAGTGATCCCCTATCTCATTAGTCTGATGATAAAATCTTTCATCAATTGCTCAAGTCCAATACTCAAGTAGGTGCATAAGGTCGGACTCAACTAGCCCAAATATGGTCGAGTCGCTGACAGGTCTGCTTATTCAATACCCACGAAGGTTGTAGTAAGTGATCCATCTACTTTGTTAGTTCAAAGACAAGAGCACCCAAATCTCCAAATCCCTCCAACTTAGTGAGTTTAAGTGGTCTAGACTGGGAGATCATCCCAATGTAAGGTCATTTTTCAAAATCCAACAAAAGATCCTCACTCAGAAAGCATGAAGCGAGTTTGGTATCAATATCAAATGAAATGTCAACTCCTTCAACAAGTTTGTTAAAGCGGAAAGCAAAGAAAACTCTTCCTCAGTCCAAACAAAAAACAAAGGACCGAGGAAGTCACCCCAATGTTCATACAAAGCCAAAGGCTGAACTAAGGGATTAATGTCATCATCATGTCAGTTATGCGTAAAAGGGGCGATGATTCTTTGCGACTAACACGACTCGAGGGCTAGGTCATGACATCCTTCTATAAGCCCATGAAAGCGAAGTTGAGGCGGTGTAATTGTACAAGTCTAAGATAATTAGACTTTCTCCATCAAATCCATCAAGGCACGAAGACAGGATAGGAGGAAAATACAAATTTTTAATTTTGAGATTGAATCTTCAACAAGTCTGTCAAAGCACAAAGCATATGATCGAAAATGTTCTCATCTCAATAAAAAATCATCAACTCCATTAAGTCCACTAAGGCACAAAGGCAGGACAAAAGAAAAATATAAATTTCAAACTCTCAGGAGGAAGCCTTCAACAAGTCTGAGAGCACAAAGCATAGGACCAAAGACATTTCAAATTCTCTTAACAGTTACTGTGAAAGCCCTCCCTATTAGACAATGGACATTTTTATATATTTATCTAAGTTGACATCGTGCTTTAAGCCAAGATCCTTAGATAGATACATATTATGATTATAAAAAATAAAAAATATCTTGACTATTTTGCAGTAAAGGAAATAAAACCTTGGAATATATTTCTGAACTAATATTCAATCCTCCTGTTAGATAGGAGCCTTTTTTACTGATCAAGATTGTTCAACCCTCTCTTGCAAAACATGAGGTCTTCTTGCATATAGTCAGGTTGATATCGAGCTTTATGCCGAGATCCTTGAATATATCCATAACTATTATGATCAAAGTTGCAGGCTCTTGCGAACAAAAAGAATCTTTTCGCATAAGATACTAAATCTCAAAGTTTCTCCAAGATTCATCAAAATTTGAAGATCAAGCTAAGAATCTCCTAGTTTTGGAAGCTTTAATCAACAAAGTTGGAAAAATATCAACCCCTACATATTCAAGTCTAGGACTCTGATGGGTTCTAAAGGTCAGACTCAACAAGCCCATAAATGGCCAAATTGATGACGCTCTCCTCACTCAACAAGGCACAAGAAAAACATAAAATATTTTGTTCTAATGACAAGACCACCAAGCCATATTAAATTCGAGACTTCAGTATTCTAAAGGTTGACTCAATAATAATTATCTAAGTCTCTCCTCACCAACAACTTCAAAGAAAAGGCTACTGAAAGAGCCCTACTTGACCCATTGATGATAGATGGTCAATCTCAAACCATATCCAACTTAATGAGTATAAGTAATCAGAATCTAAGAGATCTTTCCACTTGATCGATGGACCAAGATAATCTGAAGAAACTTTAAATTCAGAGCTGCATTAAATCAATATATATATTGCCTTCAAGATGATATTCCAATATCTTTTCAAACAGTCTGATCAAGCATAGAGCACAAATCAAAATTAATTCTCTCATTAAGTCTGCCAAAGTAGAAAGCACATGACCAAAGAAGCGATTTTATAGTTCACACAAAGGCAATTGCCAAACTAAATGAATTTCATGGTTATTCAATCTGTTAAAGCATGCATTGCTAGACTGATAACTCAACATTGACCTAATATAAGTCAAAGGGCTAGGTCACCTGTATGCACCCTTCAGCGAGTCCATCGATGTAGCAAGCATAGGACTTAGGGCATACATACACTTCCTGACAAGTCAATATGGACAAATTAGGTTAATCATTCATCAACTTCGTCAAGCGTAAAGCTAGGACGGAAGGAATTTCAAATCTCAAAATAAGTAAATTAATTCCTCCATCTAACCCAGTCAAGCATGAAGCCAGGGTCAAAGAAAAGCCAAATATGCGAAGACACAAAAGAAAGAGACTTTCATCAAATCCATCGAAGAAAAGAGTAGATGGTGAAAGAAGCTCTTCAGTGAACCCATAGAAGTTGAAAGCTGAAATGATCCAAGACCCATGGCCAGCCCAAAGGGTCAACCAATTTTCGACAAATATGACTCATTTCATGTGTGAATCACATTTATTGGGGGGCATTTATTGACCTCCATATATGAAATCAGTCAATTCGTCGAATTGACGGACTTGAAAGTACGGTCGCGTGCTCAAAATACCTTTGGGCGTCCAAAATGAATGAAATGACCTCCGATCGATGAACGACTTAGATGGTGTCGTCTTGAGCTCGAAATTGATCAGAATAAAAATATTGCAAATTCTAATAAGGAATTGATTAAGCGCTCGAGCTATTAATGTGTCGAAGAATATATCAGAGTCGAAAAGCTACGATGATGTCCGAACGACCTCTGTTCATAAAATTGATCATGATGTTAGCTTCAAAACATTGAAAACTATCAAATGAGACTGTCTGCACTCAATTCAAATGAGTTTGTGTAAATATCGAATGATTTGAAGTGACAGCTCACAAATCGAGACTGAAATGCACATAACGACACCAAAATCAACTCAAATGATCTCCGATCGATGACGGACTTCACCATTATGTTCAGAATGTCAAAACTGGTTATAATATAAATATTGCACAATTTGATGATCAACTGATCAAGCGATCAAGTTGTCAACACGCTTGCATGCATATCGAGGTCAGGAGGCATCGATGTAAACAAAATGACCTTCGTTCATGAAATTGATTACTCTGTTAGCTCTAAAATATTGAAATCTATTAAATGAGACTATTCACACTCAATTCGGATGAGTTTACATGAACGTCGAATGGTCAGAAGCGATAATGCGCATTTTTGAAGAGAAAGTGACCTAATTTGATGAGAATCAAAATGAACTCCATTTACAAATTCCCCTTCTAATGTAAATTATCTAGAATAAATATCCAATTTGACTAAAGTTATTATGCTTAAAATTTCATTAAGATTAACACATATTTGAGATCTCTATAATATCCTAAAAGTCAACACCTTGAAACTTGTAGCCACCCTCATCAATAATTAACCACCCATTCTAGACAATGATCGCAACCCATCCCTGTCGACTCTTGTGAGGTCATAAAAAGGAGATAATTATCTCTATGCATCTTTTAAGATATCTTTCAATCAAAGTTCCAAACCTTTCTTTCTCATCTGCTTTCATCTTCCCTCCCTTCTGCATTTCTTTCATTCCATTCAAAGAACATAATCAGCACCACAACATTCATAAACTTTTCTAAAACTTTTTTTTGAAAATTAAGGTGAGCCAATTTCATTCAATAGTATAAAGGAAATAAAGGTTACAATGAGTAAGACAAAAGACATAGCAAGTTACACAAAATAAGGGACTGGATCTAGTATCCAAATAACAAACATAGAAGTGATGGAAGAATCCGCAGAATGCAAGCAAAAGTCATCAGAGGTAAATGTCAATTCTGACCCATAGAAGTAATAGTGACAATAACCACTCACAAATCTCCAAAGAGCATCAATATATTGGAAATTCCAGGCAAAGCAAAAATTCCATGTTAATCCGCTCACCCGGCGAGGTGATAAGCCAAAAGCAGAATATAGCATTGATCTCAGAGATAAATCCAATCATCCACGACCATTTGAGATAATGGCAGAAAAACAAATGCAAAAGCAGCCACTTGTCCAAAAGTACTATAAACTAGTATCCATTTATGAGAAATGGTTCGACCTTAAATGCATACTACGATATCATCCATCACCTCTATGAAAGCTCTCGATCATCATTGTCAAACACGAAAAAGGCTATCAAAATATGAAATAACAGTCCCTCGCATAATATATAAAAGATTCAACGGTCAAAAAACCATAGCATATCGAGAAACAAGTGTCTAGATAATGACGACCTACATCAATAAGAAACTGAGCCAAAAAATCCCAAAAGGAGAACAAGTATAAAATTTAAATATGAAAACGATAGCCACCAATAATAACAATCAAGAAAAACATCGGCCACATTGAAGCTCATCTTGTCGGTCGACCATAAAAAACCAATCTTAAGAATAACAAGAGTAAGCATGTGAATATTGGGGTTAAGAGTCCCTCCGATGCAATGTATTTAAAACTTCAAGGCAGCTTCCTTAAATTTCCACCTTCTTAATTTAAAGGAAACATGATTGATTTTCCAACCATTCAAATGTATTTTGATTGGTATAAAATATGATTTCTCTTTCCATAGTTGTTGTAATAAGCATTAGATAACATAATCAGCCATAATATCATGATAAATGCTAAAATATCACTAAAGTTGAGGTAATATAGTTGGCAAAGGATGTAGGACCCACATGGAAGTAAAGTCTAACCATCTTCAAGGATAATGGACATTCAAAATAAATGATCATGAGATTCCATTTATTCGAGAACAAGCATAAGGGTAACACCCAACCTCATTTAAGATATAGATGTTTTAAGACCTTTATGATATGCCATCCAACGAAAGAGCATAATTTAAGGTATTACCTTTAAACCATACCTCATGGGCTGACTTAAAGGTTTCAATTGAAATTAGAATCAAATGATTTTAACAATGATCCCATGAATGCATCTTGGGTAATGAAAATTAGACAAATAGTTATGTATCAGAAAGTTTGAATACCCAATGGAATAGATAATGAACCTCCAATGAAAATATCCGAAAGCTTTTAGGGTTTATCATAAAAACAATCATGTCCATATAATTCAACTAATGAAAACCTTTGCACAGATCAAAAATAAGACAATGTTGAGTTTGCACTGAACCAACTCAATTCTATTTCAGAAGAAGCTAAAAGCTTTAGCTCTTTCCACATAGAGAATCTTCACAACATTTCCATAAGGATATGTATTTACTTTTACACCATTTATGCAAATGGAGAAGTTTGATTGAGAAATTTCCACAAACATTTAATTTTGCATGCATTGAGGTATCAACATATCTTAATACATTAGCATTCTTTAGACCAGAAATTATGTACAATTTTTGGACTCCCATTGTGATAAAAGAAATGGCCATAATAGAGATCCTCTAAGAATGCATTTGGGAAATATAAAATAGAGCATAGTTGAGATAGTTGTTCACATCTTTGCTTCTCATGTTTAGTGAGATTGAGGAATGACAACTCATACATGGGTGAGACATTGTCCTTCCACGGCATCTCTCGCTTATGCTCCTCTTTCTTTCCCCTCCTCTTTCCACTAATCTTCTACATATATATCCATTGGCACCCCATCGGCCTCCTTCCTCAAAGTTGCTCAATCAGGCATGACCTCTAGTAGAGTCCTCATCCGCATGTCCGGGATGCCCTCTCTTTATTCAACTTATTGTCCAAGGAAAGAACTTTGAGTTGCGGACTCAGAAGTACATGAGGACAAGGTGTCTATCAAGCACTCTTATCAGTGAGTTGATGTTGCTTTCCATCCATGGGGTGAGTTTGGTAGAGGTCCCAGAGTTCACAGATGTGAGGTGTCTCTATTTACCAAGAAGCATGGGGTTGTGCGTGCAGAGGAGGATTCAAAGATGATATATAGGAGCATAGACCTTGATTCATCCATTATACAGAGGAAATTAAGGAAGATCAAAGAGAAAAATTCAGATCATGGGCGGCATATGACAGGATTCAACCTTCTTAAAGTTCGGGATCTTCACCTAAGTGTAGAAGAGGAAGAGGAAGAGGAGGAAGCTGGACAGTCTGTTTCTCAGGAAGAGGATGACAATATCTTGGATAAGGTGCTTGAAGATCCCGTTATGCTCAGTAGAGCTAACGGGTAGAAGATCACGAATGTAGTGTCGCAAGACACTCTTATATCGATTGAGAATATCGAATAGCCCTCAGCCCCATGTAGGGACGTGAGGGAGGCTGCCAAAGTTTATGGGAGACTTAAACAAGAACAAATAAAAGTATTGACGAGCTTAAATTAAACTTTTTTGAAAATGATAAATTAAATAATAAACTTACACATATGCTCTTTTGTATAGGTATTTGAAGACCCCACTATGCTTAGAAAATTGGTGGTTAAGACTAAGTATGTTGTCCTGAAGAACGGCCATGCTTAAGGAATGGCGGGTAGGTCAAAGCGATCTCGATATAGCCCCTCTGGAACACGGAGGAGGCGCCAAAATTTTCTCTAAATTCTGTACTTGTATAAAAAGTTAAGTACAATGAATAGCATCATTTGAATAACTTAACAGATACTTAATTGAATTTGAAATTACAAATATAAATGAACTTGAAATAAATTTGAAAGAGACTTGATTACAAATAAAATTTTAAATCATGTTTCAAATAAGAAAATATGGATCAAAGTCAAGTGAACCTATAAAACAAATAAACTTGAATTCCTTCGATATGCATGAACTGAAACTCACGAGAGACTTAAGATAAATTTGAAGTTCAGTTATTAAATAAATATGAAACTTGATATGGAGTTGAGGATAAATTCATATTAGATTTAAAGTCCTTTTCATGTGAACAAATTATATTTAATATCAAATAAAGTAAAGATCTCAATTGAATATTAAATGACAAATGATTGGTGATAAGTCTAAATATTCAATTCCAAATTGAAAACAAAGGTGCGCAAGTAATTTGGTTATTTTCTCATAAGCACAAATTCAACTAGGCAACTCATGATCATTCATGAATGTAGCCTTTGAAAGGTCATTTAGGATCTTGCGCTTGAAGTCGGATTTGAAGCACAAGAAATTGGTTGAGTGCTACTTTCAAACTAAAGTGAAAATCAAATAAAATTTATAAGAGGTTTTTACTATAACCAAATGACATATTAGCACGTATAGACAAGACTTCTTACTAAATAATTGACTTGTATTCGAAAGAAGCTAGAATTCAAATAAGCTCGCTTAAAGAAAGTATAAGAGCTTGCATGAGCGAGTATCAAATTTGAATGTTGAATATGCAAAGATTTAATAGGTCTTTAATGAGCATAAGTCAATCATTGAAGTTTAGAAGTTCTATGAATATATAAAATGCAAGTAAAGATGCAACCTTTTAAGTGCAAATATAAACATAATTATGCTTCACGACCAAATTCATAACACACAAGCATAATTAATTAAGGTATTCTTAGATACACCTGCATGTACTTGGACATAGAGATTTAAAGTGTAAATTTTAATGTCTAAAAAGGCTGCGCAGGCTAAATTGGAATCAATTAAATATTAATCAGAAAATTCTAATAAGATATTAGATCAGTCTATAACATCTTCTATGCCACCGGATTCACAACACTTGGTACAAATGAACAAAAGGCGTTAATTAAGGCATTCTTAGATACACTTGCATGTGCTCGGACATAGAGATTTAAAGTGTAAATTTTAATATCTAAAAAGGCTGCGCAGGATAAATTAGAATCAATTAAATATTAATTTGAAAAATCTAATAAGATATTAGATCAATTTATAACATCTTCTATGCCACCGGATTCATAACATATCATACAAGCGAATAGAAGGCGTTAATTAAGGCTTCAATTGAACTATTACACGCATTACGAAGTGAAATCATAATTCATCATCTCAAAATGTGTGCAAATAATTAATGTTTTCAATGAAATAAAAACTATATGCAGCACGAGGCAATCATATATTCAAATTTATAGTATCGAGATACATATAAATAAACTAATAGGATGAGCTTTGCACATATTATGAAGTATGATTAAAATTCAAATTTAAAGCTTCCAAAGTATGCAAGCAATCTAAAAAAACCCACATGGGCCCCGACACTATGCTGAATGCTTGAACTTAGTATCTGAGGATGCTGCGCGGGTTGATTCGGTTGGGTCTACGGACTGAGTCCGGGTTAACAAAACCTAATGATGTTGTTATAGCTTTCTCCAGAAAATCTAAGAAATTTGTCATTTGGCAGTATAATGACTATCTCCTAACTCCCCAATGATAGTTGAGTTGATTGAAGATATCAATTGGAGGGATAACTATTATCAAAATATTTAAGATATTATATTCAATATTCTCAAATTCAAAATCCTCAAAATATAAATCTAGGTCTGATCATCTATTATTAAATTGATAGAATAAAGATCTAAAATAATAAATTAAATGATTTAAACACCATGGGCGACATTAAATTTTGAATGCTTAAATTTAGTGTTTGAGGATCTTTGCCGGTTGATTCATTTGGTCTTAGAGCAGTAGGGTTAACAAAACCTAAAAATCTAATAACTATATTATAATATTTTAAATCTAATAAAATCTTTAAGAGGGTAATTTGTCATATGACAGTAGGTATGATCTTCTATTATTGAGTAAATAGAGTTGACAAGACCTGAAATAATAAACTAAAAGATCAAGCAGGCTTAGCTACCCTGATGATGGCTGTGTTGAATGAAAATTTCAACCGAATGGGATACTTTCGTCAAAACGAGATTGTTATTTTAAATTAAATGAACATAAGTTAAATATCAATCCAAATGAGAATTTTGATGAATTATTAAGCTCAAAATAATTAAATGAACATCATCAAATTAAAGACTTAAAGTAAAATTCAATTAAACCACCTTCCACAATTATTTATCGAAGGTGACAAATTAAGAAAACTTTAGCTCACCAAGTAGTCGATGGCAAATCAAGTATACAATTATGCTTACTCTCAAATAATCTCATGTCAGTAAGGATGTGGCGTGTCCCATTCGTGGGGTGGGTGGCTCACATATGATCGATTCTGACCGAGCCTTTTGATCAGTGGTTTATTGCACAATATTATATCACGGTCATTGTAGTATATACTCCCAATGGTTATGTCTTTTGAGTTGTGAACTATAGGGTATACTTAATTGGGCAAAAGCTCTGTTATTTAAGGTAGAAAACACCTACTTGACAAACAACCCACGTCTGAGGATTTCTTGATGACGTAACCATGTTCTGAGGATCCTTCGCCGTTGGGTCTACCTCCTCGACTAAGTAGACTAGGACGGATGGGATGACGAAATCATGTGATCTAGATCGGGTGTGTCATCATTCCCCCAACCATCCACTTTAAGTTAAATATAATGAAGTTCATAAATCTAAATTCTAAAACTCCACCTTTATCTTACTACGCTTTTAGATCGACGGTAGCTTAATTGAAAGTTGAGAGGGTAATTAATTATACTGCTTGCTATAGGAAACGAAACCATCTAAAGTCCAACAAAATGAGGTAAATCTGGGTAGTGTCTTATCTACTATTCCATCTACATTATGAAAATTACACCGACACTTTTAATCACTCTCTTCAATGAGAGGTCGATGACAAATTTTTGGAGCCAACGCATGTTAAAGAAATAACTAAGCATTTATATACCACTCAATTCTTATATATTTACATAACTAACGTCCAAATTTTCATATTTATAAAAATTGCATCTAATTCTTTAATATTACATTGAAAATAGTACTATCATTATTATTTTTAAATAAAATATATATTTTTATGCATAAAAAAGATACTATATTTTTAAATATTAAATTTTAGAAATTATATATGTAAATATTTAAGAATTATTATGTGGTATATATATATATATATATATATATATATATATATATATATATATATATATATATATATATATATATATGCAAATTTCTCAAAAATAAAATAAACTGAATCTCCTTTTTTTTTCTCATTTTGAACGAGCGATATAAATCATTAGAATTTTAAACTGGCTTTGATAACTTTTTTTTATTATTATTATTTGACAAATTGTATAACTTCTTTATATTTATTTAGGCTATTTGACAATGCTCGCGATGCTATCTTTATATGGTAATTAATTTTAACTGTTGATTTAGATAATAAGGTGTTGTGGTTATTCATAATTTTATTAGTTAAAATATAATATTCAAATTAATTAGATGATAAATAATTGTTTTCTATTAAATAATTGACTAGTAATTAGAAGGTGGGTCACAATATCTTGTATTAATTATGCTAATTAGGAATTAATTATGATAATTGTGTCATGTTTAGTCAATAAAACTATTCTAACTATCTGTATCATATTTAATTATATGTGGTTAAGCTGCCTCCTTTATAATATAGAGGAATTTTTGTATTAGTTATGTAAATTCTTTATTAATTAGGATAAATACTAGTTCTATAAAATTATTCCAATAATCTAAATATTAATTAATTATGGTTAATTTTTAAATTAATTATAGTTATGTTGCAGGTTAGGGGTTTTAGTTATACCCTACAGATGCAAGGTAAGACAACATATATTAGCCCCTCTTTTGACCTTCATTAATGGGAGTTTTCTGCAATAGGTGTGCCATTTGTTATCTGTAAAATAAGTAACGAAATAATAAGTATAGGTAACTAGATATTAATCAATAATTATGGTGTTTGTTGCTGAAACCATCTAGAGTAAAAGTTTGCTTACTTCTTTGAGTCCAACACACACACTGTATTTAAAGGACAATCTAAATTGGAAAATCAAAAGAGGAAAACCCGATGCAGGTAAAAAAAACTTCCACTATGTATCTTTGAGTACAAGATCTTCCGATCGGATTACAAATTATATATGAAATGGGACATTCTTGTGACAATGTTGGCGGCGATGTTAGCCGTGATGGCCGACGATAGTGGTCGGTGATGATGACCAATGGTTGACGGCGAGGATCACCGGTGATGGCGCGGCGGTGGTTCGGCCGTCGAGACGATAGTCTTGGAGAATCTTTAGAGCTCTCTCTCTCTCTTTCTCCTTCCTTACTTGCCCATATGAGGAATGAGGCTATTTATAGATTGGAAGAGTGGTGTCTCAATACATTCAAAACCCGTACCACTCACGGCTCAAAATGATTCCCTTGATCATATGATGTATTTTGTGCATTTGAATGCTCAAATGAAGTTGATATTGTAAGATCTTTGGCTTATTGGAACCGGCTTGTCGAGACGCTCCATTTGACTATAAACACTTCATATTTGAGAGCTATTTAGGATTTGATATCCCAAAGTTTAGTATATTTTAAGAGCGATCCGAGGTTTCAACTTGATCCTTGCTTTTAACATCAAGATTCGTGCTTCGACTAATAGTATTTTAAGTGTCATATCAGTGTTAAATTAGTCTAACTGATAAGACTAATCAAGTGTTAAATAGTAATTCAGATACATAAAAAATACTAATTAATTTAGTGATTTAGCTAACAATACTTCGGATAAGTTCTTCTATAGCGATTTCTCCATACAATCATTTGCACCACTCGACAACACAACATGTACAATATAGCACATCACAATACAATATAAGAATGTTTGCTAAACAAGCCTTAAAATATTGTTAATATTATTCATTTTCCATTCATAAAAGAACATATATTTTCCTTAAATATTTTTTAATATTACCCAAGCCTTTAATTTATATCTAATCTATTTTACAAGTCTCTCATAATGTTTAGTAATCTTTGTGATAAATTAGACATGTTTTCTCTCATCAATCATGATTTAACTTTTAATCTTTGAGTGGATTTTATAGGTCCCATTTGGGATTATTTTTATTTTTTATTTTAAATTTATTTTGTTAATAGTTTTATTTAAAATTAAATATATTTTACATTTCAAATATAAGTTATTTTTTGTTTTATATAATGGTGGTAATAATGGTTGTATCAAAACTTACAATAGTAGCTAGTGGTGGCAATTAGTCATTGCGGCGGTGGTGATTGACAACAGCTATGACAACTAGTGATAATGATAGTGATTAGCAGAAGCAACGAGAATAGCCAGCAACTTACAATAGTCAACAGTGGGCAATGCACAGCAGTGGCTATTGGCTAGTGTCGATAATTATTTTTAAAACCACTAAGAATGCTCAAAAAAAATTTACGTGATTTATTTTTAAAAATAAAATATAAAAAACAAAAAAATATCAAATAAATATGTTTCTAAAAATAACATAAATAAAAATAAAAACACCAAACAAAATTAATCCCAAATAGGCTCTTAGTTATCATAACCTTATTTTATTACATAATAATTTTCTAAGCAAATTTTTTGCACCGAATTATCATGCTTGGGAACAAATTAAAAATAGAAAATTCATGGGCACAAATAATTACAAAGGTTGCTTTCTTTTGTAATTTTCAAAATCATTTTCTCGATGAGTACTATTGCATATGTTCTAAAAAAACAAACATGATTTGCCAAAGAAAAATTACTGCTTGCAGAGTTTAGATGTAATTCTATATGTGAACAATAATATACGCTCGTATACTACGTCATCATTATTGTATATCTATTGTGAAATAATGTGTATTATTATGTATTGATGTATATATAAATATTATATATTATCATATAATTAATAGTATATCAATACATAACACTTCATCGAATCACACTAATGTACAGTAGTTGTATATTAACTGAGAGTCACATGAGATTATGTTATTTGAGTTATTGAAGTCTTATCTGGTAAAACTTTGTCAAGTGATATTCTGGATAGGAGGTGATATCACTTTAGGCAGTTATCTTTAGGTATGCAGATATACATGTCATCTGATTGGAATAGTCGCGTTCACTTTTAGACAGATATCATTTTAGATAGTATTTTTAATAGGTTTTACTGTACGGAGTTACACGTGATAATGTCTATTTGTCAAAGTGCTTTGTTTCTCTTTTAGGTATCTCCGTATCTTATTCAACTTTCATCCGCACCATTCCCAATATATATATTACAAATATTCCTGGAGCACATGAAGTTCTGCTGGAGGAAAGAAGAACAGATTTAATATACATTAATAACCACTTGAGACGCCTGTGTATAGGGATAATGGAAACATTTGTTAGATATAATTATAAATTGTGATGGCAGCAGCTAGAGCATTTTTTTTTATAAAGAACTAGAACTGTTTGTGATGCCACATGCCTGCGAGTAATTAGGCGCAACAGAAATTTTTGTTAGATTCTATCATCAGAATGGTTTAGTGATTGTATAAGAGACAATATTGTGTTTTATGCTCTCCATAAATCTACTCCTTTTATGCCAAAACTTTTTAAAAAAGGTGATTGATTGTATGAATATAATAAATAACTATAGTGAGTATAATATTAATAAGTGTTAATCAGAATTAGGATAAAGCTAATAATGATGATGATGATAACAACCAGAAAAGGTATAAAATATCCAATGCTGCTACATTGTTAGTTCTACAAATTAATATCAGAAAGTCTTGTATAATAAAGATGACACTGCATAGTTCCTAATATTCATAATGCAATTGATATTTATACACTAGATCTTTCTCTATGAAAACGAAATGATTGGAGAGGAATGAGTGAAATTAGTTGAATTGTGTGGAAAGCTCCATGCATGGAAAGGGCAACAGCATGTGGTTGCATGTGAGCGTCATCTAACATTAAATGTTTTTGTTTTCTCTCAACTAAATCTACATATATATTTCTCTGATATTGTAATGGAGAACCCACCCCATGCAATGGATATTGGCATATGAATGATACAAAAAAAAAAAAAAATGGCGATATATCAATGTATAAGGTTAAGAAAAGCATGAAGACCATTATTTGTACCTATTTGTACTGAATATATAATAGTTCCTTCTTTATTTATATATTATTGTGCACAGAACATTAAAACTATTTTCAACACAGTAGGCTGTAAGTACATAGGTATGTTTTGCTATGTATTGGTGTGTTTGAAACATTCATAAATATCAATTTTGGGCACCGATAGGCATTAGATCTTACATATATGAAATATATCATGTTTGATGTATTTACTTAAAGAAGGCATAGAGTGATAGAGAGGACATGTGTGGCATAGTACTGCTAGGAATTTGTTCTTTCTGTGAAACTTAACAGTTCGCTTTGATCAGTGCTGTGGCTTTTGAATAAATTAGTTCAGTCTTTGACGCATATGGTAGCAGCTATGGTTCAAGTCGCTATCCAGGACAAGCTTTCGGCTATAATTGAGGGGGCCTTACATACATATCTGCTTGCTCTTAGCTTATGAAAATAATTTGGAATTGAGATGGATCTGCATAGAGCAATTCCTCCTCATGGTTGGTACAATTTAGGGTTTTGGTAGGGGTGGAAGAATTAGGCACCTATGTGATGTTTTTGCCTTTGCATTTCCATTTAAAGGTGAAGCATATAAATTCTTTCAAAAATATTCTTTTGGGACTTCTTTAGAAAATTTATATGGATGCTTTTTTGGAATAGTAGTGCATCCTTTTTTTTTTTTTTGTATTTTGAGAATCAAACATGTACTATAAATTGAGATCAATTATTCAACACTATAATAGAGATGTCCTATCAATTTTATATCAAAATATACATCTTTTAAACAGCAATTCTTTTCTATAAACAACTTTCAAAATGAAGATTGGTGGGAACTATTGTGGCTCCAATAAGTAAGAAATCTTATTGATATGACACTTAAAATACTACTAGTCGAAGTACGAATCTTGATGTCAAAAGCAAGTTGATCCTAAGTTGAAATTGGTCGAGATCAAGCACTTAAAATATAATTAGAAACTTTGGGATATCAATTAAATCGCTAAATAGCTCTTAAACATAGAGTGTTTATAGTCAAATTGAGTGTCTCGACGAGCCAGATCTAACGAGCCCAAGATCTCATAATTCTGACTTCATTTGAGCATTCAAATACTTAATATACATCAAATGATCAAAGGAATCATTTTAAGCCGTCCGATGGAGTGGAGTGGTACGCATTTTGCATTTATTTATAGAAACGTCACTCCTCCAATCTATAAATAGCACCTCATTCTTCACATGAGAGGAGGCGAAGCAAGAAAGAGGAGAGAGTTCTAAAGCTTGAAAATCCTCCAAGCATAATCATCCCACCACTCGACGGTTGCCGACCACCCGTTGATTTGCCAACCATCAGTCAGTTGTGGCGGTCTTGTCGTGGTCGTCGCGTAGTACTATCGCCGCACTATCGTCATCGTCGTCAACCATTCGGTCATCATATCGGCCGCACCACCCGACCGCCATGTCGATCCACCATTGCCGGCCATCGCCGAACATCTTTGCCGGTCACCCTCACGGCGACCTTCATCTGGCCGACCCATTTCACCATCATCTACTAAATTGTTACTGAAAGTGACTATATAGTTGTTATTGTTTGATTGATTCTCTTCATATTCTCCAACTCAGTCAGATCGAGGAAAACTTTGTACTCAAATGATACATAGTGAAGATTTTTTTTTAGGCCCATGATTTTATTCATAAAATTCAGTTTTATCATTAATTCTTCAAACATCGGTGTATCTTTGGACTCGCAACAAAGCAGTAAATTTTTTTACTCGCGCGTTTTCTATCCTTAGCGGTTGCCGCTGACCACCCCATCGGTGCATTTACCCGCCGTGCCATTCGGTCATTACCGTCGGTCATCGCAGATTTGGTGCTGCTGACCATCTTTGACCATCTCGCGATCCACCATCGACCATTGTCATTTAAGCGCGATTATCGTGTGCTGACCACCGCCGACCACCCATCTCGTTATCCATCCGTCCCACTCACCGACCATCTCATCTCCAGCCGGTTACCACCATCATCGTGGGTCATCGCTCCATTCGATGCTACGATTGCCGGTCATTGCATTTACCGGCGAATACCGCCATGGTCCTGACCACTATCACCGCCCCGTCATCGGCATTATCTCGACCAACATCTCCGGTCTACCGCCCACCCATCCTTCGTCATCACCTGATCATTGTCATTATCGTCATACCGCCATTTCTTCATTTGTTTACCATCATCTACTAGCAACTAACTAACCATGACTATGTGTTGTTGTTTGATTCTGATTCTCATTATCGCCCTTCTCTGATTACGTAATCCGTTATCGGAAACTTTTGTACTCGAAATAGATACATGGAAGATTTTTTCTTAGTAGCCCTGATTTTTTCCCTCTTTTTGAGATTTTTCCACATAAAAATGTTGGAGTTTTATTGTTAATTCTTCAAACATCTATGTGTCTTTGGACTCATAGCGAAGTAAAGTAAACTTTTTTACCAGTCATTTTTTAGCACACAATAATTTGGCGCCATCAGTGTGAAACTAATTCTCATTATTTCATCTTGTATGGCGACCAAGTTTCCCAACAAGATCAAAAATATCATCGATGTGGAGCATTTCAAGCTTTTAAGGAGGCATGGCGAATGAAGATTCATCAAACTTGGTCCTTCAGATTTTGTCAAAAACTGGGGGGCAACTCTTAATCTCATAAAATCGCCCATGTTAATATAGTAAGCATCTAATCGATTACCATCCCAAGAAACAAGTCAAAGTTGTAGGATATTTCAATATTGAGAAGAGATATAGCTTTGCAAATTATGATTTTTCCAATCATACTCATGGAAAAATAAGGCCAAGGTTAAAGAGCAACTTTGGCTACAACCACAAACGGATGTTTTAATTCAACCTCTTCCATACAGGTTAACGTCAGCGGGTAACACCCTGACAAACAACCTGGGTAGATCAAAATCCTCGAGTATTCAATTTGACCTCTTCCATACAGTTACGCCATGGGTAACACTCAATAAACAATCGAGCGGTCAAAATTCCAGCGGATTCAATTGACCTCTTCCATACAGTTGTCGCCGTATCACCTGCAAATAATCTGGATAGGTCAAAATTCTCGGGATTCATTTGACCTCTTCATATAGGTTAACGTCATGGTAACCCTCACAAATAACCTCGGATAGGTCAAAATTTCTAGCAGTTCAATTGACCTCTTCCATACAGTTAACGTCATCGTAACACTCGACAAACAATCTTGGATAGGTCAAAATTAGGATTCAACCTCTTCCCAGTTAACGTCATCGGGTAACACCCGACAAACAACTTTGGATAGGTAAAAAATTCTCGAATTCAATTCATTTGACATGCGTTATGTCATCAGTAACATTTGACAAACAACCTCGATGGATCAAAATCCTCGGATTGATTATACCCTCATACAAGTTAACGGCATCGGTAACATCATGGAGAATAATACTTTGAAACTATCTATCGGACTTTCTGAGTTGCTCGAATGAGAGTTTAATTAACGCTCCCATCTTGGCGGTTATCATGAACCATCCATTAAAGTTTTAAGAAATCTAATTTCCACTGAAAGAAGTAGAACTACGGACCATCGCCGCTCATTACCGGTCATCGCAGTCGACCATCGTGGTCATCCCTACTGTCATCATCGCTATTCACTTAAATGATTCTTCTTCAAACCACCGTCCGTAGTCAACCGCGTCGGTGTTCGTATCGTACCATGATCATGCCCATTACGCCGGTCGCCGTCATTATCGTCGGTCTCATTCAGACCACCCGTCGGTAGACCGTCTCGGTCCGCCGACATCGCGTCACCCTTATCGCGACCATCGACCATCTCCACCGGTCACCATCATTCGGTCATCCCACCATTCTGACGCCACCGCTAGTCACCATCGCCGATTCGCTGACCACCTCCGTTGGCCGCCAACCACCACCGCTGACCATCGTCGGTCATCTCCGCCGGTCACCACCATCGACCGTTGCCATTATTAACCACCGTTGTCGGTCATCATCGCCGACCGCCATTGCCGGTCACCGGAGCCTCGCCGTATGAACTACCCGCGGGCACAAACTTCCATTTTTGCCCGTTTTGGCCCGTTTTCGTCTGTTTTGAGCGGTTTTGAGCAGTTTTGGTCGATTTTTCTTTGATTTTTTACCTTTTTGCCCCTATAGAGGGTCTATAAAAACCCCCTAGGGCCAAGGGAGAAGGCATACTTCTCATATGCTCTAGTGTTCCTCTTCTTCTTAGAGAAGATCGTTCAAGCGTCAGGCGGAAGGTAATACATCGTGGCTCAATTTTCCCTCGAAAGAGGCATCAACCAGTCTCGTCGGACCGACCAAGTTTGGAGGAGATCAAGGCCCGTGGTACATACGACGTGGCTCCGGTTTTCCCTCGAAAGAGGCGTCAACTATCTTCTTCGGACCGACCGGGTTGAGAGCAAGGCCGTAGTTCATACGATGAATCGGTTTTCCCTCGAAGAGGCGTCTATCTCTTCGGACCGACCGGGTTGGGCGACCAAGGCGTAGTTCATGACGAGGCTCAGTTTTCCCGAAATAGGCATCAATTGTCGTCGGACCGGCCGGGTTGGTGATCAAGGCCGTAGATTCATCTGGCGAACTTTCGGCCGGCAACTGATGGTCGGCGATGATGGCGACGGCAGTTAATAACCGGTCGATGGTGGTGACAAAGAGATGGCCGATGGTCGATGGCGGTACCGGCGGCGGTGATGACCAGCGGTAATGCCGGCGATGGCGGTTGGCAGCGGCGATAGTTGGCGGCCCGGTGGTTGGCAGTAACATGGCGATGGTAGTCAGCGGTGAAGTAGTCGGAAGGGATGACCGGCGACGATGGTGGACGGTTATGACCATCGATAATGACCAGCGACGGTCCGTAGTTCTTACTTCTTCAGAAACTGGACTTCAATGGATGGTTCAAATAACCAAAATGGCGGCGTTAGTAAAGGCGTCGAGCAACTGAAAGTCGGTAATTTCAAAGTATCATTCTATGATGTTACTTGATCTACTTTGCATGTGAGGATATGTCAATCGGCGAGAATTTTTGACCCATCCAAGATTGTAGTGTTACTGATGACATTAACGCATAATAGAATAATCGGCCGGATTTTGACCCATCCGAGGTTGTTTTGAGTGTTACCCATGACACCATTTGTGAAGAAATTGGATCCAGGGTGATTTGTCGGGTTGTTTATTGTACCCATGACATTAACCTGCGAAGATTCGGTGATCTGGCGATTTTGACTTTGTCAGATTGTTTATCGGGTTGCAGATGACCTTTGTATGGAAGAGGTCGAATTGAATTCGGTGAGGATTTTGACTATCCGAGGTTGTTTGTGAGAGTGTTACCCGTGACTTTAACTATGGAAGAGGTCAATTGAATCCATATTTTTTATCATTGTTTGTCAAAGTGTTACTGGCGTTAACTTGTATGGAAGAGGTCAAATTAATTAGAGGATTTTGACATATCTCGTGGTTGTTTGTCGAGTGTTGCATGACGCTATATGGAAGAGGTCAAATTGAATCCGCTGAGGATTTTTGAAATCCTAGGGTGTTTGTTAGAGTGTTACTCGATAACGTTAACCTATATGAAAGAGGTCGAATTTAATCCACTGAGGATTTTTGACCTATCCGAGGTTGTTTGTCAGAGTGTTACTCGATGACGTTAACTTATATGGAAGAGATCATGGGAAGTCCACCAAGGGCCTTTTGACCAATCATAGGTATTAGCCAAGTGTTATTTAACTTCTTACCTATGTGGAGTAGGTGTGGATTTTTGACCTATCCGAGGTTGTTTGTCAGAGTCTTTGCTCGATGACATTAACATGTGTGGTGTGTGTGCGAAATTTTGATCTATCTGAGGTTGTTTGTCAGAGTCTTTGCTCGATGACGTTAACCTGTATAGAAGAGATCGAATTGAATCCGCTGAAAATTTCTGACCTATCAGAGGTTGTTTGTCAGAGTGTTACTCGATGACGTTAACCTGTATGGAAGAGGTCGTGGGAAGTCCACCAATGGCCTTTTGACCTATCCTAAGTATTAGCCAAAGTGTTATTTGACTTCTTACTTGTGTGGAGTAGGTGCAGAGTTTTGACCTATCCGAGGTTGTTTGTCAGAGACTTTGCTCGATGACGTTAACTTTGTAGGTGCAGTTTTGATCTATCGAGGTCTTTTCGAGTCTTTGCTCGATGACATTAACTTATATGGAAGAGATCGAATTGAATCCACTGAGAATTTTTGACCTATCTGAGGTTGTTTGTCAAAGTATTACTTGATGATGTTAACCTATATGAAAGAGATCGAATCAAAACATCCGTCTGTGATTGTAGCCAAAGTTGCTCCTTAACCTTTGTCTTATATTTCCATGAGTATGATTGAAAAATCATAATTTGCAAAGCTATATCTCTTCTTAATGTTGAAATATCCTCCAACTTTGACTTATTTCTTGTAATGGTAATCGATTAGATGCTTACCATATTAACATGAGCAATCTTCTGAGATTAAGAGTTGTCCCTCAGTTTCCGAAAAAATCTGAAGGAACAAAGTTTGATGATCTTCATTCTTCACTTGCACTCCTTAAAAGCTTGAAATGATCCACCTCGATGGTGGTTTTGATCTTGTTGGGAAACTTGATCGTCATATAAGATGAAATAATGGGAATCGTTTCCTGACGAACAAGCATGCGTCTAGAAAATCGATTACGGTAGAGTAAAGTTTAGCTTTGTTCTGAGTCAAACGCACCAGATGTTTGAAGAATTAATGATAAAACTCGAATTTTACGTGAAAAAATCTCGAAAAGAGAAAAAATCAGCTAGCTAAAATCTTCCACTATGTATCTATTTCAGAGTACAAAAGTTTTCCGATAATGGGATTACAAAATTGTATGTGAGAAGGGCTAATAATGGGAATCAAATAGCAACAATATCCATATAATCATGGTTAGGTTGCTTGATTCTTAGTGGTAGTAGATGATGGTGAATAAGGTCGGCTGAACAATCGTCGGTGGTAGTGGCCGGTGGAGATGTGGTGGCGATGATCGGCAGCGGTGGCCGGAGATGTTTTCGACAATGCCCGTGGCGGTGGCGGCGACAATGGTCGGCGGCGATAGCGGTGGCGGTGGTCGGCGGTGGCAATGCGGCGAAGTCGGCGATGGCGGCAGCGTCGAGTCGATTGAATGACCGGCGATGATGGTGGTCACCGACGGAGATGGCCGGCGATGGTCGGTGGCGGTGACCGGCGATGATGGACCATGCGCGGTGACGGCGCAATGCGTGCGATGTTGGCGGCAAACGAGGGGTTCGGCGACAGTGATGTGCGATTATCTTGGAGGATTTTCAAGCTTTAGAGCTCTCTCCTCTCTTTAGCTTGGCCCCACTCATGTGAAGAATCAGGGGCTATTTATAGAGGAGTGACATTTCTGTAAATACATATCCGAACCACTCCACTCCATCGGACGATTAAAAATGATTCTTTTCATCACTTGATGTATTTTAAGTATTTGATTGCTCAAATGAAGTCAGAATTATGAGATATTGGGCTTGTTAGATCCGCAGACGCCGATTTGACTATAAACACTCCATGTTTAAGAGCTATTTAGGGATTTAACTGATATCAAAGTTTTCAATGATATTTTAAGTGCTTGATCTCGGCTAGTTTTAACTTAGGATCACCTTGCTTTTAACATCAGAATTCGTGCTTCAACTAGTAGTTTTTTAAATGTTATATCAAGCAAGTTGATCCTAAGTAGAAACTAGTCATGATCAAGCACTTAAAATATCATTGGAAACTTTGGGATATCAATTAAATCACTAAATAGCTCTTAAACATGGAGTGTTTATATCAATCGGCGTCTCGGAACGTCAAGATCTCATAATTCGACTTCATTTGAGCATTCAAATACTTAAAATATATCAAATGATCAAATGAATCATTTTGAGCCGTCCGATGGAGTGGAAATGTACGATTTTGTATTTTATCCTCCATCTATAAATAGCTCTCTTCACATGAGGCAAGTAAGAAATGAGAGAGAGCTCTAAACGAAACCCTCCAAGCATAATCGCTCCACTACGGCGACCACCGTCAACCACCGCCAGCCGTCACCGGTCGTCAATCTCAGGTGTGATTAGGTGTCAGTACACCATCATCTACTACCAGATTTACAACGAAAGTGACTATATAGTTGTTGTTGCACGATTGATTCTCATTGTCAGTCCTTCTCGTATACAATTATGTAATCATAGAAAACTTTGTACGAAATAGATACATAATGAAGATTTTTTCTATAGGCATTGATTTTTTCCTCTTTTGATTTTTCACGTAAAATTCGGGGTTTTATCATTAATTCTTCAAATCATGCAATATCTTTAATCATGATAAAACTTTTTTCTACCCTTTTTTAACGCAACATTTATAAATTTCAAGTAAAAACTACATATCAATAAACGCATATGGCATTGGCCAACAGCATTGAAAGTTATTCTTATTAAATATGAATTTTTAACATCCCAATAACTCTATAAGACAAATATAAGAGCGGTGCAAAGTGCAATACAACTTTGATAATAATAATAATATATTCAATCAGAACACTGAATATTAAAGAGTTAATATTTCAGTAACTCAGTTCAAAGAATGATGAATGCTCTCTGGTCCGATTACAAAGAAATTATACTCTTTTCCAGCCTATTTTAATCGACAACTTGTTCTTCTAACTGTTCTCTATCAACCGAAAAATCTGATAAGGATAACCTGAACCCATGATTGACAGATTAGATATCAAGCAGCACATTAAGATATTCAACAAACTGCTGTTGGAGTATGCACTAAAAGCCTCACCCATTCACCTAATTCTTTTATGCACCTCTAATAATGACAAATCTATTTCATATGATATCTTTTTGTGAGGGTTGCCCACAGAAAGATTCTTATTGTTTTATGAAGAAAATTATTGTTTATTCAATTATTTTTTATATTATTATCATTATAAGATTAATATTATTAATGTTAACCTATAATTTAAAAAGATTTTTTAAAAGAATTTGATATTTGAACTAGTTTGATAAAGAAATAGAGAATTTGTAATAGACCTTGTTGCTTGCTAGAAAACATATAGAGTAAGTTTTCAAACTATTTAAAATCCATTATATAAAAGTGTACATAACTCTAGAATTTTTTAATTGAAAACCTCAAAAATGGGGAAAAATATGTTAAAAGTTCCACTATATATCTGAGTCAAGATCTTAAGATTCTGATTGTATATGAAAAGAGACAACATTCTAGTAATAAACGATGTTAACGATGTTCAACGATATTCGATGATGTTGATGATGTTCGATGATCAATATAGTCGGTGATAATAATTGATACTGAAATATGATGGCGGCAATGGTTAAGAGTGGCGATATTGTCTTTGGAGGATCTTTCTCTTCTTCTTCGATCTCATATGAGGAATGAGAAATAGGATATCTCAGATATCAAAATCCACTCCTCTATTGTTTGATGATTCTCTTGATCATGATGTATTTGTGTATTTGAATCAAATGAAATCAAAATTGTAAGATCTTTGACTTGTTACCGTCGAGGCGCTCGATTTGATTATAAACACTCCATATTTGAGAGCTTTTAGGAATTTAACGATGTCTCAAAGTTTTTATGATATTTTAAGTCTTGATCTCGTATTTGACTCGACTTTTTTTGATTTGTCTTCAGAAATTATAATCATTAAAAATACTATTTTTATGTAATTTTAATGGAATCAATTTTTATTTTTATTCTATTTATTATTTATTTTAAGTATTACTCTTATATTGTGATTATTTTATCATCTAGACTGCCAATCAAAATACTTTTTTTGTATGTTTGGTAGATCATCAAATTATCTTAAAGTTTTATCAAATTTGACATTAAACTAATAGTTAAAGCAACATTTAAGATGAATAATGTTGATTTATCAAATATATATGATTAGAAAATAATCTAAATTTAAATTATCTAAAGGTTTTTTTTTTTCATAACAGGATATCTACCCAAATGCTTGTTTTAATTATTCTTTAATTCTGATTTGTATAAATAAAAAATTATTTAAAATTTGTCATTTCACATATATTTTAGTAATTTATTAGTACTAATTGGTTAATAAAGTGACATATGCTTATTTTTTCTCAATGAGTGAAGGATGATTTTGTTTCAGCCATTTTTAAAATAAAATACATATTTTTATGCATATATTTTCACTTAATTATGAAATTAAAGTGTTATATATATATATATATATATATATATATATATATACACACACGAGAAATGAGTAAATTCAGTACATCCGCTCATATTTTAAAAAATACAAATAATTTCTGATAAGTCAACTACATTTTAGAGTAAAGCAACTGAAATGATGAACCCTTCAGAGATTTAAGGCAAAGGTGATCAACAGCCCATCCAAGCCTAATATGGATTAACTCTATTGACCAAGCCCCAAGCCAGAAATAATATTAAAAAAAACATTTTTAAATAAAAAATTAATAAATTAATAATTTTTAAATAATTCCAGCCTTAGAACTTACCCTAGCTTGACCGACCACGCATTAACCAGCTTGCATGCTAATTGTGATCAATCCTAGAGCCACATCTGTCATTTATTAAAACCTAATATAATTTCATCTACCTTGTTCTCTACAATGTGAGAAGATGAAGTAGTCATCAAATCATATTAACACGAATCTCGATGTATGATAACATAAACCTCTCAGTCTTAGCCAATGGGCGCCCCTCCAATTCCAACCAAACCAATCAACAAAGTCATCGAGAAAGCCAAAATCTTGTATTAAAGTCTCTTTCCTTATCGCCGCCCCCACCTCATTCTCAGCCTGTTCCAATCTCCCTTAAACCAAGGAGCAAATTCAGCATACTATTAATTAATCTAATGCAGTCAGACTTTCTTCATTGGATATAATTAATATTAATTTTCTTCTTTAAAAAGCCTCTTCTCACCCTCTCCAACTCCTCTTCCACTTTGAAAGACTCTTTCACAGACTCAATAATGGAGATAGACTCGGTAAACTGCGAGTGCTGCGGATTGAGAGAAGAGTGCACGCAGGAATACATAAGCCAGGTGAAGGCGAATTTCGAAGGGAAATGGCTGTGTGGGCTCTGCTCCGAAGCCGTGAGAGACGAGATAAAGAGTGGGTGGAAGAAGGAATACAGTGGAACTGAGGCTGCTTTGAAGGCTCATATGTCATTCTGCAGCAAATATAAGTCAAACCCAGCGATTCAAGTTGCAGATGGTATGAGACTGATGCTGAGGAGGAGGTCGATGGATCTCTCGGCTTCGCCGGTAGCTTCTTCTCCGTCGTCGGCGTCCAAGAAGAAGTAGTGGAGGTCTCCAGCTCTTCGCGCTTTGTTCAGATTGTTTCGGAGGAGAGGCTTCTTTGATTTGAAATAATGTTAGCAGTGTTTTTTTTCTATATTATTAGTAAGTATTTCATTTAGTTGTTATTGTCATGTACAGAGAAGAAATGAGATCAATTAAGCTTTAGGACTTACGACTTGCAATCTTGTTATGGAGTTGATCCTTTGTTGTTTCAGCGTAAATGGTTGGTTCAGTGACTGAAGCTCGATTAGTTTTCTGAGCTTCTGTTTTAGCTTAGAAATGAAATTTTCAGTTTCTCCCACCCAAGAAAAAAAAAAGGGGGATTGAGTTCTATCATATATACTCCATCAAAACATGATTTATATCAAAAGGATGTTTATATTCTCTTAAATCAAATTTGCTCACCTTTCTCTAAGGGGTTAAACAAAATCCTGTATAAACAAATGCACTCTTAGGAAATCTAGAAGTCTAGCTCTTTGCTAGATATTAGAGTCTTTCTGTCTTTCACAAACAATTTTATCTATTTATCCTCGCCTAGATGTAAGTTTTTGTGAAGAAATGTTAGTTATGTCATGAAATGTAATTTTTGAAGGATTTTGCTATAATTAAATGTATTTATAGGGTAAAGCTCTTTGCATCTGAGCGTTCCATTTTTATGCAATTATCTCAGTTAATTATGTAATAATTGATGGATTAATTTGGTAATGTACACATTTATTATTATTATTATTTTAAAAGTGAACCATATGAGCTCTATCAATTATGGCTCATGGTATCCATGCCGTCGGACATACATAAAAAAATATTTTCATTAAGGACTGTTTGGGATCAATTTTGTTTAGTATATTTTATTTTATTTTAGGCAAAATTTTTAAAATAAGCACGATTAAAATCTTAATTAGCGGGTTAAGCATATTTTTAAAAAAATTTAAAATAGCACAATGGCGTTTAAGGCGAGATATGTATATATCTGTCAAGTCGTCCTGAGCGACTTATGCTTATCATGTAGAGAATCACGATCTCATAAATATTTTTTAAAAAAAAAATTTTTAACAAACTGTGGTATTTTGATCGTGCCAGAGTTGTCCGTTTTTGGAATTCAATGAGCTTAGTATCGTTGGAATCGATACGAAATTCTCTACATCTTTCATTTTGACAAGAAAAACCAATTTTGTCTACTTGTATAGCATATTTCGTTTTTTCTATTCAGAAGCTGGGACGCAATTTTGAAATTGTGACCAATGGATGAATCATCGTATCATTTGGAAAAAAAATTATAGTCTCGATGCAATTAATTATACATTACATATTGATTTTTTTTACTGATTTCTTTCAGTTAACACTAAGTCTGAGAGACATAGTGCAATTAATTATACATTACGTAAGTTTATCTAGCACTAACAATTAAGCACATCATGAATAATGGATGACATTGATAGCTAATCTCACAAAATGCGGAAAATAGGAAAACATTCCACATGATCATATTCATAAAGGTCATATAAGTCCGAGAGAAAATAATGTACCAAAATACACTTCATGTACATAAGTCTAAAAGAAACAAACAAATTACTAACGAACAACACTAGTGTCGCCTTTGTGGACAGTCTTGTTATGCCCAGAATTTTTGCATAGTCCACAGATTCTGTTGGACCGCTGAACGTTCTCATCCATTGTATTTGCATATCGCCGTGTCCTAGGCCTACCAGTGCGCCTTCTAACATTTGGTGGTGCGAGTTCAATTGTATGATGACCAGATAAATACATTGGTCAGTCAGTCCGATCGGGAATGACATGAAAATGAGCTTCGTACGTGCTGTGGTACATTTGTAGAGTGTAGTACGGGGAAACATATTCTGAATGATTTACATGACGTTACCCCATTACAGCAATGACATGTTGACATGAAATGTGCAGTAACTGGGGCTGCCTGCATGTACAAGTGCAACGAGCTTGGTCTTGCAATTCAACCTTGAATGACATGGAAGACATTGTGAAAACCTGGAATTCACTTACGTTTATTCTTGTAGGATCTGAGCATCTTCGTGCTTCATGCTCATTTTGTTACAGTTGAGCTTTCACACGTGGAGCGAAAATCAAATCATTCACCTGGATAAGATGAGAAGCTGTCTCCAATCGTTTGTTGAAAACGGCAACAAGGTTGTAAAAAATTGCTGTTATTAAAGCCTGAATTGGTAAGCCACGTGCCCGCTTTAGCACACCGTTGAAACACTCCGATGTGTTAGTAGTCATTGTGCCGTAACGATACCCGCCATCATGACACAATGCCCACTTCGCCACATCTCTTGCTACCACCAACTTTTTTTATTTTATTATGTCTCAGAATGCGTGAATATGTGAATGTTAGTTGTATTGCCACCATATACATTTTCGCACACAAACTGATCGTGAATTCTCATCGACCGATGTCTTCTTGAAGTTTTCCCTGAGATGGCACAAACAATGGCAGTGTTTTTCCCAGGGTCAAATTTCACGGCATCTACGCACTAATTCAGAATGACGATCAGATATAATGCATAAATCAAGTCACGTGTATATAAATGATACCAACTCCCGCAATGTCATGATAAATCGCGCTCAATAATTGCAAAATAAAGGGAACAAATCATTATTTGCATCAATACCAACGAAGCTAGAAGTACCTCTATACTTTCCCAAGAGGAGCGGTGGCGAGTCGGATCCATGCGACAGGTGGGCGGCCAGGGGGCGGGCGGCCAAGGCTTATCTACGAGTAGGGGCGGCGACGAGGTGCTTCGTCCGCTCTGAGGGAGGAGAAAGCCGAGATCGGATCGCCTCCCCGATCTCGGTTTGCCACTTTTTTTTTAAAAAAAAATATTTATGAGCAAGTCGCCCGTTGAACGAGAAGCGCTAATCAGATATATGAGCCTATCAACGACGACTTCACAATGTACATATGAAAATCGCAATCGTTATTTTAATTTTTTTTAAAAACATGCCTAATCCACTAATTAAGATTTTAATCGTCCTTATTTTAAAAATTTTGCCTTTGTTTTATTGCTATTTTTTAAAATATATTATTTGATGTGTTTTTTATGATTTTTTTATTTTTAAAAAAATATTATTATTTTAAAAACATTCAAAATAACATTTAGATAATTTTAGTATTTCTAAAAATAATAATTATCATCAAATATATAATTTTTAAAATAAAATAAAATAAAAACATTAAACAAAAATACAAAAGCAAAAAAAATCTCAAAAAGCCCCTAACTTAATGGCCATTTGAGAGCATTTTTATTTTTTATTTTCTTATTTTTAATTTTATTTTTTTGTTTATATTTTAATTTGAAATAAAATATAATTTAGTTATAATTTTTTTTAAATAACCAGAATATCTAAAAATTGTTTGGTATGTTTATAAAATTAAGCTGTATTCATAAAAATTTAAAAATAATAACATTAAATATATATATTTTTTAAATAGTAAATAAATAATTTGAAATACAAATTTATTTCAAATAGTAAATAAATATATTTTAAAAAAAATAATATTAAATTAAGAATAAAAAACTCAAAACTAAATTAATTTCTAATATGCCTTTAATCACATAAAAAACAATTTCAAAGTATGTAATCCAAAGTTTCAGATTTTAAAGATATGATTTTGCCTTAAAAAAAAATTATAATTTGAGTAAAAATCATCTTGGTAGCACCATGCTCCACCTAAAGACATTATGAAGCCGATGACTTGTGCCGCAACCTTGTTATCATGGAGCCATTTTCCTTTCAGACTTATTCAACAATCTTATTTATTTTGTATAAATTGTTGTATTGAAACATAACATAGAGCATAATTATCTTCCACAAGATTTATGTACAAACCTTCACTTAGATCATAATGGTCAGAACATTAGAACTTGCATTATAACCTCGTTTATGTCACAACTAACACGAGTTAACTATCTCGATGCCTTTTTGCATTGTCCTTATTTATTAACCAAGTAAATTCAAGAAATAAAATCTCTCCAATTATTTGTAGATAACCATTTTTTTATAAACTATCAAAAAAAAAAAAAAAGATTTTTTTAACTGAGTTAGACACAACAATTCTTCCCCTATTAAAGTTTATTCAAGATTAATACCTACCCAATCAGCTCAATTTATGGCATGCTATAATTATTAACCTTCTGAAAAATTAGGGCAGCTGCACAAAACCTTAATGTCATAAAGTAAAAAAAAAATGCTCCAAGAACAGTCTCATCGCATCAATTAAATTAAATTCTCAGAGAGAAACATAACCTAGAAATCAGTTTCATTCATGGTATAGCGTTCAATAAGGAAACTCAATCAAGTATGTAGATTACAATTGACTCAATCAATATCATAAACCGAGATCGAATACACTGTTCCCCTTTCACTATAGGACTTTCTCACTAGAGCTTGCCAGTTTTCCAGCAAAGCATACAAGCAACCAAAAATAAAGAGGAAAAAAAAAATAAACGAAATATTGACGATTACTATACAATTTTTACAATTAAAGCCATTAACAGCCCAATCTCACTCTATAGCCACTGCCGCAGTTATCTTATCTGCAGCAGGAAAAGAGAAAACTGGATGCCTGAAACTTAACCAAAACTCGCCAAATTATTCACTCATAATTATTCAGTAATTTGGAAGACTATATACTGTTAAGTATGGTGATTTTGCTTATTCACAGTTCTGAGAGAGAAATTTAAGGTGTTGAGTTCACTGGAATTTCTTGTGGAATGGATGGGGGATTGTGTGTGTCGTGGTGCGAGGAGTTGACTAACCTCTGTAAGGATTTCAAAACAGTTGTCAGTTGTGCAAAAGAAGGACGCAGGCTTGGATCCCTGTAAAGAAACAGAACAACCAGACAGATGAGAACTTCTGATAAAGAGTGAATATGGTTGGTTCATTGAAAATACGCATACGTTTGACAACACTCCCTGATAATCCTTTCAACCAGGGGGTCAACTTCCATGGGAATCTCAAGTCTTCGTTCCTGGAATCCGACTGCACCTACCACTTGCATTGGATTCATTCCACTCCAAGGCATTCTGAGCGTAGCAAGTTCCCATAAGATGACTCCGAAACTATAGACATCGCATCTGCATAAAATCAAATCGGGATAATTTGGAGGCGATATTCCATGAAGTTTTGATAAAATGTGAACCTATTTGATAAATAGTTTTCATAAAATTAATGAAGAGTGGGCTCGGAGGAGTGATTAGATTGCCTATGATATGATATGGATATTATCAGTCTGTTGAGCTCTGTATGGCCTTAAGCCATTCGTATCCCATGAGTTACCTGTATTAGTTGAGCCCAGTTATTCTTGGTGTTTCTGTGATGTCAACAAGAAGAAGAACGTGACATGTTGTTCGTAAGTGTAGAGTATTCTAAGATCTTGGTTACGCATACCCTACAGATTTTGATCTTAACACAATTAAAGAAAATATTCCAGTCTTCCTTAACTCCTAGACTCTTATTAGTGCATATATTTGGTCATCCAACAAGCTCGTTTATGCCATGGGTATGTATGTAGAAAGTGCACCCCAATGTTGTCACTATTTTTGTTGTCACGAGTTCGCCTATGATTTTCATATTCTTAGATGAGGGTAGAAGTCTAAACGATGATGTGAATAAATTCCAATAGGGCGCATGAGTTCAAAAAGAGTTTTTGGATGCAAATCTCTGATCTACCTTTGCTAGCACCTTGCTTTCGAAGCTTGATGCCTGGAAATAAGCTGCACTCTTTCTATGAATTTTGTGGCTAATCTATCAGGAGTTATGCAAGAACGTTAGGTCTCACTCCAAAAATAGCAATTCATAATCTGTCATTAAATTTCAGGCGGTCCCTATGAGGTTAGAAATCGTACAAGTAATAGTTGAAATGAATAAACTTTATCAAAGTATTTTTTTTTTTTTTTTTTAGGAAGAGAAGCATCAAACTTCCATAGCCAACATCATCCCGCTTGGATGAACAATACATAGATTCATATCTATACAATTTTCATAATTTGAACAAAACATTCCCCAAGGACTATTTCCCTCACCCTATTCATGAGCCCATTATTGGCATTGCTTCATCTCGTAGCATGTTTTCCTTCACGGAGGGTTCTTCTAAGTATAAACAGATAAAGATGATTCTTGAGGATGAACAAATATGCACCCACCACCAACTATTAGTATAAGATAATGCCCTTTAGCCTCAAGAATATCAATGCCACCAATCAATGACCTATGATCCACATATTCGACCAATCTATCTATCAGTAAGTTGAGTGATATGTAGATGACTTATTTATAAGAGCGAGGGGTTTGTGAGAAAGATTTGTAGCTTATCTTCAAGCATTTACATCTATATGATCTCATGATGAACCCCTGAATAGGGGTGTGTCGATTGGCCGTAACGCTCGAAAATCGAATTCCCGAATCGCTCGTGGCTCGAAAGTTTCGAGTTCGAGCAGTCGGATCCCGAGCTTCGATCCGCTCGATTGTGAAACGAGCTCGAAATCCATCCGAGCGGTTCGAACGAACGGCCGAACGAGCCCTGCTCGGCTCAGAATTAATCTCGCCCGTCGAATTAATCGGGACGGCGATCTTTTGCTGCCGGCGGGACCGCCCGTTTCGCCGATCCGCTGAGCAGCGAGCGAGCTTCGAAGTCGGCGAAATAAATTCGAGCCACATTGCTCGAAAATCGGCTCGTTGTTTCGAGCCGACTCGAGCCCAAATTCGAGTCGACTTTCGAGCGAGCCATGATCTTCGAGCTAATTTCTCAGCCCTACCCCTGAAATGCACCTTTAGAGTGAAATTTGCTGAATTCCTAGGTTTCATTTTTCATTATTGAGATAATGAGATTGATCACTTAAAAATTAAGATTATCCCAATTATAGAGCCACTAAAGAGTCTTTCCCGGTTGAAATATTTCTAGAGAACGCTTGTTTTTCATGCAGTGTTCATTTCAAACCTTGTTGATGTATACCAACCTTTTGTTGTTCTTATGAAAAAGGATATCTAATTCAAATGAGGTATGAGTTGCTAGGACCCTTAAGAAAATAAAGTTCTACCTAATGCAACCACCCATAATGATTACTCCATTATGAGCAAACCATTGATCCTTAATACAACCTCACTAAATGAATCTTATTGTGCCCTAATAGCACAAGTTAACAATAAGGACAAAAAAATGCATTGTAATACTTTAGCTAGCAGCTCATTCTAACAAAAGTTAAATCCTTAACCATTAAAAGCATTTTTTTTATTTGGTATTATTTGTTGGACAGAAGTTAGGACATTAAAACTTTTGCACATGTTCAACCTCATTTTCTAAAGTTAATTAACTCTTAATATCTAATGATTTGTCCAATGTTATCAAGGTATTTGATGAGTTGATCATGATCTTTTAACAGTTTGACATTATCTTTGCCACCAACAAGCAAAGAATAATCCCTAATTGACTCGATTGCCCATTTAATCCATTTTGATTCTCCACTCAAATGATGATATATAAAATGATCAAGTCTCAAGTGCAAAGGACCATGAGTCCCGTGCTTGGGAGTTATACTTTAACCAGATGCTTCGAGCAATGCATTTGATCCTCATTAGTTTCCCAAAGTCAGGGATCTTGGGACTTATTTTTGTACCATGTAAGGATAGCACCTTAGCTACTCCAAGTAATAATGAGGTAGAATGTGAGGCTATGGTAGTAGGCATAGAGTTGGCAATTCAGATAGATATTCAACAAATCAAGATTGTGAGAGATTCTTGATTAATTATAAATTAGGTTAAAGGGATATTCAAGATCCTTAAACCTAAACTCCTTTCATATGTGCAATCTCTAATGTGATGTTGCCTAGAGTTCCCCACCACAGTAATGATAAAGCAAGTACAATAAAAAAGCTCACCAAGAAATTAGTAAATTAATCTAGCAATCTTATTACTATTACAGTTATATATCGTCATATCCTGTCTCCTAAAAACTTGCAAACTCTTGATCAAAGATCATCACAATCCAAGCGAGTGGAAATAAGCCAACTTGTCAACAACCATTCATCAATTATTTATGAGAAGGAAAACTTCTTGATAAAAAAATCCCTCATAATTTAAATCAAGAAAAGAGCGTAGACATTTGACTTCATCAACGACATGTATTGATGCTCATTCAGTCAAATGTGGATGTATTATATCAATCGTCAAAAAGCTCACATGATTATGAGCAAACAGAGCCCACCAGTCTGACTATAAGATAAAAACAAATCAAGCTTCTTGATAAAAAAATCCCTCATAATTTAAATCAAGAAAAGAGCGTAGACTTGACTTCATCAACGACATGTATTGATGCTCATTCGGTCAAATGTGGATGTATTACATCAATCATCAAAAAGCTCACATGATTATGAGCAAACAGATCCCACTAGTCTAACTATAAGATAAAAACAAATCAAGCATCCCATTTATTATTAGCCAATTATGATTCAAGATTGTATCGAGAATCCATGAAAGTATCAGTAGTGTCAAATCCATAACACTGTCCTACACCAACCTTCGAATCTATTCCATCATATCATGACATATTGGCCCTTTGAGAGTTGGAGTACATAAATTCTTATCCATATTGACCTTTATTCTATCAAGGGTCATAAATTCATTCTTATAGTGGCTAACTATTTTTAAGTAGAAAGATGCCATACCACTCAAAGAACCACATTGTATAATGTTGCAGCGTGCAGCATGATATTATTTAAGATACTGAAACATGCTTCAAACGTAAGAAGATTGCTGCTTCATTACAAAATCATTTGGCAACGCTCTGCCAACATTTAGCATCCTTGGGAAAATGATCTAGCAAAAATTTTCCAAAAACACTTTTATTAAGCTTATTAAGAAGATCCTCGCTTTAAGTAAGAGTGCCTTGACAAGACAGCAAAAGCAATATGAATTCTTAAAACCACTTACAATACACTAACTTAATGACTCCTTATGTATTTGCCTTCAAGGTTCAAGGGGTCTTCCTTTCAGAAGTGAATCTTACCCCACTACATACAGCCCTAATCATTTGCACACCCATGAAGAGAATGCCCAGCTTCAACGCACCAAAAACTTGATTTTTATCAAGCTCACATGGTCTAAGCTCACGATGGATTGGTTTGTTCGATATCATAAAAGTGGGATAAATTTGAGTCTATATAAAAATGTTGTTACTATGGAGCAAACATGAAGAAGGTGGCTACCTCATTGATTATGAGGATGCAAATCCAAAGTCCTCAAATAATCAAATAATAAAATAATTTTATAACAAGACAACAAATATAAAAAAAATTGTGAATAAATAAAGAATCTTCAAATGATTTTATTAGTCATTAGAACGCATATAATTAAGTATCACAAGAATTGATTTGGTGTGCTTTAAGGTAGAAAGATGTATGTTGACATTATTAAATGTGTATTGATGCATGATTGGCTAGATATAAGTTCAATCTATTTACAATAGTTATAGCAATGCTTAAAAAGGATACTTAAAGTACTTTTATTTGGTGTATGCTTTTATAGATAATATAATTCTAATTAGTGAGACATCCACTAAAAATAATGAAAAATTAAAATAGTGAGAAAAAATTTAAGATAAACTAAAAATTAACATAACAAAGAATGAGTCTATAATATATGATTTTAATGGGCATAATTTTAATAATTATCAATCAATATTAGAAGAAGGTAAGGTGATATACCTATGTGCGATCAGCTTAAGTGTCTTGGATCTATTATACAAAAGAACGAAGATATATATGAATGCATAACTTCAAGAGTTAATGCATGATGATTAAAAAGAGATCCGCATTGAGACTTTTCTGTGATAAGAAAATATTATGGAGGCTTTAAAGTGAATTTTATAAAACCATAATTAAGCAAATGATCTTGTATAGATCAGAACATCAGGCTATAAAAAAATGGAAGACAACTAAGCTAAGCAGGGTAGAAATAAACATGATAAAAAAGATGTGTAGCAAGGTTATGAAGGATAAATTAATAAATGATTATATTAGATGAAAGTTTAGAATGACATCTATTGAAAATAAAATTATTGAAAATAGACTTAGTGGTTTGGACATGTGCAAATGAAGGGCAGAATATGTATCTATTAGGCAAGTTGATACAATTAGTATCAGGGGATTAATAAAGAAAAAGATAGAACCTAAAATTTTATGGAGAGTTGTTCATAATAATTTGAAATGAGTAGGTTTAATATGACAAGCATCATTCAACAAAAACAAATGAAAAATGGGAATTCATAATGCAAACCCCAAATAATTGGGATAAAGCTAATGACAATGATAATGATGAACAGTTGTTGCATTGCCAAAAACCCTTGCTTTGCCCACTCAGTAAAGCTCATCACCATTTCACCCTCTCAAGTTGAAGTCGGCACCTGTGGGGATTATTATTCCGGCAACCAATATGAATTTCAAAATATTTTATACTACCTCCTACTTCCATATTTCAAATGAAAAGGCTATAAGCACCTACTAACATAAACAATTTTTATGAGTTGTATGGACTAGCCAAGAAATACTCCATAGGTTATTTACTAACCACGTAAAAAATAAAATAAAATAATCCACCCTTTACTCTTAATCATTAACAAGCACTGCTTCACAAATCTGAATAGGTTTAACAACTAACATATTTATGCAAATTAATGGGTAATTTATGACAAGAAGAAGCAGAATGGTGCTTCATTCAAGCAAGAAACAGATAATTACAGGAAGCTGAACTTACTTTTCATTGGATGGTTCATTACGTAGGACCTCTGGTGCCATCCACTCCGGCTGAGAAGAAAAGAAAGAATTTTTAATACAGGGCTGCTAATTTAAATATAATTAGGGTTGCTTAGCTTATTAGTAATAGAAGCCCTCACAACAATGCGATCAAAGCAAATGCAATTGGTAAGGGTACTCACTGTTCCAGCAGTAGATTTGGATGACAAAAAAGTACTATGCTTCAAGCGTGAAAGACCAAAATCACAAACCTGTATCGAGTTGGATTAGAAGACCACTACAAACATACAGAGCACCAGAAATAGAAAAACAAGAACAAAACCACAATTTCTGAAATCATTCCAAGTAAAACCTTCAAGTTCTAATTTAATTATTTGCTCTGCAAAATGGAATGCCAATTAAAACGGATGTGACCAAAGCATAAACGTAAATGATGCTCTATGATCTCAGCAAATCCCATCCCACAAAATGCTGCCATGGTTACTCCAAAAACATATGAATTGCAAAAAATAAAATAAAATAACATTTTGATTCACACTGCAGTGTAAATATGGTCACAGTGATATAATTAAGCACCTACGCATAAACAATGAGCATCACATTAACAAATACCTAAAAAATAGTATTGGAACTAAAAAAACAGCCAACAAAACCAAAATGAGAGCAATATAATCGGAAAGGCTTCTGGCAATGAGCAACTTAATAAACTCTTGTTTAAAATCCAGTACCCAAAAATCTGTAGGCTGGACTTATCATATCGTAGGAGGGGTTTGAAGGCAAAATCATTTCAAAATCTGTAGGATGGACTAATCATATCGTAGGAGGGGTTCAAAGGCAAAATCATTTCAATTGAATTAGTTGGCACCCACAAAAGCTAAAAAAATATAAAATCAATAATAGAGTATAAATTTATGAACTCAATACAACTCACTAGCACTAGTCAGCACCATCACTTCTAGAAAACAAGAATTACAAAGTTGAAGCCTAAAATACACTGACACTCCATGATAATAAAATTGATATCCCGTTGTAAGTAGGCTTACTAAATGCATCAAAATCTATAATGCACTGACATTCATGGAGGACACATGTAGAGCACGCCATCTGTATCCAATTAAAAAATATTTAGCAGGGGCGTATGGCCCGGCTTAAATAATAAATTTTAACTTTAAAAGTTTTAAATTAACAATCAATAATATCATGACAATTTCTTCCACAATTAAGTTTAAGGTATTTAATAATTTTAAATACATATTTTATTTTATAAGAAATTTAAACAATTTATCACTATATGAATTCAATTCATCTTTATTTAATTTATGTAATTACTAAATTATATTTTTAACTTAAAATATAATAGTATAATATCATGCTAATGCATGTCTATGTCCTATAATTTTTAATGATAGGTATATATATCTATTGTTTCATTACCATGTCCCCATTCCCATATTGGTATATCATAGATCAGAATATTAATAACTACCTTAAAGATAGTGGTCCATTTTCAATTGAAGGCAAATGAAAGAACAATATTCATTATATGCACACATATATACATGAAAGTTATAATTTAAATAGTCAAGCAGTTATTTTCATTGTAAAAAAATATATACAAATATGTACATTAAAAAATCATAAGATAAAGGGAAAGTTTAAAATAGAATATTATTATATTAGTCATATTTTATTTCAAATTATTATAGACTATATGATGGTGCATTTCATAAGCATTTGTAATTAATATGATTCATAACTTACTTAAATTTAGTCCTAATTAAAGTTTTTTTAGTTGCTAAACATATGATTTTTCCTAATATGACAATAACTTTATTAAGTACAAAATAAATTATAGTTAATTGCAATATATTGGCTTATTATCCTATTATCAGATAATAAAAATGAAAAGAAATTAATTCATACATAAGTTAACATCTAACTCTCTAAGGATGGCGAGCCACTCCTAAGTTAACGCAGGTAGAAAGTGAGGGAGTTGAAGTCATGGAAAAGAACATTTGTGGCTGGCACACACACCAATGCATGCAAGATGAAGAAAATTTCGCTAGGATGGGCCAAGTTTATCAAGCTGATTAGGGTTGGATTAGCCAGATCCTAGTAATTCAACCCAATTTAGGCAAGATTTAATATTTCACATCATCTACATGTTAATGGGAAAAAGACGATTGTTGACCTATAAATAAATTCCACAAATATAATCGCGCATACACAACGAATTTAGCAAGAAATAAGCGCGACATCATGCAAATTGGAGTTGAAACGTCCTGATCGCGATCGAAAGCGATCAAGATGTCCTTCAATCGTGAGATTGACTGCGTCAATGTGTCCAGAATATCAAAATTAATTAAAATTGACCTCTCGTGTCAATTAATTTCTATCCGATGAGGAGAAATAAATTACACAAGTAGATTTGCACAAATCAGAGTCAGGAAGCCTCAACGCTATCTGAATGAACTCCTTTCGTGAAACAGACAATACCGTTGTTGCCAAAACGTCAGAATCTATCAAACGATATATTTCACAATCGATTCGATTGAGTGTGGAGCAAATGGCAAGCCACAGAGTGCGAAATGCAATAATTGAGCTCAATTTTATTTTGTTTGACCTCGGCATTGCCCAAATGTCCCAAATGTCCCCTGATCGAAAACAGATTGCGTCATTGAGTCCAGAGCGTCAAATTTGCCTAGAAATGATATCTATATTTTGTGGATTTTATTCCAGCAAGATATACATAAATTTTGATGCAACATTGCATAAATCAGATGTTTAATTTAATTAAATACAACTGAGTTTAATTTTAACAATTAAATTATAATATGATTAAATTAAAATTCTTACATAAATAGAAATTATTAATCAGATTAAATATTTTCTATAAATATTTCTTAATCACATCGCTACCTTATATGGAAAATATTAATGTGCATTTCGGAGCTTTTAATCGGCTGATTTGATCCTTTCCTATTCATTCAGGATTCAAGCAACCATAGCCGAAGCCTTGTCTTCCCATTCCAACCCAAGCCATCCTGTTCTGCGGAAACCGAACATTCAACACCTCAGGTCATCCTCTCCTAGCATCAAGCCGTCCAAATCCCGCACACATTCTAGGTAAATCTCCCATTCGATCTATCCCATAAGCTCCTATCTATTTTATCTATGTTTCTTGCAAAGATAGCACAAGCCGAACAAACCCCTTTCATCTCTCTACAGTACCTGTCGCAGTGTAGCACTGATTTTTCCCATCGCTGCCTCTTGTCTGACTCCTATGAGGATTCGAAACATAGCAGCTGAGGCCTTCCCAATCTCTTGCCAAGGAAGACCAAATACATCTCGCTTTCCACCTTGTCTTCCTTCCATAGCCCACAGCAACAGCACCTATACAGAATTTTTCTAGCCCACCTCCCAACGTTGTCTTATTATATTCATAGCTAACAGCTTAAAAGCGGATAGTGGGCCTTAGGAATTCAAGCTAATTTAAGCCCATAATCTGGATTCATCCGATCCAAGATTTTTGGGTAAGACTTGAAAGAGGTAAGGCAATATTCTGTAGGTATGGTGCAGGCTACAGCCTACTCAAGCCTTTTTACCAACTCAATTGATATATAGAACAGAATGGTGTAATGGAGATTAAATCTTATAGGATTTAAAGATTCTATTATGCTGATTTTTGCTTATATTGGCTGAATCTTGCGTATGTCCTACTACCAAACAATCAGTTTGCTATTAGAATAAAATGGAATAGATGAGAGGTAGGATCTATAGAATTCAACAAGTCCATCTTCACCACTTGATAGAGCTTAAGATTAAACTTAACTCAAAGTTCTATTCACGAAATTAGTCGCCCTTCTATTTTATGTTTAATTTCTCTCCAAAATCTACTGTCTTATCCTTAAATTCAATTACATTATATAAAACATAAATATGAATGCGAGCACGCTAAATTATAGGTATCCGTATATGCCTTTTCTGGCATGATGGATAAATTTCTTGTTTTGCAAACTCGTCTACATGCAGGTGATACCCTCATACATGCCTTTACAGGCATGGTGAGGAAAAAATTTACAGCTAATAAAAAAATATAAGTATGCATACACATATTTCTTAGCATGACGGGAAACTTGTGAATACTTGCAGGTATGTACTCATACACACCTTTCTTGGCGTGATGAAAAAATCTGTATTTTTCTTGTAAGTTCAAAGACCCATACATGTATTTTTTGGCATGGTGGGATGACACATTCAGTCGCGGTTTAAACCATACATATAGGGGTATCAAAAAAGCTCATTGTTCGTGAATACTGTTCGTAGTTAAAAGTACTCATTCGCTAACTAAATGTTCTAACACAAACAGACATTTGCTCGATATATAACGAGTAACAAAAGGCAATCATTTGTCGATCGTGTTCGGCTCTATTTAAGTTGAAATAAAAAATTATATTATATTATATTATTATTATTATTATTTATTACTATTATTATTATTATTATTATTTAATTACTATTATTTTTATTTATTACTATTATTATTATTATATATACATACGAACACATATACATATCACAAATGCGAGCATGACTTAGTGGTTAAAGCTTTTGTTAAAAGATTGGCGGTTTGAATCCTCCCTGCATATATTTTTATTACATTATTTCGAGCATTTAACAGAACATGAACAAAGCAATTTTCAAACAAGCCTAACACGAACGTGAAATTTCAAGTCATTTCGAACACGAACAAAATAATTTTCAAACGAGCCGAACACGAACAAGGGTTCGGCTCGTTTACACCCTTACATACATACACGGCTTTCTTGGCGTGGTGGGAAGGTCCAGCATACCCGAAGTATCCCGCTATGTGAGGACGACGCAAATATGCTGCCGGATTTCACACTAACGGGAGACCTATATAATTTAGTGTAGAAATGAGATGGAAATATAAAATTAATATTTAAGCTAACATTGCAGATACATAAGTACCCGTATACGCCTTCCTTGGCGTAGCGGTGAAATCTGTATTTTATACAAGTACTTTAGAGACTCAAATATGTCTTTCTTGACATAATAGGATGGCGCATTCGGCCATGGTATTTACACCACTCATATATGCTTTTCTTGGCATGGTAGGTAGGACCAACATACCCGAAATAACCCCTTATGTGGGGACGACGTCGGGATACTGTCGAAATGCTGCCAAAATTTTATCTAAAATTTGTACTTGCAAAAAACTCAAGCAAAACAAACAGCGTTGTTTAAATTCCTTATAATCAAATTGATACTTTATTTTTAAACTACAAATGGAAATGAATTTGAAGCAAATTTGGAGACTACCCTTTTAAAATGGAGATTGAATTCAAAAGTTGAATTTATGAAATTCATAATTAACCAATTTTATATAAATTCTTAAGCCTATGATTAAGAATTAAAGTGATTTTAAAGTGAACTTGAATTCATCAAAATTTGAGATAAAAATAGACTCGTAGATTCCAAAATTGGATGAAGCTTCAAATGATTTGAATGCTCACATATGAATGTAATAATGACTTACTCAACAAACAAATGTCCTATTGCACTTCATTCTAAATGGACCAAATGTGATTTTGGTGTTGTTCAATTGAATTTGAAGGCTCAAACTTCGAGCAAGAACAAAATAGAAATAATTTGAGAATAAATTTACATTAAGCTCTATAAATTGGCTTGGCTTGCAAATGAGAGCTTAATTTGGTACCTTACTAATAAATATAAAGTATGATCTTTAAATGAATAACCTAATCACATCGTGATTCATCATGTAAATTAAGAGGAGTTAAATAAAATTTGCAAAGGACCTTATAATCTATTGATGAGTGTGAATATAACTCTTTGCAACCTATCATGCTAAATGAATTGAGAGAGAATCATTCTATACACAAAGGATTTATGATAAGGCTTGAAAACTAGCCTTTAAACATCAATGGAGTTTGATCAAGAAGTGTACTAAATTTAGTAACTTGCTAGTAAACATATGAAGGCTTACCTAATATTTAAGTATTTACCTTTAAATAGTCTAATTACTCGCTAATGAGTTTAAATTGAGCTCTTTAATAAATAATTTGATTACATTCTAATTTATATAGGGTAATTGCAAGTGATCAAATAGATCTGAAATTGAGTTTCATCGAAGTTTAGAAATCTAATTAGCCATTGTCTAAATGCAAATAAAATCGATTTTATTTTGGATGATTGAATGAAACTTGAAAACACCATCGAATCTACAACTCATCTATGCTAACAGACAAAAAGAGTTAATTTAAGTTCTAAATAAACCTTGCATGCTTCACAAGGTGTTTATTAAATTCAGTTTGGATATTCTCAAAAATCCATATAAATATCTGAACGAATTTAATTTCATATGCAATGCATCATAAGACAAACTTATGATTGAATTCAAATGCTTCGAAATTCATATCAATTCGTTGGTACCACAATATAAGTGAGCGTTTTAGAAATAATAAGTTCTTTGAAAATCTATGTAAGGACTTGAATTGAATCACCTGCATGGGCCCCGACACATATGCTAAGTGCTTAAACTTGGTGTCTAAAGAAGTCGCACTGGTTAAAGATGAAATATATTCAATCTTTGACAACTATATGTATGCAAGCTAATGAATATCTTGATATGCCAATGTATTTTAAATAAATTTAAGTCAATGAAAGATATACATGCTTAATTTCACATAGTGTGATTATAATAGGCCTAATCCTCGTGCTTAAAATAGAGTTGACAATGTCTACCAAATGATCAACCTCTAAAGAATTCAAATTACATGTAAGTCGTAAACTCAATCTTCCGCTAGCAAATAAGTAGAATTGACAAGGCTTACCTAGATGATGGCCGCATTGAATGATTATCTCAACCGAAAGGGATATTTTTATCAAAAGGCATTTGAATTTTAAATTGAATTAATATAAAGTTAAACTTTAGTTAAATGCAATTTAAGTCAAATGGAATTCAATCTTTAAATACCTAAAACAAACAATTCATCCACTCATCCGCCATTATTTGTTGGGGATAATAAATTAAGAAAATTTTAGCTCATAAAAGAGTTAATGTCAAGTCAAATAAATCACTATATTCGAACTCAAATAATCTCATGCCAACAAAGACGTGGCCAGTGTCCTCTATCCGCGTTATCTTGTTCATAAATGACACCATATAAAATGTGATTACGACTAGAATCCTCTGATCAGGTGGTTTGGCTCTCTAAATGGCTCCACTATATTACGGTTACGATTGTAGCTTATATGTTCCCCAATGGCTCAACCCCTTTGAGTTATAAATGATAGGATGCATTTGATAAGGCATAAAACCTCATGTCAACTCCCAAGACAAACACCATATTGATCTAGAAGGATTACGTGGACGACGTAACCCATGATTGTTGATAGGGGTCCTTCGGTCAAGTTGAGTCGACTACCTCCTCAAACTAAGTAGACTAGAGACCACGACAGTCCAAGATGACGGAACCATGGGATATTGATCGGGCATGTCATCATTTCACCAACCATATGCTTTGAGTCAATGAATGGTGAATTTCATAAACTATCAATACTCCACATATTGCTACTACACGCTAAATAATTAGTGATCTATCGACTAGGCTTAATTGAAAGTGCTCTCTTAGAATTAAGATGGGTAATTAACTATAAGTGCTTGCACCTATAGGAAACCTAGAACCAGATCTAAAGTCCTCACAAAGAAAGAATGAAATCTCTGAGTAGTGCATAATCCACAATAAAAATAAATTCATCTGGCCTTTCAAAAATTTAACTCGGTACTAATCTAAACTCTCGTTTCACTCAAGAGACGAGCACGAATTTTCGAAGCCCAGAACAACACAACATAAATTGATTTGAATTTGTTAAGGTAGTATTGTGATGTTTTGTAAAATGAGATGGATTGTTTACATAGTTTTAAAGATAATAAAAACTAAATTAAAATTTTTGAGGGATTTACATACATGCCACATAATTCTTATGTATTTACATATTTAACATCTAAACTTTAATATTTATATACATAACACTTAAATCTTTAATATTACATCAAAAATATCATTATCACAAACTTTTTTAAATGAAATACACTTTTTCATGAATACAAAAGTGGCATTATGTAAATATGACATTTTAAGTGTTAAATATGCAAATACATAAGAATTATGAGGTATATATATAAATTTCTCAAAAAATTTATATAAAGTTCTAATGTATCATTTTTTATCTCTATTCAATAATCATATGGTGCATCATTATGCCTTAACAAATATATGAAGTTGGCAAACACCTCTACTACAAATCAAACTATCTAGCAACAACACTAAAAATAATACTTATATATATTTTTTATCTAAACATATAAAATATCATATAGTTACTTATATTTTTAACAAGTTGTTTGATTTTACATAATATCATATAAAGCATATTCATAACATTTTACAGTATGAAAATGATATCAGTAGCAGCAACAACAACAACAACAACAAGCTTTTATCCCACTACATGGGGTCAGCTACATGAATCCTTCTTCTCCATTATGTTTTATAAAGTGTCAAATTCTCATTTAATTCTAATAATATAAGGCCATTTTTTATACTACCTAACCAAATCTTCTTAGGTCTACCTCTGCATTTCTTAACATAAGTCTAATCTAATACATCTAATCTCCTAACTGGGTCATCGAACAACATTTTATGTAACCAAACCATGTAAGGCGACTCTTTAATCTTATCTGTCATTGGAGCAACTCCAACCTTTTCACGTATATATTTGTTTCACATTGTCTCTAAGAGTAAAGCCACTCATCCACCTAAACATCATCATCTCTCCAACACTTAATTTTACGATTCTCTTTTATTGGCCAACATTCTGCATCATAATCATTGCAAATCTAACCACCATCTTATATATTTTTTCCTTAAATTTAAGAGGTACTTTTCTATCACACAACAGGCCAAATGCATTCCTCAACTTCAACCATTCAACTTGAATTCTACTAATAACATCCTCATCTATTTCAACATCATTTTGAACAAACGGCCCAAGCAAATCTAAAATGTTTACTCTTTTTAATGACTTGATCACCCAATGTCACAACCCACCACTAGATCTTTTACAACTAAAATTACACTGCATATATTCAATTTTAGATCTACTTCAATGAAAGCGTTTAGACTCTAAGATTGACCTCCAAATTCAAGTTTTTCTTGAACTCCCTCTCTAGTCTTATCAACAAGAAGAATATCATCAACAAAAAGCATACACCAAGGTACATCCTCTTGTAAATGTCCAGTAAGAATATCAAGAACAAAAGCAAAAATATATGGGCTTAAACCCTATCCATGATGTAATCCAACTGAAATAGAAAAATACTTAGCCAATCCTCCTTGTGTTTGAACACAAGTAACAGCTCCAATATACATATCCTTAATGACTTGAATATAAGTAAAATTAACTCCTTTCTTTTCTAGATTTCTCCAAAGAACTTCTCTCAGAACTGTCATATATTTTCTCCAAATCAATAAATATCATATGTAGATCCTCCTTCCTCTCTCTAAACTTCTCCATCAAACCTCTCAACAAATGTATAGCATCCATAGTAGACCTACCTGACATAAATCTTATGATATAAATAATATACCAACTTAATAAGATTGCAAGAAGGAAATGAATATTATTCATGATAACAAATAACAATTATATAACAGATTACAAGAATCAGAAAACATGATTGGCATGCAAATAAAGCATAGTTGAGCAGTAGAGGTCCAAGGAGCATGCAAATAAGTTGCAGTTAACATAAGGCAAGCGTGCTTAAGGCAGCAAAGTGGTGTACATGAGTCAAAACTCCAAGAGTTCATAAGTAAGGGGAAACAAATAGACTGGAGTTATCATGGACAATGACAAGGATTAGAAATGTTATTTTATTTTATTATGTTTTCTTCTTTTTTCTCTCTTCTTTCTCTTTTCTTGCCATTTTTAAGCAAATAGTATTATTATGTAAAGTTTAAAATTGCGCAATTAAATATTGAAGCATTTTTCATCTATAAAGCAAACTTAAGCTTCAAGGTATTTTGAGGTATAAGCTTCAAAATCAACAAATTGCACAAAGTAAGAAATATTAAACACGCATCAAAATATAAAGCAAGTAATATTTAATATTCTAACCTATTGAAATATTAAAATGTAACATATTAATATCTTAACATAGTATGAAGTAATAAATTGCGTAAAGTATTAAACAACATATTAATATATTGACATTAAATTATGAAATAAGAAGTGTTATACAAACATCAAAGTAACATAATATATCAAAGTAAAAAATCAATGACATAACAATTAAAAATAATTTTAACCTAATAACTTTTTCTCTCACACTCTAATTATCCAATATCAAAATAAGAATATAACAATTAATGATGGTGGTAGCAGTGATTAGTGTTGTGTGAGAAAAGAAAATAGCACAAGGAGAGGCTTTTGGACAAGGTGTATCCCAAGATCAACAACGTAGATTAGAACATGTGTGTAATTTGAGTAATTAAAACTTATATTTAATTTTTTTAAACATAGAACTAAAAGCACACACCTCACAAAAATTGAGGCTAAACGTGCCTTGAAAAACAGGTATCACATCATGTAAGGCGTAAGCCTCATATAACACCCATGAGCATAAGCCTCATTGTGATTAAAAAAAACCATTAAGATGAATCTTTTATTGCACAATTTTAACAATATTATAATGAGATGCTTAATTAAAATGGTAATAAGGACAATATGAAAAAAAAAACTTCAAAATGGATTCAAAAAAACCTTTATTGTCAATCAGAATATCTAGTAAACAACTTATAATGTATTACTAAAAAAATATTTATCTAAACTATATATATGCCTATAAAGTATTATATAATTTCAAATGATGATTTTAACTAATTACATTGACAATATAAAATGATTTACAAATGTAACAAATACATTTATAATATTATATAACATTATCATTTTATCATTTTATTTAACTATAATATAATGTATACTATACATAGGATATCAATAATAAAACATTTTATTATGATTGCTAAAAATAAATAAATGTTGTTATAATAATTATAATCATATCATAAATTATAAAAATAAAATATGACAAAGACCCATTTGAATTCATTTTTATTTATGAGTTTTCTTTCTTTTTTCATACAATGTCTATGCCAAAGCATCATAAGATCATCTTAGATTTTTGTAAATAATATAAATATAGAAATTATTGTATTAAGTAAGTGAATTTAGCATAAAATACTTTAAAATCATAAAATAATGTTTTACAAATATCTTAAAAATAACAAAAAAAATATTATATTCAATTATGATGATAGTTTAATTATTGCACATGGAATCATAATAAAATTAAGTCCATTAATTACAAATGATAAATTAAGGATAAATAAGTTTGACTCATGGCCAAACTACAGAGTAAAATAAAGTTGAATGATTTTTGAAGTATTTTACCATTAAATCTACATTTAGATTGCTTTTATTTTCGTAACTAAAGTTATATATCATTGTTTGTTATGATATTATGGTTTCCATAAATTCTTCAAGTTAGTAATTATTCTTTTTACTTTAGTTATGGATGTTCTTACTAGGCATTTACAAGAAGAAGTACCTTGGTGTATGCTTTTTGCTGATGACATTCTTCTTGTTGATAAGACTAGAGAGGGAGTCCAACAGAAACTTGAATTATGGAGGTCAACTCTAGAGTCTAAAGGTTTTCGTAAGTAGATCTAAAAGCGAATATATGGAGTGTAATTTTAGTTGTAGAAGTTCTAGTGGTAGTGTTGTGACATTAGGTGAACAAGTCATTAATAAGAGTGAGCATTTCAAATATTTAGGCTCGATGTTGAAATAGATGGAGATGTTATTAGTAGAATTCAAGTTGGATGGTTGAAGTGGAGGAATGCATCTAGCCTATTATGTGATAGAAAAGTTCCACTTAAACTTAAGGGAAAATTTTATAAGATGGTGGTAAGACCAATCGACTTAAGAATCACAATAAAGATAAGCATAAGACTAAGTGTACGAGATGAGGATGCTTAGGTGGATGAGTGGCTTTACTCTTAGAGATAGAATGCAAAATGAGTATATTCGGGAAAATGTTGGAGTAGCTCCAGTGGTAAATAAGATTAGGGAGAGTCGACTTAGATGGTTTGGCCACATAAAGCGTCGATCATCCGATGACCCGATTAGGAGAGTAGATGCATTAGATTTGCCTTATGTTAAGAAAGGTAGAGGTAGACCTAAAAAGACTTAGTTAAGATGTATAAAAATGATCTTAGTATACTTGATTTAAATGAGAATTTGACACATAATAGGACACAATGGAGACGAAGGATTCATGTAGCCGACCCCACCTAGTGGGATTAAGGCTTGTTGTTGTTGTTGTTGTTGTAGTAATTATTATGTGCATTTGCACGAGGTATTTGCAAGTTCATATTCAAAAGTTCCATTGAGACATTGATGAAGTTATTAGAACCATCTATGACTTGGAGTTAGGCATTTAGAAACAAAAGTCGATCTTGACAAAGAAAATATCAGAAAGATCAAAAAAAATTTACTGGTTCACGAGTACAAGACATTCGTTTCCCATAGAATTGAATCACATGGTGTAAGAAAACATTTAAAAAAGAATCCACAGATTAATTTATGAGAAGACCATGAGTAGAGGAAAAAGTAATATCCATCGCTAAAGGTTAGACTAAAGCAAATCTATGAAAGAAAGTTCATAACAAATACTTATCAAGGTTTCTGACATGAGTATGAGTTCACTTACCTTAACAGTCCAATTCTTGTCTACTAAAAGATTAGGTGATTTCAGATCCCGATGAACAATTGTTGGGACACTAGTATGCAAGCAATTCATTCCTTTTGCCTGTAAAAAAAATGTGAATATAAAAGAAAATAAATACTTATTAAGAGAAACTGTAAGAGTCAGCGAGAAGACAGAAGAATAGAAAGCATCCATACAACATCAAGGGCCATTTTGATCCTCCTCTTCTCATCAATTTGACAATTAGGACGATGAAGAATCCTGTATAAGCTTCCTCTACAAAAATGCAGAGATTACAATTTTGTCTCCAGTATAAATTAGATGTTAAAACAACATTAGAGAAAAAAGAACCAATCATGAAATTAGGCAAACAATAACTAAGCCAGTAACTATTATAACTAAATAATTGAGAAGAAGGATTCAAATAATATCAAGAACAGCGACTATCAAAACAATATAATTATTCAAATAACAACACTAAAGATGAAAAGACAGACAAAGATTTTATGAAATCAACAAAATATTAAATGAAGAATTACAAACACGCACATACCCACACTGCTTAATTCTCACCTATTTACAAATCTAACACCCGCATCATTTTTTGAACTACTAATGTATTTATTTGTGACATGATCAAACCATGGGGTTTAACAAAAGTGAGAAATACGAGTTAGATTCTTGTTGTAAATTTCAATGTTGGAAACAAGAAGGTGGTAGTTTGTAAATAGTTGAATTTTGAGTATTATGTATGTAAATGTTCCAGAACCTTCAAACAACTGCAAATTCTATGAAATATTGTAATAATATATTGTAAAAATAAAAATAAAAAAACAGAGCCTGTTCAAAAAGAGTTTGATTTCCCTAGCAACAAATTCATCACAAAATAAAAAACAGGGCCTTTCAACATGCAGGACTCTTGATGAACTGGCAACTATGAGGTAAAAAAAATATGAAGTGTAGCAACTAGTAAAGATCGTCATAACTAACGAAGAAGAAGTAAAAGATAGATATTATTTTTTTACAGCTTGGTAAAAGAATTTTGGAATTCAATCGTGAAAGTCAAAAAGAAAAAAATGCTCACGACCCATTGTGCATGGAAATATTCTCCTCAAATAAGATAAAAAAAATACAGTCAGACCCAAAATATGCAAACTGACATACAACAAGATCAAAGCTTCTGAGTGATTATCAAGAAACTTTTAAACTCCACCAAATAACAGTAATCTCAATATAATGCGGTTGATATGAGAAATAATCTTACCTAGGAAGAAACTCAGAGACAATTGAAAGATTAGGAGGTCGGGTAACAGCACCCATAAAAAGAACAACATTAGGATGACGCAATCTACGCATTATCCGCACCTAATAAAATATTAAAAAACAACATAAAAACTCATCAGTGCAAACAAAATAAGAAATAAGTGTATCAAAAACAGTATAAATTTTTTTGAATTAATAATCATTTATATCAAAAGAAATTAGTTCACCTACTTCGCTTCGAAACTCATCCAAAGCATCCCCATAAAAGTCTTGGTCTAGGAACTTTTTAACAGCTACTTCCTGCAACCCACAAAAACACACATACCAGTGGAAATATGTAAATGGCATCTCAGCGATCTCTAGGATCTTGTTCTAGCAAAGAAAAAAAATTAAGAATAGAAACGACGGATATATACTCAGAAACTTTAACTAAAAGTCCACAAGATATTCAAAATTCACAAGTGATTTGAATGAATATAAAAAGAACAGTGCATAAAGTTTTGAGCAACAAATAATGCAACACAAACATGCAATTCAATAAATAAATATTAATATAAGAAGTTCCCATATATGAATTCTTCTGTTCAAAGATGTAGATACCGCATCATTGCAGAAAACCTTATATCAACCCATCAAAATACAAATACTGAATGCATATGCGTCATGTATAATTTCATTTACTAGGGTAGCTATGAAATAGGACAGAAAACATAAGTTCATTTACTGCATATAAGATGTTATGCTAAGCACCATATTTAGGATGTTTAAAGGTTTTAAAGTTTACTTTCATTGCCTGTGTTGTTAGGACCATTTCTGCAGGAAGGGAGCAGAATATTTTTATAAATTCAACAACAGATAGTAATTCATATAAAAGAGTAAACTTTAATACCATGAACAAACCCCAACTCTCATTTAGCCATAAAAAAGCTATACATTTGAGCATTGGTTGAACAAAATAATGCACCATAAGAATAATCAAACTAGAAATAGAATGATAAATGATACTTACAGTGCCATTCCAATCGGCATGGTAGACTTCTCCATATGAACCTGATCATAAGAAAAAAGATTATCCATGTTTCATAGAAAAATGTAATTGTCATAGCAAACATCATGTTACAAGCTAGCTCGTTGTTCTTTACTAGATGGTATTGTTTAGGTTGCAGATTCATGTTAAAGTTCATGTTGGAGTTGTAGCTAGACAGGTTCTGGCACCTAGCAGTCTAGCAGTTGCTTTTTTTTTCCCTTTTTGAAGGGGGTTTCAAAAACCTAACTACTTGATAAAAATGAACTTTTGCAGATTATTTAAGTATTTGATACTTGATCTCATATTTATAAAATAGTGAATGGAGGTTCCAAAAAAACCTGCATATCTAAAATGTCACTGACTCCATCTTTCTAAATAATAAAAATTAGCGAATGATGGGTGGATTACCTAATCCAATTCTTTCACCAATTACAAGATCTTCCCATGGAATTTCCCATTCAGCCACATCATCAAGCATGGGATCAATCCTGCTTGATCTGGACGAAGGCAAAAATGCTGATGGCTCAGTATCCTGCAATCTCTCATCCCTCTTAATAAATCTATCATGCGCGCTACATGCTGATGGATTTGTATCCACTGATGCCATATTTCTGTCCATAAATTTGGTCCTGACACTCTTAGCATTAATATTTTTGTTACGCTCCTTGGACTCATGAATATTTTTGTCACGCACCTTGGGCTCATGAATCACATCGTTATGCAAATCCAAACCATGTTTTTTAAACTGAATCGGGATAAGTGCTTTATCTGCTGGAGGATCAACACCACCAATCCTGAGGTTACAATTTTGTCCAAATCTCGAGTTACAAGCTCCAGAAGAACAATCAGAAGTTCTGAAAGAAGCATCATCAGAACTGACTGAACAAGAGATACCAGAACAAGTAAAAGGGTTGGCCAAAGAGCTTCCAGTTGTGGTGGATGTATAATGTGATAAATTAAGATCTCTATATTCTAGATTTTTCCTTGGAAGTCCCTCAGGAAAGTTGTAATGCTTCATGTTTGAAATGCCATTGCATGGAGAATGATTTTTACGAACTAGGGGTGATTGGTGTTGTGGTCTTCCAGGTCCTGAAGCAACTGGTTCTCTGGACTTCTGATATTCATTAGTTTTACTATCATCAGCTTCAAAAACCGATGACTGTTTTCCAACTTCAAGTGCCTGGAATGGATTAAGCTCAATAAAAAGCCTCCTTGAGTCCAAAGCATCTCCTGAACTTGGTTCTCTTGATTTTTCATTCATAAAAGTAAATTCAAGAACCTTGTTACTATCCTGCTTTGAAGCTTCACTAATAGATGAGAATTGATTTGACAATCCATGTAAATAAAAACTTTCCGTGTTTCCACTCGAACAGCTTGCAGTACTTGTTGATGATTCTTCCAGTACAGATGGTAGCAACACTGCTTTTTCAGTGCTTGTCCTTCTACCAAACATCTTATCACCATCCAGATTGAAACATTTATTTTTACCAGCCGGAAAACCATCACCTGAATTATCTGCTGCCCTATGATGCAGATTTTGAGTCAGAAGTGGATTATAAGAAATTGACGATGCATCCTTTGTACTCAGCACATCAGCTGGAATAAGGGTGCCTGGGGCAGCCATAAGATCAACCAAAAACTCCCTGAGACCAGACGGCCAAAGAGGAAGATGCAAGTTAAAAATGATACATTCTTTAAATTGTATTTATCAAATATAAAATAGTTAGAGATCCACAACAACACAAGTCATCAAAATGGTCTGCATCTATGATACACTGGTATTTCATAATATCAAATCATGCAGTATCTAATGCATGTAAAACATGACACGTGCCAAATAGGTGTTGAGCATGCCATCAGCATGTCAGACTTAAATAAAAATAATTAATTAAATGATATGCATGTCATTGGTAAGTGAAATAGCAAAGATGGAATGCAGTAACAACAAAAAAGTAGAAAACTAATGAGGGTTCTAATTTTGAACAAAGTAAATGAATTTTCCTTTAACCATTGATTTATTTAGACAAAATTTTCTTATAATGATTTTTTTCAGAAAAAATTATCATTATATGAATTGGATTATATACATTTCTTGTTTTTCTGATTATGTGATTATTTTAAATTTTAACATACTTTTAGTTTACCTACATATTAGAAACTAAATGGGTTGGGGAGAAGGCTAAGGAGAATGATAGTTTAGGTTTTAAATTTTGGTATTCATATAAAAATCGAATTAGAAATAGCGTAGATGTGATTATAGATAAAAGTTTGAAAGATAATGTTATAAATATTAATAGATGTAGAGATAGAATTATAGCTTTAAAGATTATTGTTGATACTAAGATTATCAATGTTATAAGTATTTATGATCCTCAAGTAGGTTTGGATGTAGGCTCAAAAAAAAAATTTATCATGAATTAAAGAGATTAATACAAAAGATACCTTTTGAAGAAAAATTATTTCTTGGAGGAGATTTAAATGGACATATTAGTAGAGTGGTAGAAGATTTTAAAAGTATTCATGGTGGCTATGAATTTGGAGTGACTAATGAAGAAGATAGGACTACATTAAATTTTGCTTTATCCTATGATTTTATAGTTGCTAATATTTTTTTAAGGAAAAAAAATGAATATATTATTACTTATAAAAATGAATCTAATAAAACACAGATTGATTATTTTCTGATAAGAAAAATAGATCGTTTAGATTGTAAAGATTATAAGGCCATTCCAAGTGAAAGTTTAAGTACCTAACATCGACTGTTAGTTTTAGATTTTAAGATAAAAGATTAGAAGATGAAAAATAAATCAAATTATTGTCCTAAGATTAAATGGGGGCACTTAAAGAACAATAATAAAATAATTTTTAAGAGCGAGATATAAGAGCTTAGAATTTGAGATGTTCATAAATATTATGTGGGAAAAAATAACAAGTGAAATTAAGCAAGTTATAAAAAATATGCTTGGAGAATCAAAAGTAAAAGCTTCTTTTAATAAAAATAGTTGGTGGTGGAGTCAGAATGTGCAAGAAAAAATAAAAAATAAGAAGCATTATTATAAAACTTAGTTTAGGTGTAAAAACTCGAAGAATTGGGAAAGATATAAAGTGACTTGTAGAGATTCTAAGAAAGTAATATATGATGCAAAAAATTTAATTTTTAGTAATTTATACAATAGATTGGATATCAAAGAAGGTAAAAGATGTATGTATAAGTTAACCAACCAAAAAGATAGGAGAAGTAAAAAATCTAGTTCAAGTGAGATGGATTAAAGATGCAAATCATAAAATATTTTTCTTAGAAAAGGATATTGAAAATAAGTGGATGGGGTATTTTTGATAAACTTTTTAATGAAAAATCTGAAAATACGATTGATTTTAGCAACCTTAATACTCTAAACAAAAATAGAGAATTTTATTTTTATCGTCATATTAGTAAATTTGAAGTTAAAGAAGCTTTGAAAATGATATGTGAAAAAATAATAGGACCTGATGATATTCCAATAGAAGTGTTAAAATGTTTAGGAGATCAAGGAATTTCTTGGCTTACAAATCTTTTTAATGTTATTTTAAAGGCTAAAAAGATGTCAAATGAGTGGAGAAAGAGTTTGTTGGTTCCTATATTTAAGAATAAAGGTGATACACAAGAGTGTACAAATTATAGAGGAATTAAGTTAATGTATCATACATTAAATTTATGGGAGAGAGTAATTGAGCATAGGTTAAGATGTGATACAAAAGTTTCTCATAATCAATTTGGTTTCATGCTGGGTAGATCTAGTATGGTTGTATACATTTGTTAAAAGGTTTGATGGAGAAGTATAGAGAAAGTAAGGAGGATCTACATATGATATTTATTGATTTAGAGAAAGCTTATGATAAAATCTCAAGAGATGTTCTTTGGAGAGTTCTAGAAAACAACAACAACAACAACAACAAGCCTTAATCCACTGGTGGGGTCTTACATGAATCCTTTGTCCATTGTGTCCATTATGTGTCAAATTCTTTAATTGAGTACTAAGATCATTTTATACATCTTAACCAAGTCTTTAGTCCTACCTACCTTTCTTAACATAAGGAAAATCTCGATCACTCTCCTCGTCATCTGACGACCGACGCTTTATGTGGCCAAACCATAAGGCGACTCTCCCTAATCTCTACCATCGAGCTACTCCAACTTTTTTAACATACTCATTTTGCATTCTATCTCTAGGGTAAAGCCACTCATCCACTGAGCATCTCATCTCTAACACTTAACTTAGTCTTATGTTTCTCTTTTTACAACATTCTCGCCATAAGTCATTGTGTCTTACCACCATCATATAAAATTTTCCCTTAAGTTTGGAACTTTTCTATCACATAAATGCATTCCTCCACTTCAACCATCCAACTTGAATTCTACTAATAATATCCATCTATTTCACCATCATTTTGAACAAGAGCCTAAATATAATCGCCACTCTTATTAATGACTTGATCACCTAAAGTCACAACACTACCACTAAAATTTCTACAACTAAAATTACACTCCATATATTCAGAAAGGAATTAATATTGGTTATATTCAAGTCATTAAGGATATGTATACTAGAGTTGTTACTTGCATCCAAACACAAGGAGGATTGACAAAATATTTTCCTATTTCAGTTGGATTACATCAAGGATCAGCTTTAAGTCCTTACTTTAGTTATGGATGTTCTTACTAGGCATTTATAGGAAGATGTACCTTGGTGTATGCTTTTTGCTGATGACATTCTTCTTGTTGATAAGACTAGAGGGAGTTCCAAGAGAAACTTGAATTATGGAGGTCAACCTTAGAGTCTAAAGGTTTTCATTTAAGAAGATCTAAACCTAAATATATGGAGTGTAATTTTAGTTATAGAAGTTTAGTTGTGACATTAGGTGAACAAGTCATTAAAAAAGAGTGAGCACTCGCAGGCTCTATTGTTCAAAATGATGATGAAATAGATGGATGTTATTAGTAGAATTCAAGTTGGATGGTTGAAGTGGAGGAATGCATCTGGCCTGTTGTGTGATAGAAAAGAACCGCTTAAACTTAAGGGAAAATTTTATAATATGGTGATAAGACCTGCAATGATTTATGAGGCGTAATGCCAATAAAGAGAAAGCATAAGACTAAGTTATGTTAAGAGATGAGGATGCTCAGTGGATGAGTGGCTTTACTCTCAGATAAAATGTGAAATGAGTATGTTCGAAAAAAGTTGGAGTAGCACAAAATAAGATTAGAGAGTCGCCTTAGATGGTTTGGCCACATAAAGATGTCGATGACCCTGGCCGAGAGAGTAGATGCATTATATTTACCTTATGTTAAGAAGGGTAGGTAGACCTAAAAAGACTTGGTTAAGATCTATAAAAAAACGATCTTAGTATACTTGAATTAAATGAGAATTTGACACATAATATGAAACAATGGAGACGAAGGATTCATGTAGCCGACCCCACTTAATGAGACTAAGGCTTGTTGTTGTTGTTTTAGTTTACATACATGCATACATACATCAATTATCAAAATATCATAAATAAAGGGAAAGCCTGGATGTTCCTCAAGCTTGAGTCAAGTCAAATGATACAATTGATAAGAGATCTCTTTGGGTAAGATTTGCACCCAAGATCTACGAGATCTCTTTGGGTGAAATAACCAGTGGTTGCTAACAAGAATTCTTAGATAAAAAACTAGAAACTAGTAAACTATCATCCTTTAACTAACTAAACTAAGATGCATGGCAAACTCAAAGTGATGTATCATCACCCATAAGATATTAATCAGATTTATCATCTTTCACATCACCATCTCCTTTGAGCCTATATAATGTCTCTCAATATAACCATAGTTAATAAGATCATACAAGGAGCCATCACAATAAATCTTCATAAAGCTCATTAACTACTCTTAAGCAAAAGCTCTATCTCATACATAAGCGGGGAAACTAACCATAGAGATTTGCACGCATTGAAAATCTCAAATAAAAAATATGAGTTCTAAAATAAGGGTTAATTCTCTAAGTAATACTTTATTCTATTTAATTTACCTCCTAAAAATAATTTTTTTGGTTCACACAAATTGAGAATTGTCAAAGGCCACAACTCCATATATTATTCGTAAAGATCAATCACATGCATCTCTTACCCTATCAAGCTACTTGCCTTCCAGCTCTATCAGAGTCCCCCTCCCCAAGTCCCTCCCATCTCAACACTTCCTAACTCGCTCTTTTTCTTCAAGATGCATCTTCATTACCATGAATAAGTTGATCATTACGCCCCATCTACATGTGAAAAATACTCCCACAAACCATTGTCAGTAATATCTTAGTATCAACCAAAGTGATTATTCTTAGTAATACCTGCAGTGCCTACCTTCCTCTATATCCTCTCCTCTCTTACTACTTGGGCACTCCACGCCACCTTTATTTAGTATTGAAAAAAAAAAAACCATAGCTTGTCAAATACTACACTCGTCTGTTGCTAAGGTTAACTAGGCAAGTTAGATCAAAAATGTTGAGTTTTCTCTTAATGAATGGGCACACGATAAAGGATCCCAAGTTAGGTTAAAACCTCCAAGGGATTCAAATTCCTCGAATATGAAGGCAAGCATGTACATCATCATTCCAAGCTTCAGGTTGGATGAGAAGCTACTTGCAAGACCATGAAAAACAATAAAGAAAATTCTCCAACCAATAAACATCAACTCCACGAGGATATTCCTGTGAAATAACAAATCTTTGAGGAATGAAAGAAGACTCACATAAGCACAAGAAATATAAATGGGATGGTAAGTGAATTCCAAATGGAAAAAGTGCTAAGGTTTCTTTGAATGCTCTAATTAGTGTAATTGGTAAACTACTAGAAAGCATGTACACGGCAGTTCTACTAACTAGATGCAAAAAAATTACTATAACCCTCCACTTGAAAACAATGAGCACATCAGAGAATTAAATTGCAACACAAGAATTTTGTTATCAAAATATTTCAAGATATGTAAATGCCAGGAGGCATAACTAAGAACCACATACCCTAGTTACTTTTCCTTGCTAGTAACAGAGGTGCTCATTGTTTCTTTGAATGCTCTAATTAGTGTAATTGGTGAACTACTAGAAAGCATGTACACGGCAGTTCTACTAACTAGATGCAAAAATATTACTATAACCCTCCACTTGAAAACAATGAGCACATCAGAGAATTAAATTGCAACACAAGAATTTTGTTAACAAAATATTTCAAGATATGTAAATGCCAGGAGGCAGAACTAAGAACCACATACCCTAGTTACTTTTCCTTGCTAGTAACAGAGGTTACCAGCCTGCCTGAAAACCTCATAAAAGAGATAAACAACAAAATAGAAATTGGGTGTTATGTCCTTGTGAAAAATAAGTAGCAGCATTTGCAAACTTTTGTATGTTGCACACTAAATATGAAAGCATAGTTCTGTCATGAGGATATAACAATTTAAAATCCTAAAAAAATGCATCCTGCAGCTTGTGTTACTGGGACAACTTTGAGACCCCTTACCTAATATTACAGGGAGAAATGAGCAGAAAATATAGCTTGGTAAAAACACAACTAAAAATACAAACACATGTAGTTAGCAAAAAGAAAAAAAACAAAACACCAATGAAGAAATCATTCAGGGTGACTATTACGCATATGAGCGCATACCTATTGTCACCATACTTTATTATGTTGACAGCATCTTCATCAACACCCGTGTAATGACTTCCTTTGACTAGCTTACAAGGAATGCCCACATTATCAGCGAGAACCTGCATGTTATATAACAGTATGGCGTCCCTCACCAAAAATTAAACAAAAGAATAATTTCTCCATCCTTCAAATGCAATTGTTTCAGTTGCATTATAATGTATCACAAGTATATATGTTCCTAACTAAATAGAATTCAACAATGCACATATTCCCAGGTGATGCTGTTCAAGGAAAATACATTGGTCATTCATTTTGTGTAGAGCAGTAAAAGATTCTGATGGATGTTTGTAATGGTTAAAAAAAAAGGTTGAACACAATTCTCCGCCCTCAATAATCAGGCAATCATGCAGAGTACATTTTATTGTTTCGGAAACAAGTATTAGCGGATTATCTCACAGCATAAGAGAAATATAGAATGCAACTAGGACCAACAAGCCTAAGATGTTTTGCTTGCAAAATCTCACTTAGTCCATCTAAGGGTGTCAAAATTTGATTTGACACAAATTCGACTTTAAAAATTCAGATTCGAGTTGACCCACTTAACTTCAGGTCAGGTTCAGGTTAAGGATTTGATCCATTTAACTTTCTGGGGTCTGACTCGGGTGGACCCGCAAACCTAAAATTGACATTTTTGCTTGCTAACTCAAATTTGACCCGATTTTAACATATGAATGCGAGGCTAACCCAAATTTATCCCAATTTTGACTCATGAACCAAATTTGACTTGATTTTGACCTAGAATGTAAGTCCAAATGAATCACTAAAGTCAATGTTCGAGTCAATCAAGTTGAAAGTGAGTCAAATTTGAGTTAAGGTTTTTGACCAATTTAATAAATGGGTTGGATTCAGGTCACACCTATTCAATTCGGGTCAAACTCGAACACGATCCGCTGACCAATATTGACACCCCTAAGTCCTACAAGTTTAAATTAATCTCACATAAGTCCATCAATTTACTAACAATACAATTCAACCCTTTAATTTCCCAAGAGTCCTAATTGTAAATATCATCAAGCAAATTCTTTTCACACTTATGTTATTTCAAACAGATTTTTTTTTCCCAAGTAGAACTCAACACATGCCCAAAAGGGCCAAAACATACCAAACTCACTATTGGTGTGTCCGATTAAAAAAACAATAACTTAATAAATAAATAATGTATATCATACACGTGTTATGAGTTAAGTGAAATAGTGATAATCAAATTGACAAAACAATAAAGAAGCCAAAAACTAAAGGACTTTTAACTTGAGAGAGACAATTGAAATAAGCCTTTAAGAATTATTTTTTAGGTTAACTCTTCTTCAATAAAATTTATTTTGCATTTTTCTGCATAACAAAATTTATCACTATATGAATTAGATTATTGTACATTTCATGTTTATTTAATTGATGCAACTTCTACATCAAGCTTTCAGTTTTTTAATATACTTTCACACTAATGTTATATCCAATACAGGTTTGTATCCTATTTTCAACAATATGAAATCTGATCTATGTTATATTTTATGTGTTGGTGCTATGCATTGTATTTAAAAAAGTGTGGCTGTCAAGTTCTTAGTCACAAAAAAAAATACTATAAAAGAAGAAAAAAAACAAATGGGATTTTACAATAAAGAAATGACACATTTATTCCCATCACGTTCTAGTTAGTCCTTGCAACAAGGTGATAATTATCCTTCTCAAAAATTAACAAAAATTACAGAGCAATATGATATAGAGATTTACAAAAAAAAAAAAATCGCATCTTAAATCAAGTCTCTATGAGTTATGCTCTTCCATATGCATGGTAATGCTGATTACCTGCTGGAACAATCAATGGCAATTCCATGCCATTGCCAATGTCAATTTTATGACATACAACAAATAATTTGTACTGAATGGCATGTGCAGCAAAAACATCAGACATTAGTATAACAAGGTTAGAAAAACAAACCTTGAAAAGAAGGGCACGATGGCGAGAGAGACCTACATTTATGAAGCTAATAGGTAATAAGCTTGTCTGGAGTGATGTCCTTAACTCTGAACTTTTCTCAATCCAACGAGCTAGTATGTCGTTTGCATCCTTAACAGGACCACCCATGTTCTGGGAAACGAGCTCAGAAATTCTTTGAACCAAAAGCATAAAATCAGTTGCAGGGACATCCAAAGCAATGCAATGAGCAACTTGTTCCAACTCAACCAGAGCAGTATCAACTGCACGATTGACAATAATAACTTCAAAGCCAAGATCCCCAATACTTGTTTGGAGATCATGAAGAGATGGCATCTTCCCATGGTTCAAATTAGTAGAAAGCCCAAATATATCATAGAAGCCATCCACAACTTTCTCATCATATTCCAGCACATTGTAATCCTGGCCATGAAAATGGACATCAAAATCCGTATAGCATTTCAGAATGTGAAGATGATGAGAACAAATTGAGATATATTTTTATTCTAAATTAGACATTTCTATTCATGAAATGAATCCTAACAAATTAAAATAGAGTTCAAAACATTGAATTAAATATATATGTGAAAAGGTTGGAGTAGCTCCAGTGGCAGATAAAATTTTAGAGAGTTGCCTTAGATTGTTTGGTCACATAAAACATCGACCAACCTGATGACCCAGTCATGAGAATAGATTTCTTTGATTCGACTTATGTTAAGAAAGACATAGGTAGACCTAAAAAGGTTTGGTTAGGAAGTATAAAAGGCAAAGGTAGGCCTAAAAAGGCTTGGTTAGGAAGTATAAAAATAATCTTATTTTATAAGAATTAAATGAGAATATGACATCTAATAGAGCACGAGGCTGACATTTAAGACTATAAACACAAGAATAATTTTAGAGGAAAAAAAAGAAATAAAGATGAAGTTTCTATTCAAAGAATATCATAAATACTGAAAAAACTTATGCTTGAAATTTCCCTTTGATAATTTGAACAGAATATGCTCAGATTCTCAGAATTTTAACGTAATATTAGATGTAAAAGGCTACCGGCAATAATTTGGTACCTAAAATAAAAAAATGAAACAATATGAGTGTTACTATTGCATAAATACACACAATACTACTGAAAATTAAGTAAGAGTTCCATTTGTAAATCTAATCAACATATAAGAGAGAACTTGACGAAGAATGACTAAATCAAAAGTGAATCAAAACCAATCCTATAAATCAGTACAACAACAACAACAACAACAACAAGCCTTTATCACACTACGTGGCCTATTAAATGTCATATTCTCATTTAATTCTTATAAAATAAGATTATTTTTATACTTCCTAACCAATCTTTTTTAGGCCTACCTCTGCCTTTTATACTTCCTAACCAAACCTTTTTAGGTCTACCTATGTCTTTCTTAACATAAGTTGAATCAAAGACATCTACTCTCCTAACTGGGTCATCAGGTTGGTCAATGTTTTATGTGGCCAAACAATCTAAGCAACTCTCTCAAATTTTATCTACCACTAGAGCTACTCCAACCTTTTCACATATATATTTGTTTCACATTTTGTCCCTAAGTGAATGCTACTCATCCACTTGAGCATCCACATCTTTGAAACACTTAATTTTATGCTTCTCTTTTATTCACCAACATCTTGCACCATAAAGCATTGCAGGGCTTTCCACCATCTTATAAAATTTTCTAAAATCTAAGTGGTACTTTTCTATCACACAACCAGACTGATGCATTCCTCTCCTTCAACAACCCAACTTAAATTCTACTAATGATATCCCCATCTATTTCACCATCACTTTGAACAATAGACCCAAGATATCTAACATGTTCACTCTTTTAATGATTTGATCACCCATTGTCACAACCCCTCATCTAGATCTACTACCACTAAAATTACACTCCATGAATTTTGGTTTTAGGTCTACTCAAACAGAAGCATTTAAACGCTACGATTGGCCTCCATAATTTAAGTTTTTTCTTGAAATTCCTCTCTAATCTAATGCAACAACAACACAGTTCAAAAATCTAATGCGTTAATCAAGTCAGTGGTATGGTTCAATTCAACGAGAACTCCATCATTAATAAACATAAACAAAACGCATTTCAACGAATAATCAAATACGATCACAACAACCTGTAAAGCGTTTCCCAAAATAGCAATTTTTCTCCAGTGTCCCTCCCATCATTAACCACTCAAAATAAGAAAACCTTATTACTTATCCCTGTACTAATTAGGAACTTGACAATTAACCATTTAAAACCTAAAACATATACTACCCAAGTAACGGTACCTTCCCAAAATCAAACGCCAGATCACCCGTTTGAAACCGTACAATTCTCGCATTGCAATTCAACTTCAAGAAAACGAGCGCTCACCCAATACCGCCTAGCGAGGGACTCGGCTGCTTCCTCTTCTTGCCTCCCGTGATCATCTCTATGCGTTCCCAAGCTCAAAAGCGTCGCGGCGCGAATTTGATCGCTGTCTGGATCTTCCCTGAACTCCGAATTAGACGCGCTAATCGCTAGCGCTAGCTGCACCTGGAACTCCTCCTCAGTTGAAAAGTAATCTACCCGCTCCACTGCCACCGCCGATGTCCCTTCCGGCGCCGACGATGGGGTCATCGCCGGGGGCGCAGGTGACGCCACTCCAGCAGTCCGGTGATCGGAGGAGCATGAAGTGCCTACGGCGCCAGCCGTAAGAGCTGGTACCGAAGGGATCTCTCCAGATCGGCTTGGGTCGTGGCTACTTCCGATATGAAACTTCCGAAAAATATTCTTCATCGTATTCTGTTTTCAGATATCGTTCTCCGCCCTCGCCCACAGAGCTCGCGAGGGGGGAAGAAATGTCGAAGTGTGCCGGTTAGACCTAAGCGAGCATGGGTATAGGCAAAATGGCCCTGATATAAAATACCTCATTATTTTGGAAAATTACTGAAGCAATCCCGCTGCTATTCGTAATTATATGGAAGATTAACCCTAAATAGAACCAAGAAAGCACGCGGAAACCAGCACGAGCGGGAGGATAATTGCTGTTGGGAACGCCCTGTGCAGTGATGTCCAAAGAACGGACAACAAATTTTTTTTAATTTATTGGCGGCGGAATATATATTTTTCTTTTTTTTCATTTAAGAAAATTTAATTTTAAATTCGTCTTCGATTTTTAATTAGTAAGTCTTGAATCTAAAATTTGTATATAAGATACATTATATATATATATATATATATATATATATGACACTTAAAATATTACTAATCGGAGCACAAATTTTGATGTTAAAATCAAGCTGATCCGAAGTTATAAACTAGTCAGGATCAAACACTTAAAATATCATTGAAAACTTTGGGATATCAGTTAAATCCCTAAATAGCTTTCAAATATGAGTTAAATAAATCGAAGGCCTCAACGGTGATCTAACAAAGCCCAAGATCTCATAATTGACTTTTGAGCATTAAAATACACAAAATACATCATGATTAAGGGAATCATCATGAGTCGATGGAGTGGAGTTTGCCGTATTTATAAACGCCACTCCTTCAATCTATAAATAGCCTCATTCTTCTCATGAGCCTGCAGAGAGAGGAGAGAGCTCAAAGCGAAGATCCTCCAAAGATAATCGTCTCACTGACGTCGCCGACCACTCCCGTTGGTTTTCAACCACCACCGCTGGTCGCCGCCATCAGCCGCCACTGCTGATCCTTGTCGTCGTTGATCCCCGCTGTTCACCATTACTATATGGTTGTTGTTGCTTGATTTTGGGATTCAGATTATCAGTCATTCTCATATACAATTCTGTAATCTCATATTGGAAAAACTTGTACTCCAAAATAAATACGTATTGGAAGATTTTACTTGACCAGTGTTTTTTCCCTCTTTCGAGGTTTTACGTAAAAAATTCCTGATTGCTCACTCTTAAATACATATGTGTTGGATTTCACAAATGGTAAATTTTCACTCTACCACAACCGATTTTCTAAGACGCAACAAAATATATATATATATATATATATATATATATATATATATATATATATATAACTTATATACAAATTTGTTGTATATTATATTATCATATTATTGTATTTTATAATTAACCATCATATGCATTTGGGTAGATCATTTAACATCATATCACAAAAGTTTTAAAAAATTATAAAATGTCTATGAACACGATGTCAAAATTATCTTTATATAATATGTAAAATCAATATTGCCATATTTATAATTAAAAGTGAAAGACATTATAACATTTAGTTATATATTTCTAATTATAACTATGAAAATTGTTACATTTTTGTTGATATGATTTTTATTGGACCTTCAAAGTATCTTCATGTAGATCTAGATGATATTATTTTATTGTATTATATGATCAACCATCATGTGTATTTGGGTAGTTAAGCCCAGGATTGTGTGTTGTAATTCTTTTTCTTTTTAATCACAATCTATCTAGCATTGCATATAGACTTAATTGACTACTTTAGAATCATAAAGCTTGGCATCAAGTTTTTTGTGATCCATTTTCCTTTGATCAAGCATTTAGATGGTGTTACCTAGTATACGTTCATGCTCCCTAATTGGCATTTTCATTTGAATAGTCAAAAAATATATTGGATAATATTTTCTTTCAAGCTAACTCATTTACATTCTCTCTCAAAAATTGATGTTAAGTTATTGTTTCTATCATTGTGAAATCTTCATTCAATGGACAATAAAATTTGCATACTCTCTCCCTCTCTCTCTCTCTCTCTCTCTCTCTCTCTCTCTCTCTCTCTCTCTCTCTCTCTCTCTCTATGTATGTATGTGTGTGTTTCTCCCTATGCTAAGCTCCAATTTTTTATTGGTGTATATGTTTGTGTTAAACTTATATACTACTAAACCACTTGAGATATTCACTTATTTTAATTGAAAAAACTAACTTTAAAGACTTATTTCTTATAAAATTTTAAGAACATAGATGAATTTTTAAAAAAGAATTCTTTTGGCTTTTCTTCCAAGTTGTGGTTAACCATGATGGCTTACATCAGTAGAGAATTAGATTTCATAGATTTAATAAATCTCCTCTAATATCATATAGTATTTAAGAAAAATCTCTAAAAGCTATATTTTTATATATCTTATACTGATTACTTACACATGATAATGCCTCAACTATCCATTTTCACTCACTACATTGATCATGATCCAATGTAGTGCCATCACAGCGCTCTTTTAAGAACACCATCTTCAAATGTGCATCCTCTTATACACTTACTAATAGTGTGTAATACTTAATCAATTACATCACACATGTGCTCGACACCTTATGGAGCATTCAGTAGATTTTAATCGAATGACGTGTGCATGTTGCTCAAAGTCGTTTATTGGCATCAACTACCCCTGTATATCATGCTCAACTCTCATTGCTTAATCTCCATTTAGTCTAATTAGGATATCTCTTAATGGGTTGCATAGACTAGCACAATTAACACAGCTTCACACTTTAGCTTATATTTTATTATCTAATCCTAAACGAATATATCATATTTCTATTATTCACAAAATGCATTATAGTTTGATATTAAATTTGTTTGCTAAGTATTATAATTATTATTAAATAATAATAATATAAGTTTTGAGACCAAGAAAATATCATAACAATGTTTTTCTTATCTCCAAAAATATGTGATCATCAATGTGCTAACAAAAGTATCATCTAAGGAGACCACCTTAATTCTAACATGTGGATAGATCAAGGGTTGTTCTTTGAGATATATCTCTATTTTATTGGTTTTTCAACTATTTGTGTGATGTTACATATTTTTAATGATTGACCATTTAATCACTTACACCAGCGTTGTAAGGTATTGGTCAAAGACGCTTTATCACACAAATAATTCAATAAGGTGAGGTTGTGTTGTATCTATACCAATAGGTTCCAATGACATATGAGTTTTATTGCACTCCTACACATTCACATATAAAATTGTGATATCATGCTTAATGATTGAGCATATGTATTGGACACTCATATGTTATGCAGTCAACATAAAACTCATAATTTTAATCACACTAGATTTCAACACTTATAGGTTGAGAACCTATATATTTGTACTAATCTATAGTTTTCTTATGCATATATGTAGTTATTATATATTGGTTTGTAGAACACCTAATATGATGCTAATAATACATATTTGTGTTGGGTTATGTTGAATAGTGATGCCATGAACTATGATGATCATGTAATTATGTTATTGATATTTATTAAGAAGGAGACTTATGATAGGATATTTTGGGGGATTGGTTGTTAAAGGGTTATTATTATCTTCACTATTTATTTTTACCTCCCATTATATTCTTTATTCTTCCACGTTGATGCATGTTATGTGATGTATGTGCGTTATGTGATGACATGTTGTTTCTAAAATTATAAGTTTAACATATTAAGCAAGTAATTAAAATAAATTTTCTTAAAAATAAGATAAAAAAGGTGTAAACAATCTTTAGTTGGGATATTTTGAAAAATGGAGATATATAATTTATGCCTTGATTTATATGGTGATTAAGCACTTGGCTCATCATTCTAAAGTATATAAATGACTCAACAACAATTATCTAGCTGATGTATATCACAACATGGCCTTATGAGCTATTATGGAAGATAATAAAAATACTAATACTTCAAATACATTATTTTTAAGCTAGATTCATCTCTCTCACATATTACTGCAACTTTATGAATACACTTTTGCAAATGTACTTAAATGGTTAGAGGCATATCTATAGTTGATAACTAAAGTATTTATCCTTGCATAAAATTTCTCTTAAATCATTGTAATTAAAAAATAAAATATATTTTAATTACTCTTAAACTAAATTGATTTTAAATATTTCTAAAAAATTCCATTGCTAACATATATCTAAACCAAACATTTAAAGCAAAGAGAGCAATCATTGTAATTTTAACAATTTAATTGAGTTAAGCTATATATACTTGGTAAAACATACTTATAAGTGACTTTAATTACTTTCAAATATTACAAAAAATATTTTCTAAGAGGGTAGGGTCACCATAGAATAGGGAAAATAAAATTTGAGTTTCTATTATATCTTTATATGCTTAAGTTTCATAAAATTATTCTTTACTTATGTTAACATCATAAAAGTGGCTGAAATAGACATTCCTTGTGATTTAACCTTCATTGTTAAGCTTAATTTCATCCTCTTATGTTACATCAACCCTTAAGTTGTCACTCAACTAATTAGAGTAATATTACGATAACTTATAACGATGAAATAAAAAGATCTTAATTGGAGAAATCCACAAGTCCCTTAAGTTAATCTTCTTCTTTTTTTCATGTTGTTGTTGTTGTTGGTGGTGGTGTTATTGTTATTGTTGTTGTTATTATTGTTGTTGTTGTTGTCGTCGTCGTCATCGTCGTTGTTGTTGTTATTGTTGTTGTTATTATTATTATTATTACTTGAAATCCTTTGGGATCCAAAGTTTCCATTCGTTAGTATTTATTGAATATTATAATTTTGGGGCATTGTGTTCAAACTTTATTTGATATTTTATAATATAAGCCTCATCACCTTTGTTGCTTGTTATTTTTGAATTTCTATCTTTAGTATTATTATATCAATAATACATTATGCATAAAATTTATGATCACTCTTTAAGAAGAAACTATTTTTATACTTATTGCGTGCTAGAAAACCAGTTGTGGTAGAGTAAAAGTTTTTGCCTTAGCTTCGTTGTGAAATGCAGCACACACAGGTATTTAAAGAGTGAACAATAAAACTCCAAAATTTTTACGTGGAAAATCTCGAAAGAGGAAAAACCAACTGGCCTAAGAAAACTTCCATACTGCTGTACATGATCTTCTTGATCGGATTACAAAATTGTATATGAAGAAAAGAACATATGTGGCGACGATCGGTTGTAGATTCTTGTAGTAGCGGATGATGGTGAAGCTGCGGGCAATCACCATGAAAATCTGGGGAACAATTACGTAAATCTGAGAACAATCAGCGCAGAACAATCAGGTAGAAGTCATCATGATGGAGATCGGCGAGATTGACGGCAAAATCAAAGCTGCCGTGGCCGGTGGTTGACATCCGTCAGTGTGGCGATGTCTTAGAGGATCTCTTCTCTCTCTTGGGCTTCCTGAGAGAATGAGGTATTTATAGATTGGAGGAGTGGCGTCTCGTAAATAAATACAAAACCCACCACTCCACTTCATGACGTCAAAATGATCCCCTTGATCATATGATGTATTTTGTGTATTTAAATGCTCAAATGATGTTTATGATATCTTGGGCTTGTTAGATTCGTCAAGGCCCGATTTGACTATAAACACTCTATGTTTAAGAGTTGATTGATAATAAATGTTTGATCTAGTTGATTCCTCGATCAGTGTTTTCACGTCGATTCGCTTTGACTAGAGGAATTTTCAAAGTCATATCAATACTTAAGACATAAGGTATCTTAACAATGATTTTATGTGATTACATGCACTTAATCCATCAAATGTAATCATATCTTTCATCTTATGATCATATTCTTATACAATTCACTGAAATCTTAGAGTCTTATTGACCAATTTGGCTTAACCATATTGAAATTGTATATCCTCTAAATCTTTGAGTCCCAAGTGACTCTGACTCATCCCATTATACTCATACCTTATCATATCCTTCTATAATATTGGAAGGCAACCCTCATGTCCATAATCCATTCAAACAAAAGCATCTCACATCAACCAAAGATATTTTCAAATATATCTAAGACTTGATTAACCTCATTACTTAACTCCTCTTAAATCATGACCTCTAAAATTAAAATAAATTGAGCTTAGATCCTCAGTTCATTCATTAGAATCTCTTAAATATAAAAACTTTGTTTATCTTTTATTAATCACACAGATCTATATAATGCATTGGTTAACAATAATTATTAGTATATTATATTATATCAACATACTCATTTTTTTGAAAGCCACAATGTTCGTCATAACTTCTTATAGGATGAAGAGAACTTAACGCTTTCTCGTTGGTATTGAGATTTTCAAGAATCATCAACATTCTTTCTTGTGGTCCTCTAACTCTATACAGCTCTACACTTTAAGTTACTCAATATCAACTTCTATGATGGTTCTACAAATTATTACTAGCATGTTAAGCACTATAAGATCAACATGCACATCCAATGCACCTCTAACTCAATGTTATGCTAGGAGTCTCTCTATGCTTAAAGGTCAAGGTTGGGTTGTTAGTACTTCATTTAGCTAGCATATCTTCTTATTCACTAATTTGTTGTAAATTTAAGGATTGCCAAGATCTCTGTCAATCTCTAGCACTCACCGAAATTAAAAGTTAACCAATAAATTATAAAAAAAAGTTTCATCAAATCAAGAAATCAAGATGATAACTAAGAGTGGCTTAGTGATTGCGGAGCTTTGCCTACTTACCATCAATATGAACTTAAACACACTAACAACTAATAAATTTGTCCTTAGTACGATTAAAAAAATTGCAATTTGTGTTCATCCTACTACTTAATTTTGATAAAAAAAAATGTTCGTACTTAAATTTAACTCATGCACCATATTTTTGGCCCAAATTAATGCTAATGAGGCTATTGACACCCTTTATTAATAATTCTCTCAAAACTAAAATAATATTAAGGATCAACAAGAGAGATTTGGAAAACGTTCACATCAATGAAAGAATGCATAATCAATTGATCACTTTTCACCAATAAAAGAGTTATGAAAATAACTTTTTTATTTATAATTTCTTTAAATGTTGAAAAATAAGTTTCTAGAATTATACTAATTTTAAAATAAAAATACTTTACTTGTGATTAGATAAAATTATCTTACTTATATTCTGATTTTAATTTAATTTAATAAAGTTCATTCTAAGCACTCTTTCCCTTCTTAACTTCTCGAGTAAACGGTATTTTTGCTAAGGTTTCTGGGCTTCTTGATGCATAACGTTTATCCAAACAGTATAATTCTAATGGGCTCCTCTTCTCCATAGATCCTTTCAGAAGACGCCTTGATGTTATGGCCATTTGTTTCATCTATTTTAATTTTTTTTTAAAATAAATTTGATATATTAAGATATTTTTAATAGCTCTTTTAAATTTCACAAACATGCATTACTCTTCAATTATAGAATTATATTTATAAATATTATAAATATTTATATTAATTTCAATTTTTAAAAAATTATTTGAATTATAAATGATTTGTTATAATATTAATGGAATCTAGAATTTAAATTTATATTATATATATTATATAGTTTTCAAGTATTAACTGATCCTATATTTGTATTGAATCATGCCCATTATTATACTCATAGAACCTCTAATGCACTTTCTTTTCTACTAAATACCACTTAGATACATAGTTAAAACATTTCATCATACTTCATAGTGTACACAATTTGTACTAAAAAAGCATTACAAATTATTTTTTTTAGAAGGGGTGGGGGGAGTTTTCGCCAATTAAGACAAACACATGCACTAATATGCTCGAATGTGGGTTACAGTAGATGGAGGGAATCTTCTCATCACTGTACCACTTTGATACATAGTTATAACATTTCATCATATTATATATAGTGTACAAAATTTATACTAAAAAAACACTGCAATTTTTTTTTAGATAAGGGGTGGGAGAATTTTTGCAAATTAATGACAAATGCATGCACCAATGCGCTCGAATATTGGTCATAGCACAGGGAGAATCTCCTCACTACTATATCAGATGCTTCGACACATTACTATTATTCATGTGCATAATGTGATTTTCTTTTTTCCTCACTATTGATAGAGTTATCTTCAAGAATAATAATTTCTTAATCTTTATTATTTCATGAACTTTTGATCTTTTCTCATAATTTCATGTATATATAGATAAAATAAAGCGATCTATACTTGCCAATAACATCCCCTACACTCCAACATGAGAGAAATGAGGACAAAATGAAGAGAAGCGATTGAGGAGGAAGGAATGGTGACCAATAAATTTGATCAATAAACTTTCATTCTAGATTTTAATTAACTTTTTTTATTCATGTTTAATTATCAATTAATGTTTATTTAATAGCAAATTTTTTATTCAATTATTAAGATTATGTTTATGTCTATTGCGTGCTAGAAACCAGTTGCGGTAGAATAAAAGTTTACCCTTTAGCCTTGTTGTGAAATCCATCATACACACAGATATTTGAAGAGTGAACAAGAAACTTGGATTTTCGTAAAATCCCAAAAGAAAAAAATTAGGCCTTGAAAAAATTTTTCTATTATATATCTAAATACATAGTTTTCCGTCGGATTAAAATTGTATATGAAAGCAGCAATGGGAATCCAGAATTTAACAACTATCGGTAGTAGTTGATTGTTGGTAGATTGATATGGTAACACGATGGTGATGGCCTGGCAAGCCGCAGCGGTGAATGATGATATGATGATGTCGATGGTTGTAGTTGATGCGGCAGCGGCCGGATGATATGCGGCGGCAGCCGTGATAACCGGTGGCGGTGGTGTGATAGCCGAACAGTGGTTGATAACGATGATCAATCGTGGTAGCGGCGGCTGGCCGGATGGTTAGCGGTTGACCAGCAGTGTCAACGGTGGTAATCCAGTGGTTGGCGGCGAGGCCGGCGGTGGTGGCGACCAGCCGGCGGTGGTTGGCGGCAAACGTGTGTCGCAAGTCAGTGGTGGCAGATTATCTTGGAGGATCTTGGCCTTGTTCTTCTCTTTGCTTCCACCCTCTGGAAGAATGAGAGTTATTTATAGATTAGAGGAGTGACATTTCTGTAAATATATGGAAATTCAAACCGCTCCATCAGACGGCTCGAAATGATTCTTTCGATTATCTGATGTATTTTAAGTATTTGAATTCCCAAATGAAGTAAGAATTAGGAGATCTTAGGCTTGTTAGACCCGGCTCGTAAAGACTCTCGATTTGATTATAAACACTCCATATTTAGGAGCCGACTGATATCACAAAATTTTCAATTATATTTTAAGCGCTTGAACTGGGTTAATCTTAACTTAGAATCATATTGCTTTTGACATCAAGATTCGTGCTTCGATTAGTGGAATTTTTAGTGTCATATCAATGTCTATTTTCTTATCATTTAATAATATTATTATTTCTGACATTTTTCTGTTCCACGATCTTCTAGACCCGTAATAATATTATTAATTATTATGAGTTGTGATGAATTCTAGTTTTAAATACTATTATTGTCCGATAGATTATTCACAATATTTTCTATCGAAAACATCTTTTTGTAGATTTTTCGTTGCAATACTCTTTTGATCAGTTAGAAATATGCTCTTTTCCTTATAGAAAATATGTTTTTAATACTTCTAATACTTCTAAAGCATGAAAAATAGTGTACAATAATATTAAATATGCAAAAAAAGGAATACCTAAAAAAATAATTATAAAAAAGGACATGTTAAAATGTTTATTTCATATAATATCCTCAAGTTTTCATGTGTTTTGAGTATCAAACATGAACTCTGCCTGGACAAAATTTTATACTTCGTGAGTAGAAATAATTAGATCGCCTGCCCAGTTTTTATATGTGCTCTGATAGTGAACTGCTTTGAGTTGATCGGTACAGGCGATGTGGACACTCGTAAGAAATTTATGATCTTCTTTACACTATCATGCTGTATGTCAATTTCAGCTTCTCTCTCTCTCTCTCTCTCTATATATATATATATATAGAAAGTTAACTTTTGGGATTCTTATGAATGAATCACAATAATACGTATTTATCACTTTTATATATATATATATATATATATATATATATATATATATATATATATATATATATATATATATATATATTGTATTTATTTCATTAATTGAGGAGTACAATTTAATTTAAATAAATAATGAACAGAAATTTATAATTTTGTTAATGTAGTAATCCCAACACATACCTTTATGTATGCATAAAAGCTATGATGTCTATTAACAATACGCCAAGCCATTTTCCCTAATAATATATCGCAATAAATTGCATGGATTGTTAGTTGTCTTCATTAACAAGAAGGCGTTGCTGGAATTAGTTGACAGGAGGGCAATCATTGGGCTAAGATCAGCCCCGGTTGCCTTAAGAGTCGTGCACAGAGAAGCGGAAGGGAAGGAACCCCAACCGTCCAAATCTCGAAGGCCCGTGACCCACACGAAATGGCTACTTCTCCTTCATCTTTCCGTGTCGGTCTCAGATCGTCCCGAAACCGTTTTAGGTATGTCGTTTTCACGAGGACCGGTGCGTCGACATTGCTCTGTCGTGTTTCTTTTATTTTAGATAATTGTTTAATTTTCTATTTATGAAAAATCAATATAATAATTTTATCTGACTAAGAATAATAGTTACTTCGATCGTTCATTTATTTTACTTTCATCGTTCAATTCACCCCTATTGTATCATTATATTTATGTTTTTTTTTTTTATTTTTAAAATTGGCACACATATCATATACTTTTGATGTATTTATATATCACCCGTGTTCTATTTTACAATAATTAATAGAATAATTATTCAAGCTTTTTCACATCGTAAAAGCAATAACATACATTACAATACATAATTAAATAAATTTAAAGCTTGGAGGTGAAATTTTTTAAAGCTGATAATTTAATGAAACATGATATTTAAATGAATATATCGTCTATTTAATAATTAAAAATTTTAAATTATATTTTTATAATATTTATATCAAAATAAATATAATAAAAACCTCATTTTTCGTGAATTTAGATTAAAATATTATTTTCCATTTTTTTTCATCGGGAAGCCGTATCGCTGCGAACTGTGAAAGTACGCAGCCGCAGCACACCGCCCGACTATTTCGCAACGTTGGCAAGCCACAAGGTGGACCAATTTTAACATATAGAAATTTATATATGGGGCTTTACTTATAATTTCATACGGGCATATTACAATTTTCAACTTTTTTATATTATTTTATTTTACATAAAAGTATTTTCTATTATAGTTTTATTATTTTTAGTTTGTTGTTGTCGAACTTCCATGTAATATAGAAACCAGCATCTCATTACTATTTTGTAACTTAATCTTCTCTAATTAGAAAGGAAATGTTACATTCATGGTTTTTTCTTTTTTTAGGTTGAACTTTTAATATACAAATTCTAGTATTTTTTAGGAGTGTCAAAAATTAACTCGAGATGAACACAACTCGAAAATTTTGAGTTTGGGTTGACACGAGTAATTTTCGGGTCAGGTTCAGGTTGACAGTCAAACTTGAAATTGATTCGATTTTGACCCGCCAACTCAAAATTAACCTGATTTTTACTCGCAAACCTAAATTTGACTCGATTTTGATTTAAAATACATATATAAATAAACCATTCGGGTCGTGTCGGATCAATCGAGTTGAAGTTGAGTCGGATTCGGGTTGAAGTTTTTGACCCGTTTAAACGGGTCGATTTTGAGTCAAACCTATTCGAGTCGTGTCACATTCGGGTCAGACCTGAACCCGACCTGCCAACCCGAATTGACACCCCTAGTATTTCCTACATTATTTTTTATTATTTGCTTGTTAGATCTCATACAAAATTGGGATTGTTGCATGCTAGAAAATCTTGTAGAATAAAAGTTTACGCTTTTTATTTGTTAGAGAATTTTATTCTAGATGAGATCTTCGTCAGAGCCCAAAAATTATCCAACACACAAGGGATATGAACACAGGGTTATCGTAAAACCCAAGGAAAACCACTGCGCCTTAGAACTTTCACTATGTGTTCAAAGATACGGTCCGCTTCCGTTAGTTAGAAGAAGGTGCTGAAACAATATTCAGTGTAGAAAAATAATATCAACTCAACCCTGGAGAAGTTTCCCAAAAGCGAACGGATCTTAGCAACCTCTTGATCTTCGTGAGAAAGGAGCAACCGGTCTTTTCTAGTCTGGGGCGATCTCCTAAGGCGAGTTCGATCTTCAGCACTACGGTGGTGGCAGGTGCTAGATCGTGCCGCCAAGGTCGAGGAGGTTCTCGAGCTCTGGTCTTCAAATCGATTCGGTTCTTAAGGTGAGAATGAAGCTCATTTATAGATTTTGGAGTACAGCCTCAGAATTGGAAAACTCCAACCACCATAACCACTCGATCGCGACCCAGGTAATCCCTCGACGACGGTATTTTGATGATCCGGTGCCTTAATGACGGAATTGATCTGATTCGTTGGATCTTGACGATAGACCGAATATGTCGCTTTGGTGACCATTTGGCGGATCAATCTATTTTCATCCATACTGAGTCGATGAGGATCGACATGCTGATGTTGCTATGTTCGCTCATCGACTCGCTTGACGTAAGTTTCAAATCGGATTAGATCAAGCATTTCTAAAATGCCTCAGATTCGTGTTTGATCGACATTTTTCGACGACGCTTTGTTGTAGAATCCAACACACACAAAAATGTTTGAAGAATGAGCAAGAAAAATCCATAATTTTTACGTGGAAAAACTCCTGAACAGGGGAAAAAAAATCACGGGGCCTAGTCCAGTAAAAATCTTCCACTATGTATCTGTTTCAAAGTATAATGTTTTCTCGATAACGGGATTACAAAATTGTATATGAGAAGGGCTCTAGAATCCCGTAATCGCAACACAAATATGTAGCTGGTGCCAGTTGTAGTAGCTTAGTGATGATGATGAACAATGGATCACGAATGTGATGGCCGATAGTGATGACCGGCGAAGATGGCCGATGGTGACGCGACGGCAACGGTGGTGGCGCAATGACACGACCGTATGATTTAATGATCGACGATCGATAGTGGTCGGCGTAATGCCGGCGATGGTATGGTGGCACAGCCGTCGACGGGATGACCGCAGATGGTTGACGGCATACCGGGCGACGGCGTGGTTGATGACACGAGTGGCTATGGCGGCCGACGGTGGTTTGAGGCCAACGACGGTCGAATCGTCGGTGGTGACACGACATGTTTGGAGGATTTTAAAGCTTTAGAACTCTATCTTCTCTACCGACTCTGCTGACGAATGAGAGTCTATTTATAGATAAAAGGGATGACATTTCTGTAAATATATGCAAAATCCAAATCACTCTATCAGACGACTCAAAATGATTCCCTTGATCATCTTATGTATTTTAAGTATTTGAATGCTCAAATAAAGTCAGAATCAAAAGATCTTGGGCTTGTTAGATCCGGCTCGTCAAGACGCTCGATTTGATCATAAGCACTCCATATTTAGGAACTATTTAGGGATTTAACTCATATCCCAAAGTTTCCGATGATATTTTAAGTGCTTGATTTGGACGAGTTTTGATTTAGGATCGATTGCTACATGAGATTGGCTGACAGTAATTTCTAGTGTCATATCAGGGATATATATATATATTCTTACTCAAACTTAAAATTATTAAAATAGATGTATGGAGATATAATCCGTGAAGAGTTAAAATTATTAATCAATTAAGATTATATTGAAAATTTTAGTTGACTTAACAACTTTAAAAATTAAGCAACTTGGCCAATAACACCATCCATATTAATCAAATAAATTGGGTTGCTGGCTGACCATAGTGCGTTAAAACCTATGATATCGTTTGTTTGGAAGGATAGATTAAAAAGGAATTAAAAAAAAGTCATTTTCATATATTTCAAATTTTTAGGTTAATAAATTCCAATCAATTAATATATTATATTCAACTATTATTCATCAGCGTTCACCCTCGAACAGTGGTATCGGAATCTGTAATCTACCCGAGGTCAAAAGTTCAGTAATTTTTAAAAATAAATTCAGGATTATCCGATTTCATTGGATTAGATAAATCCAATGAAATTAAAAATGATATTTAATAAATGATCTATAATTGAAGGAATAAATATGAGATATTTTATAAAAGTTTTCTCAACTTTGTAAAAATAATCAAATTTATATTTTTTAAGTTATAATTAGAGTCTCATTCTCTATACGAGGGGAGACTTGAATTTGTCGATCACTATTAGTATCTACTATCATCCAATTATTATTGTCGACCACTAACATCTGATTACTATTGCCAAATCACTATTGCACTACTGCTGAATGTCTTATCAATTCAAAGATCAATTCTTACATTTAAATTCAAATAAATATTATTGGTTGATTTTAAAATAAGTTATTGAGGCTTTTACATAAATTATCAGTTAATTTTATATATTTATAAATTGTTGATCTCCATATGTTATGTCAAGTCGTCACAAGGACTTCGATCGCTGCAAATCGGCTCAAAATACCAACGTCATCAAAAATGGTCGAAATGACCTCCGATCGGCGAACGGACTTCGTCGTTGCGTTCAGAACGTCGAAATTGATCAAAATATAAAATTTTCAAAACTAACGAGCAATCGATTAAGTACTGAAGCAATGTCGACGCCGCATATCGAAGTGCGACGATGTCCAAACGACTCCGCTCAGAAACACCGCGTTTTCAAACATTGAAAAGAATCAAGACTATCCACACTCAAATGACGAGTCTCCCAAACGCCGAATGATCGGCGATAGCACAAATTGCGCCGAATGCGCATCGAAATGATCAAATGACCCGATTAACGAACTTCTCCATCAGCCGTAATGTCAAACGGTTAAAATATAAATATTACATGAATTGAAGATCAACTGATCAAGCGTTAGAGTCATCGTGAATCGTTGGGAGGCCGACGCAAGCTAAACAATTACCGTTCACGAAATTGATTACGTTGTTAGCTTTGAAACGTCAAAATCTATCGAACAAGACTGTTCGCACTCAATTAGGACAAGTCTACGTGAATGTTGAGCGGTCGAAAGCGACACGTATTTTGAGTTGAAATTGACTAAATTTGACACCGACTTGAACCAAACGGTCTTTGATCACGAAACGGATTGTGTCGTTGCATTTAGAGCATCAATTAGCTTAAAATTGATATACATATTGACTATGTGAGTTCATCGGTGTAAAATTCATATTAAAGTTTAATCAATTTAAAAATTGATGTAAAATCCCTAAATTATCTAAATCTCACTTAACCTAAATCGGGCCCCTCATCTCACTCGGCTCAACCCGACCGGCCTCTCCCTTCACGAAAATTCCGACGACCCTTCCGAGCCTGATCAGCCTCCTCTTCACACGCATAAAATGCGGCCTCCTCTGCCAATGACACGCTCTGTCTCCCTCCTCCCTCCTCCCTCCACGCGTGGTTCGAACAGTAACTGCTCCCTCATATTCTCTTCAATCGCTCTTCCCTCTCCCAAAATTGAAAAGGGGGACCCCTTGGTTGTTCGGATCATTCGCATGAAGAAATTGAAACCTCCTCTTCTCTCTGATTCCCTTTCCTCCTCCAAACCGAAAAAGAGTACGATGATCCTCTCCTTCTTCTCCTTCTTACTTTTTCTTCTTTCCTTTTCTTTCTTATTCTTCTTTTTCCAATCTGAAAATGACTTCCCCTTTCCCTTCTTCTCCTTTCTTTTTCTTCTTTCATTTTCTTTCTTTCTTCTTCTTTCCAATTACTTTTTCCTATTTCCTTCTCCAAACAGAAAACCCTTTTCCCTCACCTTTACAAATCAATTTCTTCTCTTCACCCAATCCAAAATTCCTTTATTTTTTAGCATTTTCACCAAAATCAAAATCCACTTTTTCCCTCATTTTCTCAATCAAATTTCCCTTTTCCAACCAATTTCCTACTTTTTTAGCCACAATTGTCAGAACTAGGGAAGAACATCACGGAGTTTTTCTTTCATCAATCGACTCACATTATCCTTCAATCTCAATACATCGGGAGCAATCAAAGAGGTTAGATTCTTTTTATTTCGTCCCTCTGCATTATCCTTCCAATCTGCTTCACAATGAGAAGCAACATGTCAAGAGGTGGTTCTTATTTTGATCATTCTCGCATTACTCTTCAAATTTTTTCTTCACCAAAACAGAAACACCGTAAAAGAGGTTCTTCTTGGTTCTATATCCAACCTCGTTTCTGCAATCATGCAACACACAAAAAGATTACACCGGAATAGTAATCGAATGGATATATATATATATATATATATATATATATATATATATATATATATATATATATATATATATATATATATATATATATATATATACTTGTGTTCTTTGGCGTTCAAATGCCTCTTCGGGCTGAGGTGCGAGATGAAAACCGACAGGATGTCATAAGACACGCTCACTATGCTCAGAGGCATACCGAGTAAGTCAACATCCGTATAGATGTCGCCTCAAACAAAAATCGCTAAAATTTTGTCTAATTTCTAGACTTAAAAAAATGAATACACTTGCATGTATTTTCCGCGTTTTAAGACACTCACTAATGCCCATGAGTGAATGTGTAAAGACAAGTGTTACAAGACACTCACGCTCATAGCTGCACCGTAAAGCCAAAACACTGAGATCTACACCTGGATAATCGGAGGTTGCCAAAATTACGTCAAATCTTTTGACTTAGGAAAAATGGGAAAATAAAATGAACTGGTTTAAGAACATTAAGTAAGGAAACCTATAGCTAAATCTAAACTAAAATCCTCAAACAAGAAAAATGAGAAAGTAAAATGACATACAACAAGCACAAAAGTAAAACAAGAAAAAGAAGAAGAGAGGAAAAATATTTACAAAACCTATTTAAGCAAGTTGAAAACCTTCCCGAAGTGCGAATTAAAATCCTTCCCCTCTTTCTCGAGTACTCTAAACTCAAGCAAACGCTCTCTCTTAGCTTTATTTAGAGGGATTTGGTGAAGTAATGAGTGAGTTCTCTTTTCTTGTAAATTTCTCAAAATTTAACAAGCCTTAATTGGAGTTTAAGAAAATTAATACTAAACTCATAACAAACTGGCAAAAAACTTAAAGTCTATAAAATTTAATATGGAGTTAAGGTTAAATCCAAATTAGGTTTAATAACTCTTATATAATAGAGGTGATTACTATGCTTTAATAAGCATGAGTAGGCTAAAGCAATAAACATAAAGCATAACTTATCAAAGTGATGTAATTGAACATAATCAAGTTGAGAGAATTACAAAACTCAACAAGTAAACTAAATACAAGTAATATTTTAAACTATAATCTAAATCAAAATGCATTTCTTTGCCACCCAATCTATAGTTTTTTGTACAAGCAGACAGAAGATGATACTAAATCAAAATCTACAAAAATCATAAGGCTTCCTTCAATCAAAAATTAAGAAATTTCATTCTAACTATGATTTTCAGATTCAATGATTTCATTAATTAAATTAATTAAGCTATAAACACATGTATTGTCGTATTACATGAGATTTCAAAATTTTAATATCTAAAAGGCCAAAAGTAAGTTGGAATTAAATAAAAATTTAAATCAATCTCATAATTCGAAATAAAACACTACATAAAGTATACCGCATGCCCACACTACCGAAAGCTTAAATTCAAGTTGAGGATGTCGCTTGTTGCTGCTTAGTCTTAGATTGGGTCCGTTAACAAAATCTAAAACCTATAATAAGAGTTTCAAATGAAATATCCGAAATTAATTGTCAAGGATAGTAGATCTAATCTATTAGCTATTAAATAGAGTTGAGATCTAAAGCTCTTAAACATATTCAAATTAATCAATTTTTCAAATCAAATTAAGTATGTCAATCTTAAATGAAACTCTATCATTTAAAACTTAAATCAAACTCAATCCATCCACCTTCCATAACTATTTGTCAGGGGTGACAAATTAAGAAAACTCTAGCTCACAAAAGGCCAATGTCAAATCAAGTGTTGTTATATGTTCACTCTCAATCAATCTCACGAAGGATGTGGCCGTCCTCCGATTGTGGCGGTAGGCTCCATGAGATGGCGTTATGACCAGTCCTCTGTCGATTTGGTTTAGCTCCATTATATTTATCCAGTAGTATGCTCCCAATGGCTCGCCTTTGAGTTGTGAATCATAGGGTATACTTGATAGCAACAAACCTATCAATAAGGTAGACTTAAGCTCTCCTTAGACAAACACCACCCAGTCTACAAAGATTTCTTGGATGACGTAACCCATGTGTGTTCTGATGAGGATCCTTTATCGGGGTTGGTGACTACCTCCTCTAAGTAGACTAGGGACCACGGGATGATGGAACCATGGGATCTAGATCGCACATCATTCCCAACCATTGGTTTAAGCTAAAATGATGAATTTCATAATCTATAAATTTTAAAACTATATCTTTCTTATATATTACGCATTAAACTAATAACGAAAAAGTTCTCTCACTTATTGAGAGGATAATTAACTATAGGGCTTGCTTTATAGGAAACACGGATCTAAAGTCCTCAAAATGAGGAAATCTCTAAGTAGTGTCTTACTACTATTCCATCACTTTAAAATTGCACAAATCACACTCTCTTCAATTCAATTTGAAGTGGGTTGGGTAAATTTTTGAGCCACGATTTGGCGACTCCATTTGGGAACAAGATTCTCTTTCCATCTTTGGCTAGTCATATACATATAGTAATAATATAAAATTTTTTGAAATTCAAAACAAAATGATGATTTAAGTGTGTAATAAATTCAATATGAGGCTATTAGAATGAATCATTATAGAGTATATATTTATTACACCATTATTTTTTGATACGCTCATCTTGAAAGTATGGGGTGAAATAATAATTGCTAATTACTAATCCCATCTTTCACTTTCGAATGGATCTACAAAGCACTCTTTCATTCCTAGGTGGTATGGTGCATCTGCCATCATCATCAACAGATGTCGGGCTACCATTCAATTTGGTAGCTTGAATTTCACTATCATTGCAACTCCGAAGTACCCACCCATGGTACATTGTCGAGGTCATCTTTGGAAGGCCTCAAGTTCTTGAAGCTCTTAGCCATGTCAACCAGTTCAACCATTGTCAAGGAGTTCTCAGATAGAACTTCAATTTTCAAAAGGCTAGGTCAATCTGAAGCTCCGTGATTAAAAGAATATGGGTAAGCTGTCTTTAATTCTTAGTGTGGTATTGCTATTGAACCTTTTATACGGAAAGCATGATGAAGCTTCTCATCAGAGTAAATTAACTAGAGAGAAGAAGGAGAAATTTGAGTTGAGGGCTCGAGATCTCCTTTGAGCGACTAGTGAACAAGCGATCTGTTGCTAGAGTATATCCTACCACAACAACTTTGACAACTTAAAGTGGGTAAGAGAATAGCTCTCTTGGTGAAGTAAAATAACTTTCTGGAAGAACCACATCAAGCTCCACCACCTCAGGGATAGCACGAAACACCATAATACAGTTCTCAAAGTAGCCAAGGACAAAGACTTAATGAAAGATTTAGAGATTGTGGTGATGAAAAAATCGAAGCTCCACCAGAAAGTTGTCATCTCTTAGGGCGGTATGCGCTTTGCATGGTGAGCATCGAGTGTGACACTTGGACCGCGTGTCCAGAATCGTTGAAGGTCCCAATGAAAGGATAAGCAAATATGGAGGCCAAGACCGTAATGAAGTCAGAAGAATGGAAGAGTGATATCGATACATATACTCAAATTCACCTCAAAATAACTCATCAGAAGTGGATACCCAAAAGAAGGGATATCATTGATGAAAGACATGATGATTGACACCCTCGAGAATCCTCTAGGGGATCCCATCGCCGATTAGATTCACCCCTACAAGAGAAGGTCGACTTTGATCGTAGTCCTTTAATAGAATAAGTGTTTGTTCCACAGATTGAACCAAAGATCCACCGGAAACGTCGATCAAAAATTCATGTACAAGAAAAAAATAATGAAGAGGACACTATGGAAGTGGAAGTTGTCTATATGTCGAGATATAGATGAACTCAGCATCCGCGACAATCGAACTGGGAACTGAACAAATTTGACATTTATGAAGAAGAGTCTTTACCAAAAAAAATAGAGGATGGATCTTCAATCTTTGTTGAAGATGAAGAAGAAGAAGACCAGAATGAGAAAGATATCATGGGTGTCAGCTATCTATATGGTTGAAGAAATGATCGACTGGTACATGCTTTTATAATGTCGTCATAAGACATATCTCTACAAATGTACAGGAGAAGGAAATCAAGTTCTTCCCACGAAAATGAGTAAAGCAGAACAACAACAGAAATAGAAGAAGAAGAAGAGCCTGTTTTGATTGATGCCATGGCGCTAGCTAGAGCAAAGAGAAATGCATCGTCAAATGAAGGTCAAAGACAATGTGATTGCACAAATTGGTACTAATATGAATGATATGATGACACAAATAAACATCATAATGAAGATGTTGCAGAAGAATATCACATCAAGTCACATTTTTATTTATCCGCTAATCAACTAATAATACAACTTATACCACTGGTACATCAAGCTCTATAACTGCTACGCATGAGCGAGAGCAGTTAACTACTACTCTTGAAATTCAAAATCCTACACCTCTCATAAGATTCAAAATAATAGATAATATTAGAAATAATAATCAATGAAAAATAATAATAAGACCGAAGGAAAAGCTGGTGAAAAAGTAATATACCTCTTGAGTGATCAAAATGTACCAAAGGTTAAATAAAGTGTCAATAAAAGATAATACTTAAAATGCTTTGTAATCCAAAGGCTACTTTAATTACTTGTGGGACATGCACTTTCACATATTTTTTTGTCAATTCATAGCGACCTCACTTTCAAATGGTATGCAAATTGTTAAATGATTCAGTTAAAATATTTGAATTAGAGACTATATTGTGAAGAGGTTCTGAGCAAAAAATCACAATCGCCGACCTTGCCTTGCTAAAGGAGGAAAGATGAGTCGTGACAAAATTCATAAGTCGTTTAAGCGTATGAGTATGCAATAATTGGAAGAAAGAACATTGATCAATTGCTAATGGGCAATATGATGATAAAATGACACCATTTTATGCATGATCGATTGCAACATTCTAGGACTTGCTCGATAGGGTGGCTAAATTCCAAAAGTTGAACTACCCTAAGTCTAAAGTCTATGCAGATAAAGTAAAGAGAAACAAACCTTCAGACTCAAGAAGAAATGAAATTCATGCCACTTCATATAGCTTAAATGGCAAAAATTGGGTGATATATAATGTGGATAAAGGAAAACAACCAATATATAATGATGATAAGGGAAAGAAGCCTGTCTATTCTAATCCTAGCCAAAATTAGTATTAGGAGGAATGACAAACCTCGACTTTTTTTTAAGTGGTGGGAGCATCAAAGCAAGAGATGATGAGAGAATGCATCTCTTAAGAAAAGATGAACAAAGAATATTTCTTTAGAAGGGACATATTGGCTAAATTATTTGACAAAATCAAAGTCGGTCTATAATTACCAGAAATTAAAAGGCCTGAAGAAGTTGATCAAGTCAACAATCCAAATTACTGACTCTATCATCGGATGATCAATCATCCTGTCGAAGATTGTTATGTCTTCAAAGATTGGCTAAAAAGGAAGTATCGGTGAGGTGAATTTATACTATCCGAAAGTGTTCTAGTCAACCCAAAAAGAGAGTCTACAAGGATGATTACGTCCTCTTCTGTATTATCCAATAAAGACAAAAAGAAAAAAATCAGTTCAGATTGAAGAATGAAAGCGTAGTCTCAAAAAAAGATATAAAATGTTGAAGCAACTAAAAGTAGTGTTAAGTGAAATCACAACTTGAACTTATATTGGATTTAAGAGATGCTTAAACCAAGTATTTGGGCTTCTTAGCGGCATTCTGATAAGACAACTTCATCAGAGCATGATGAGCAATTTGTTAAACACAGGCCTTATAAGTCAAAGAAGTTAGCTAAGAAAAAAAAAATTAAGAAGAGAACTACAACTCAAAAGATCATTAATAATCTAGAGGAGTATCACCAGCCGACAAGATAACCATTTAGGCTTACAGACATCATGCCTAAACTTCACATTACTAAATTAGATGAAGAAGATAATGATGAATCTTGTCAAGTAGAGACATGAATCATCTACGTGATGTCAGATATTCTTCAATATCAGTTACTCCAAAATGATAAGGGTAGTCAGATAGACTCGACCAACCCATCACAATTCTTGTGACGAAAGCAAGAAGAGCCTGAGAAGCTAATGTCTTAATTTTTTTTAATGATGCAATAAGATAATAACAGTTCAGATGAAGATCTATGTTTTTTCGACGGAAAAAAGTTAGACTCATTGATATCATCACGTATGAAACGTATGACGTTGAAAAATGAGTCTAACCCTTTTGGCAAATCTTCCTAAATAAGAATGGAATTTGAAGAAACTATCTCTTCAGAAGAATCTAAGCAAGATAAGGTGATTCAAGTTCAGTTGAGAAGTGGTAAAGTCTTACCACCTTCATTAAAGAAGAGAAATGTAAATAAAGATAAAGGCAAACAAATTGAAGTCAACAAGGATATCATTCTCAAAAATTCTAGGATAAAGCCTCGAGCGAGAGATAAGATAGATTATAATATTCACATCACATATGAGAAAGATCCACACACTGGCGTGTGTAAGGCTCTCTTGATGTCAAAAGACCTTTGAGAAACTTTGATACAAGCTCTCAAAGATCTATAGATTTATGAAGCTTACTTTGCTGAAAAATGCATGACTGAAGTACTGCAAACTCAAGATCTCATAGTAATCACATTTTAGAAAGATCTTATGTTGGGATACAGATCACCGTCCTCTATATGTTACTGAGAGTGATGGCATCTCGATGAGAATATTGATTGATCTAGGTTCTTCTATCAATCTTATGAGTCTAAAGGTATTAAGAGGATTATCACTTGATATCCAACATCTTGGGAGAGATAAGTTGATGGTTCATGGTTTCAATGAAAAAGGGCAGAAAACTTTAGGTTCTTTTATTCTCTTGCTCAAGTTCAATGATTTATATACAGAAGTCAAGTTTCATGTATACATCATTTAGAGCTCTCTTGGGGGTGTGCATGAGTATGACATGGTCCCATCAACTATGCATCAATGTATGAAGTATGAAGATGAAATTCTTGGTAACTATAACCATTCTTCAATGATGAAACAAAATTATGAAGATGCAAAATATTTCATCCTCAAAGAGCATAAGCTAGAGCCTCTTGAGCGGTAGCATCCATTTCTAAAAAATAATTTCACAAAGTGAAAGAGCAAAGAGAGGAAGAAAGAAGGAATGACTCTCCCTAAAGCACTTGATTACGCACTAAGTTAAACAAATCAGTTCCTCATTTGGGAAGTGACACGGAAGAAGAGAAGATATTCTTATCCTAATGAAACTTATAAGCTCTCAAGAAAAGCGTATGAAATAATGATTCTAATTGATTTATAATTTTGAATTTAATTATGAAAATAGAGTTTGAATGGTAGCATCAAGAAGGATAGTTCACTTGACAGAGTCAGATGACTCACTCAAAATTATACCCATCCCTCAACAGTGCTTCAAAGAAATCAGTCCACTAGAAGTTCATAATATTGAAAATTGATAACATTCTATGTGCCATCGTTGAGTGAGAGTGGCAGAACAGGAACTCTATTTTATAAATTTGAAGAATCTCAGCCTCACAACTTTGATCAGCCTACTCAACATGAAAATTCTGATGAGATAGTACCAACAAGAATACCAATATACTATCCACAGAAATTACGAAGAATGATGCATAAGCTTGGAATTCATATTGGAACTACTAAACATAGGACTCAAATCTTTAACAAGAAGTGGAGCCAAAGAAGTCTTCAAGCATCGAGAAGAAGTGAGAAGTTTATCACTAAAGGTCCAGGTTCATCAAATCTCATCAAAATAGAACTTGTTATAATATAAGAAGGAGAGACTAATAGTGATGAAGAAGATGATTCTCGAAATTCTTCTTAAAAATGATGAAGAAGTAGAAGCCAAGCACTTTGAAGAACTTCAAAGATGGTGGACAAATAGCTACTATGGATGAACTTAAAAAAATTAACCTAGGGCTAGGATGATCCCATCAACTTTCGTGGTACTTTACAATGAGAAAGTTGAGAGCTAAAAATGCTACTTATTGAATTCAGGAATTGCTTTGCCTGGGAATATTCTAAAATGTCAGGCTTATCATGTAATAGTTCATAAACTAGCTTAAACCAGTGCTGCATTAAGCAAGCTCTATAGAATGATATTGGAGATTGAAGAACAAGTAATTGTAGAAAGTAAAATGTTAATTGAAGCAGACCTCATCCGAGAGGAGAAGTATGTAAATTGTATAGCCAATATTATCCCAGTTAGAAAAAAGAACATCCAAATCCATCTCACAGACTTAGGGACCTAAATAAAATGCAGATGATTTTTAAGCTTCCAATATTAGAACTATTGATGGACAACACTTCCAACTATGACATGTTCTCATTCATGGACGGATCGTTGGAATACAAACAAATTAAAATAGCACCTGAGGATGAAAAATATACATCGTTCAGAACACCTATTGGTATATATTGTTACACAGTCATGTCTTTTGGCTTAAAAAATGCTAGAGCTGCATACCAAAGAGCCATGACGCATATTTTTGATGAGTTGATTCATCAAAAGGTGAAATATTATGTCGATGATTTAGTGGTGAAGAGCTTAAATCGTGAAAACCACTTCGAAGACTTGAGAATTGTATTAGAGAATAAAAAAATATGATATCAAGATGAATCCTCTAAAATGTGCATTCGGGTATCCTGAAAATTTGGGTACATTATGCGTCATAGAGGTATTGAAATTGATCCTGCTAAAATCAAGCAATCGTGGAGATGCCTCCACCAAAGAGTTTGCATCAACTCCATTCTTTACAAGGATAGCTTGCATTCATCCATCAATTTATATCAAACTTATCAGGACACAATCAATCATTTGCAAGGTTGATGAAGAAGGATGCTCCATTCAAATGAGACAATGAGTGCTAGGAAGCCTTTAATAGCATTAAAAAACTACAAAATCCATCTTGCTACTACTCAGGAAGCCCTTCATTCTATACACAGCTGCATTAGAAGAGTCTCTTGGAGCATTATTGGCACAACACAATGAAGAAAGTAAAGAGAATACTCTTTATTATATCAGTCGGAGGCTGATTGAAGCAGAGATGAGATACTCTTTGATAGAGAAGCATTGTTTAGCATTGATCTTTATAGTCCAAAAGCTTCGTCATTATATGTTATCTCACAAGATTACCCTCATCTCAAGGATTGATCTGCTGAAGTACTTGATGACAAGACTAGCATTGACAAATCGCTTGACAAGATGGACAGTATTGATTCTACAATTTGATATCACATACGTTCTGCAGAAAACAGTGAAGGGACAAGTCTTAGATTTTTTTCGCACATCCCATCCTGACTCTTCTCTTAATGATGATTTGCCGATTATATGCTCATTCATGAAAGAGAAAAATCATAAATTTAGAAAATGTACTTTGATGGAGCCTCATCGATCAAACAAGTCCAATATTTAAATTTGTCAAGAACAGAGAAGGAATCAGCATCATCTTCATAACACCAGAAAGAGGGATAATGAGACAATCATATGGATTAACCAAGCCAAGAACTAATAATGAAGCATTAGTGGTAGGTCTTGAAGAAGCTATTTTCATAAGCATTCAAAACTTGCATATTTTTGACGATTCTCAGCTTATTATAAATTAAGTACTTCGCATTTACAGAATCAATAAGTTTGAGTTAGCTTTCTATCACAAGCGAGTTCTTAAGCTAATGAAGTAGATACTAAATATCACACTAACTCGAGTCTCTCGATCCGAGAATAGCAAAGTAGACTGCTTAGCAAAATTAGCTAAGGAAATGATAAGTATGAATGGTGATTATGTTATGATCGGCATATTTACTCGACGAGTTTTAGAGCTAGTAAAATAGCAATCCTTGCAGGTAGAGGGGTTATCAAATCTGACCCAGCAGGATGCTACTCAAGTTGCTCCTCATACTCCCTAAAATTAAAAAGAAGTTATACCAAGAAGAGCTAAGAATGACATTGCCTCAGAAAAGTAGTGTGAAGCCTTTATTGTAGAAGAGTCACGTTATTGGAGGCATCCCTTCATTGACTACTTTAAAGAAGATAAATTACCAAATAATAAATTACTGACAGCTCAAATCGAGAAGAGAATGCTATGTTATGCTTTCGTTAATAACACTCTATACTGTAGATCCTTTGAACAAATGTGACTACGATGCCTAAATATAGATAAAAGCACCAAAGTGATGATTGAAGTTCATGAAAGACTTTATGGTGTACATCAGTCCGGTCCCAAAATGATAGTAAAGATCAAAAGGATGGGCTATTATTGGCAATATATAGTGAGAGACTGTATTAATCATGCTAAGAAGTGTCATGAGTGTCAAGTACATGTGAATCTCATTCATCAACCTTCGAATTCATTACACCCAACAGTAGTGTCTTGGTCATTCGAATGCTGGGGTGCAGATGCAATTAGACCAATTGACCCATCATCATCGGTGGTCGCTTCATCTAACAACAGCGATTATTTATTTTTCTAAGTGGGCTGAGGCTACCCCATTTAAAGAAGTTACAACTTACCGAGTGATCACCTTCTTGCATAATGTGGTCTATAGATTTGGAGTATCGCGTCAATAATTTTTGATAATGACACAACTTTCAAAAGTGCAAAGATTTATAAATTCATCGATCGACATATAATTGATTGGCGATACTCTTCAATATACAATCCAAGAGCAAATGGTTGGCAAAAGCTTTCAACAAGACATTGGTCAAACAGCTCAAGAAGATTCTCACTAAAAATAAATGAGAATGGCATACCAAGCTAGTAGAGGCACTATAGGTGTCACTACCTACCGAGATTACTAAAGCTCCTATTCATTGGTATTTGGGCGAAGTTCTTGCCAGTTGAGTTGCCTTCACTTGGTAACTATCAATAACCTAGCGAATATCAAAATGCTCATTTGAGAATGGAGGAACTCGACGTGCTTGATGAAATTAGATTGCAAGCTCACCAAAATCTGAAAGTCTATCGAGTAAAGATGTCTAGGACTTTTGACCATGACTGCGAACATTCTAAAGGAGAATTGAGGTGTCTTTGAGAAAACCAATTATCTCAATCAAAATTGGTGGCAAATTTGAGCCTAAGGAAGACCCTTTGTCATTGAAAAGTATACCAATGAGGGGCATACTAACTCATCAACTTAAAGGGTGAAGACCAATACCACCAATTAATGGTCGATACTTGAAAAAGTACTATACTTGACGACCACATTCTTGAGGTATAATATAAATCCTCCTACAAGATAGGGAGCATTTTTTTAATATATCTATTTAGGTCGACATCGTGCTTCATGCTGAGATCCCTAAATAAACATATTCTAGATGAAGAACTTTTTCGTGAAAATTCTCCTATTACACATGAAGCATTTTTAGATTTTTATATATAGATGAAATCAATGTTGTATGTTAAAATCCCTTTAGAGTATATCAATTCAAATATTGATGTATTTATGTATTTTCATCTTGAAAATTCTCCTAAACATACTTTAGAATTCTCCTACAATATAGGGGCATTATTTTAGTTTACATTAAGTTTATTTGAGTTGACGTCGTGCTATAAGATGAGATCCTCAAATATATTCTTATTCAGTTTGACATCGAGCTTTAAAATCCACGAATATATCCATAATTATTGTTAAGTTTAAGTCTTGCAGAACAAAAAGAATCTATTTATGCATGAAAACACAAAAAATATCAAAAAATTATCTCCATATTTGTCAAATTCGGATCAAGTCGGAAAAATTCTCGATTTGAAGCTTCAATCAAGCGAGTTGAAAAACATCAACCTCTATATCCAAGTCTAGGACACGATGGGTTCTAAAGGTCGACTCAATAAGTCACAAATGATCGAAGTTCTTGATGCTCTCCTCACTCAACAAGTCAAGAAAAGCGCGGTGAAAGAGCCCCCCATTCGTCGGTCGATGATAAAATCATAAACCCACTACTTAAGTCAAACTGGTAGGTTTTAAAGATAAACTCAACAAGCCCGGATATGGTCGAGTTCGGCTCTCCTCACTCAACAAGCTGTAAGAAAAGGCCACAGTGAAAGAGCCCCTGCTCGTCAGTCCAATGATGATAGTTGTTCGATCTCAAATCAGATCCGGCTTAGTGATTATAAGCAACCAGGATCCAAAAGATCTTTCTACTTGATCGATAGACCAAGACAATCTGAGAAAACTTTCAATTCAGGGTTGCCTCAAATCAATCTATTTATTTTCCACAGGGTGATATCTCAATTTATTCTTAAATGATCTAATTAAGCTCAAAGCACAGATCAAAACCAATCTCCTCATTAAGTCCAAAGCGAAAGCATAGGGAGAAATTCCATAGTTCATACAAAGTTGATGGCGAACTAAAGAAATTTCATGGTTCGGATTTATTAGTGCATTTGTTGACTAATAAGTCAACATTGACCCTATATAAGCCTTACGCTGGGTCATCTATATGCACCCTTCAATGAATCCATCAAGGCAGCAAGCACAAGATTCATGGCGTACATACACTTCCTGACAAGTCAATATGGATAAATCAAGTCAATCCTTCATCAAGTCTATCAAGCATAAAATTAAGATAAAGGAATTTCAAATCCGACCAAACAAATAAACCAATTCCCCACCAGAATCCTTCATCAAAATAAGTAAGTTAATTCCTCCATCAAACCCAACCAAGCATGAAACTAGGGTTCGAGGAAACTCAAATCTACAATGACATAAAAGAAAGAGATCTTTAAAGCCATGAAGGCATTTAGATGGTGTAAGAACTTTTATATGACAAGTAAATTTTGATAAATGGTCAAGCATCATTTAGCATATCCTAAATAAGGCAACATATTAATGACAAATCTATCAAAGCTCCAAGTATTGCGGTGAAATGATCCAAGTTCTATGGTTAGCTCAAAAGGTAAACCAATTTTTAACAAATGTGACTCACTCCTGCATGAATCACATTTATTGGAGGGCATTTGTTGACCTCCACATATGTGTCATAAGTCATAAGTCAAATCAAATCAAATTCGATGGAGGTGGATGCGAATCGAGGGATTAAAATGCACTAGACATCATCAAAAAAAGTTGAAACAACCTCCGATTGGTACAAACTTTGTCATTGAGTTCAGAATGTCAAAATTGATCGAAATATAAATTTTGCAAAATCTAACGAGCAATCGATTAAGTGCTCGAGCTATCAATGTGTCGACGCGCATATCGGAGTTAGAAAGCTGCAACGATATCTGAATGACCTCCGTTTGTGAAACTGACCATGCAGTTAGCTTCAAAATATTGAAAACTATTAAATGAGACTGTTCACGCTCAAATCGGATGAGTTTGTGCAAACATTGAATGATCAGAAGTGATAGTGCGTAAATCAAGGTTGAAATACGCTGGACGTCATCGAAAATGATCTAAACAACCTCTGATTGATGAGCGGACTTATCATCACGTTGAAATATTGAAAGTTAGAATATAAATATTGCATGACTTGATGATCAACCAAGCGCTTCAGTCAGCGTCAACGCATATATGGGAGGCATCGGCGTAAATTGCGATCTCCATAAAATTGATTACATGAAATGTTGAAGCGTATCGAATAAAGTAAGATCAATTAAACAAAGCGCATAACGAGCGATCAAAAGTGGCGACCATATTTTGAGTTGAAATTGACTCAATTTGACCGACAAACCAACCTCCGATCGCAAGCACTGTGTTGCATTTAGAACATCGTACCTTAAAATTGATATATATATATTAACTATGTGAGTTCATCGGCATAAAATTCATATTAAAGTTGTTTAATCAATTTAAAAATTGATTTAAAATCCTTAAATTATCCTAAATCCTACTTAACCAAAATCCAGCCCCTCATCTCACTTCTCCTCGACTTTCCTTCATTTTCGAACGACCACACACGAGTGATCGGCTTCTTCACGCATATAGGAAGGCAATGAGCATCGACCTCCCTCACGCAGCACGCACACTGTCTCTCTCTCCTCCCTCACATGAGATTCAGCGATATTGCTCCCTCCTCTTCTCTTAGCTCTTCCCTCTCCCAAAAGAAAAGGGGACACCTTGGTTTTAATTCATTCATAGAAATCAAAACCTCCCTCTTTGATTCCTCACCTCCTCCAAATCAGAGGTGATCCTCCCTTTTCTTCTTCCTTTTCTTCTTTCCTTTTCTCTTGTTCTTCTTTTCCAATCCAAATGACTTCCCCTTTCTTTCTTCCTCCTTCTTCTTCTTTCTTTTCTTCTTTCTTTTCTTTTCTTCTTCTTTTCCAATCAAATTACTTTCATATTTCCTTCCCTCTCAAATTCCATTTACCTCACTTACAATCCAAATTCTTCTCTTTACCTTTCCATAATCAAAATTCCTTTATTTTTTTGCATTTTCACCATCAGATATCCAATTTAAATTCTCATTTCTCAATTCAAAATTTCTCCATTTTCCAAATCGAATTTCTACTTCATTTTGCATAATTTGCTTTAAATTCAGGGAAGAACATCGTCAGGAGTTCTTTCGATTTCTCGTCACCTCCTCTTGTACTTCCAATCTTCACTTAGCGTCGGAGGCAATACCATCAAGAGGTTCTTCTTTCGTTTTGGCATCACTCATCATTATCCTTCTAATCTTCACCATATGGAGAAACAATCGTCGAGCGGGTTCTTTTTCGTTGTATTCTCGCATTAACTCTTCAAATTTTTCTTCGCCACAAATCGGGGAAGAACACCATTAAGAAGTGGGTTCTTCTCTCGGTTCTCGCATATCAATCCATCCCTCCGATCATTGCAACATGAGAAAGATTAAGTCTGAGATCGTGAATATGGATATATATACATGCTTGTGTTTCTTTGCGGGTTTGAATGCCTCGTCATGCTCAAGTGCGGCGAGATGAAAAATCGTGGTGTAGCAAGACACCTTCATTATCAAGACACAGTAAGCCAACATCCGTTATATGTCGCTCCCTAGACGAAATGCTTCAAATTTTGTCTAATTTCTACACTTGAAAAAAAAAAATGAAATGAATACACTTTGCACTGTATTTCTCTTTCTACATGTTTTAAGATCCCGCTAATGCTATGAAAGGTGTGTATGAAGATGGTGTACAAGACAACACTCCTTCATCATGAGGCGTCTGAAAAAAACACTCGATCTTACGGGGATGATTTGGGAGACACCAAAATTATCAAATCTTTTGACTTAAGAGAAATGGGAGAGTAAAATGAACTTAAAACGTTAAGTAAGAACATATAGCTAAATCTAAACTAAAATCGTCAAACAAGAAAAAAGGAGAAAGTAAAATGACATACAACAAACATAAATGTAAAATAAAAAAAAGAAGAAGAGATGAAAAACATTTACAAAACCTATTTAAGCAAGTTGAAAACCTTCCGGCTAATTAAACTCCTTCCCTTTCTCAGTGCTCTAAAGCTCAAACAACTTCTTTATTTAGAGGAATTTGGTGAAGTAATGAGTGAGTTCTCTTTTCTTGTAAATTCTTCAAAATTAAATAAGCTTTAATTAGAATTTGTGGAGAATAATACTAAACTCATAACAAAGTGGTAATAAACTTAAAGTCTATAAAATTTAATATGGAGTTAAGATGAATCCAAATTGGGTTTAATAACTCTTATATGAATATAGATGTTATTACTATGCTACCAATAAGCAAGTAGGCTAAAACATAAATCAACTTATCAAAGTGATGTAAATTAATATAATCAAGTTGGGAGAATTACAAAAAACTAAACTAAACTGAGTAATATTTTAAACTACAATCTAAATCAAAATGTCTTTTTTATCGTCATTCTTTGCAAAGCAAGCGAAATGATCTTAAATTAAAATCTACAAAAATCATAGGGATTCCTTCAATCAAAAAATTAAGGAATTTCATTCTAATTATGATTTTCAAAATCAATAATTTCATTAATTAGATAAAAGTAGCTAAGCTATAAACACCTGCATATACTTGGATATAGAGATTTCAAGTATAAATTTTAATGTCTGAGAAGGCTACGCAGGGTAAGTTGGAATTGAATGAAAATCTAAAATCAATCTCATAATTCAGAAATAAACACTACATAAAGTCTTAAATACACGCATGTGCTCGACATTGAATGCTTAAATTCAAGCGTCGAGGATCTTTGTGGGTTGCTTCCGTTTAGTCTTAGGGTGAGTTAACAAAACTTAAAACCTATAATAAGAGTTTCAAACATGAAATAGAAAATTGATTACGTGGTGACAATCTAATTATTAAGCTAGAGTTGATAGGATCTAAAGCTTTTAAACATATTCAAATTAATCAATTTTTCAAATCAAATTTAAATAACAATCTAAAATTACTTAAATGAAACTCTATCATTAAAAATTTAAATCAAACTCAATCCATCCACCTTCTGCAATTGTTTGTAGAGTGTAAGAAAACTCTCACAAAAGTCAATGTCAAATCAAGTGTTATGTTATCTCTCATCAATCTCACGCCCGTGGACACGTGGTCTCTAACTACGCAGTTCCACAGATGAAAAGTTACGACCGTGAGTCCCATGATGGTGGTTTGGCCAGGCCAGACTCCATTATATTACGATCATATGTGATCTTTCCCCATAAGCTACCGCTCTTTGAAATGTGAATCATAGGTATACTTGATAGACAAACAACCCTCTGTCCAAGGTGACTTATCTCTCGCTTAACAAATACTCTCTAGTCTACCGAATTTCTTGGGCGTGAACCCATGTTGTCGATGAGAATCCTTGTCAGTTGGGTCCTCCTCCTCGACAAGTAGACTAGGGGCCAAGCGGGATGATGGGCAGTAGGATTACAGATGGGCATCATCATTCTCCCAACCATCCGCTTTAAGCTTAAATGATGAATTTCATAATATAAATTAAAACTCTATATCGCGTCTTATCTATTACGCATTTAAGCGTCTAACGACTAATCTTAATCAGTTCTCTCTTACTTTATTGAGGGTAATTAACTATAGGGTTTGCATGAAACCTCGAACCAGATACTAAAGTTACCATGAAAATGAGTGAAAATCTACAGGTAGTGTCTTTATCTACTATTCCATTTACATACGAAAATTATCGCAACTTTCGAATCACACTCTCTTGATTCAATATTGTTGAGGGAAATGTTGTGAATTTTCAGAGCACATAAATTAATTATTTTTAACCTCAAAATTTCAAATTTATATTAAAATATTGATATTCATAGCAAAATTCAACTCTTACTTTTTTTAGTTTTATAAAATTTCAATGATTTGATTATGACATGCTCAAATACATAAATTTGATAATTTTAAAAATAAAAAATGTGCAAATTATAAATATATATAAATTAAGTAGTTGTTTTTTAAAATTCATAAATAATTCTTTTAATAAATAATTCATGACGAATCTCAGAATCATTATACATGCCCTAAAAATATAAAATATAATTTATTCTACTTATATTATACACATCAAAATATAAATTTAATATACCAAATTATTTTAATCAAATTATAAAAAAACTGACCTAAAACTTTACTTTTTTATTTTACATAATAATTTTCAAACAATACTTTTTTTTTAATAGTTTTAAATAAAGTTGATCGTGAAAGTTCGGAATTTATATACTCAAAACTTAATTTTAAAACATAATAATAATTTCTAAAATTTTATCAAATAAGATAATAAACACTGCTCGGCTGCTTTTTTTTTTTTTTTTGTTGAAATTTTAAACTCTATAAATCCAACTCCGAAGCCATTCTCCCCATCTTCTTCCCTCAGACCAAAAGCAACAGGGATATGCTTGGTTGCTTCTCCAGGCAGAGACGCCCTTCGTCCATTCCTGCCCCACTCCTCGACACCTCCGGCTCCTTCGATGACGACCCCTCCACCGTCGTCTTTAGCAACTTTAACTCCCTCTATGACCCCACCTTCGACCCCGGCACCCCCACCGAATCGTCGTCCCAAACCAAAGCACTAATCGTAGACGAACCCGATCCGATTTCTTCCGCCATATCCTCCCGCCGCCTATTTCCCGCCTTTCCCGGCCGATCCAACTCCATCGTGGACTCCGCCGCGGTCTCCATCGGCGTCCGCGGATCCGCCGTTGCGATTCCGACATACTCGCCGGAACCTTACTGGGATTTCCGGCGATCCATGGAGGAGATGGTGACGGCACTCGGCGTCGGGGCTCACCTCGACCTCGCCGTGCTCCGCGAGCTCCTTCTATGTTATCTCTCCGTCAATCGGAAGCACGCGCATAAGTATATCGTCACTGCCTTCGCTGACCTCCTCCTCGCGCTTTCCACCACCGCCGGCGAGTGCTGAGCGGCGTCGAAAAATTTATGCCGAGAAATCTGCTACGGCGGAGGGTGATGGATCACCGTCCATCGATCGAATCATGTTGTATGAAAGGAGTTCCGCAAAGGAGTCCTAAGAATGTGGTGGATGTGCAATACTACTGGTCTGTACGTACACAGGAAATTCTATGAAGGAAATAAACTTTTTATTAAAAGGCTTGACACGAGCACTTTGTGATGAAGGATTCAGCAATTATACATCTCTGTTTCATCTATATTTTTTCGTAAAGTGCATTAAAATTTAATTAATAATTATAATTAGTGCTTCAAATAAGAGAAAGGGAGAAAAATAAATAAATTTTTATTAAATTTATGTCAAAAAAATGAAGTTGATGTGGGATGTGTCTTTTAAAAATGCTTTGAGCTCATTTTTTTTAATTCAAATTCATGTTTAACACACAATGGCTATAATTTAGAAATAAAAAAAAAGAAAGACTTACATATATAACACACAATTACTATGCATTTATATATAATATCTAAATTTAGATATTTATTTATTAATATTTTTCTATGCTTAAAAAGTATAATTTCACTTTTAAAAAGTGAGCGATGATGATATTTTGAGATGATATTGAAGATTTAAGTGTTATATATGTAAAAAAATGATGTTTAGTTGTTAGATATATAAATGCATAAGAATTGTGTTGGTATTAATATGTAAATCTCTCATAAAAAAAAATAAAGTAAATGAGTTTAATGAAGGATGTTATAAAATGGACTAATATGACTAATTGATAGTTGTTTATAAGTTAGAAATCTTTCAATGAATTTATAGTGAGGATAAGTTTTAAGCGAGGACAAGTTTTAGTCATATTATCATGAGTTTCTAGTGAAAATGGATTCTAAATGAAGACGAGCTCCACATGAAGATGTCAAATGAGGATGCCTTCCAAGTGATGATGAGTTCGAAGCGATGACATAATCCAAATGAGAATAGTTTTCATGTGAAGATGAATAAGTGAGGCCAAGTTTCACATGAAGATGAGATATGTTGCGTCTTGAAAACCCTTTAGAGTGAAAGTTCTCAAATACTTTGTCGATTAGTAGGACAGTAATTAAAGAGCAAATAGAGACACTCAATTTTAACGTGGAAAACCTCGAAAGAGGGGAAAACCACGGCTAGCCCGATAAAAGCTTCCTATGTATGTTTGAGTACAAAATCTTCAGATAAGGATTAATTGCATATGAGGAATATAGATGATTTTTCATGGTGGAGATCTTAGTAACTTGGTGGGAATAAGTCTGATTAGTGGCGGTGGCATGGTGGTTGATGGCCGGAGTGATCTTGCTGGGTGCGATCTTGCTTGGAGGATCTTGCTTTAGAGCTCTCTCTTCCTCCTCACTTGGGATTTTCTCTTCTTTTCTTTTCGGACTCTTCTCTTCTTCCTGCTTGACTCTTCCTCTTCTTCCTTGGACTCTTATCTTCTTCTTGGACTCTTATTTTTTTCCTTGGGACTCTTCCTTTTCTTCCTTGCTTGGACTCTTCCTCTTCTTCTTATTTCGGACTCTTCCTCTTCTTCCTTGCTTGGACTCTTCCTCTTCTTCCTTGCTTTGACTCTTCCTCTTCTTTTGCTTGGACTCTTCCTCTTCTTGCTTGGACTCTTCCTTTCTGCTCCTTCTCTTCTTCACTTGTTTATCTCTTCTTCTTCATTTGTTTTGACTCCTCTTCTTCTTTTTTTGGCCTCTCTTGGTGGGAGGAATGAAGGCCTATTATAGATGGGAGGGGATTCTGTAAATTGTAGGCAACCACTCTATCAGGCTCGATGATTCCTTGATCATGATGTATTTTGAGAATTTGGATGCCCAAATGAAGTGAATTATGAGATCTTAGGCTCATTAGATCCCGGGCTTGTCGAGACGCCGACGGATTATAAACATTCCATATTTGAGAAGTTTTGGGATTTAATTGATGTCTCAAAGATTCCAATGATATTTTAAGTCCGCCGATCTCGACGGTTTGACTCAAAATCATATCGCTTTCGACATCAAGATTTGTGCTTTGACTAATAGTATTTTGAGAGCCATATCAAGATCTAATTGAAAATGCATTCTAGTCGAGGATGAATGCAAAGTAACAAATAGGTTTCTTTTGTGAGTTCCAAGGAATAAGTTCGCTTAAAAAGTTTAAGAACTCTAAAATGACGAGAATACTTTAGTGCTTAGTTGTTGATTTGGTCAAATAGATTAAAATTAATAAGATGAGATGATGATTAACTCGATTCAAATAAATATAGATGTATAATTTTTCATCATAATAAAATATTGAGGGAAAGAGTTTTTTTTTTTCTCTTAAATTACAATTTAAGACTTTTAAGTTAGTTGAGTTAGTTGATAAGATATTTTATAACCCATCTTAATTAAATTCTATGATGGCAATATTATCAAAAAAATATGTGTAGTAAATATAGCTGAAAGTAGAGGTTATCAAACTTTAAGTAATGAAAGGAGGAAAAGAAAATACTATAGTCAACATGTACCTAACAGCTTTTATTCATGGTTAAGAATGGGTCTATTTTGTCCTTCATGAAGAAAAGCCAAAGAGACTGTACAAAATTCCGTGAGTTTCTTTTTTAATCTATCAATCGGCTTAATTAAAAGATTATCTTAAGGACTGTTTTCTTAAATCTCCACTTAAAGTGTATTATTAAAAGTAGTTTATATGCTAACCCTTTAAAGCATCTAATTTCGAAGGTGTTATATATGGGTGGAGTGAAAAAAACAATAGAAATTATCATATTTTTATGATCATTTAGAGTTTTTAATATTTATATACTAACAAAGATAATAATTTTTAGAGGGCAAAAGTCTTGTGGCTCATTAAAAATGATTAGATCTAATTCAGTTGTAAAATCTATTAATTTGTAGAATTATTATAACTATGATTTGTCTTCAGTTAAATAGATGAATATAATAATATTATGCCTATTATATGTAATTAGAAAGACTAACTTTCAAGATTTCAATACTTAAACTTCACATACACCAATTATAAATATAGCTTGTTTGTGCGATGATAGGGTTTGTGATATCTCTAAAAAATAGTAGGTACATCAATATGAACTGAGATGTACTGACTACAAGTTAGAATGTAATCACAATGATACTTTTATCATTATGTTTGTTGCGTGCTAGCAAATCAAATCACGTAAAAATTATGGAGTTTATTATTCACTATTTAAATATCTGTGTGTGTGTTGGATTTCACAATTAGACTAAGGCATAAACTTTTATTCTATCGCAACTGATTTTCAAACACGTAACAATACTTATTATATTTGATACAACTAATATCATTATAAATGAGGATTATCTCGATATATCGTTTGATAATAAACTATTAAATATGAAATGAGCTTAAAATAAAAATGCAATGACACTAAGAAGTTTCCAAATCAAAAATAAAAATGCAGCATTATTGTTACTTAATCCGGCGGGGACCTCGTCACGTTACCATGCCGCTGGGACGGCAAGCAGAGTGTGCAAATGCACTGGAAAGACACTATTCATGCTGTTCTAGTGCTAAGGCTTTAGCCCCCGAAGGATTTAAGCTATTTTCTGAGCTGTCGAGCTTTTCTTATTTTAAAATTTTTTTAATTAACAGCGAATTTTGACAGAATTGTTGAGTGCAAAATATTCACGATAATAAAAAAAAAAATATTCACGATGGTGGTTAGGTGGGGGAGTAGTGATAATAGTTTGGCGATAGTCCGATAAAGATGATCGAGAGGTGATGGAATGACGATTATGATTCAACAAAGGTCAAGTAGATAGCGGCGGTCGAACAAATGATATTGGTGACAACGATTAATTAGATCGATAATAGTGAAGTGGTAGTTAATAATAGTGAAATCTAATGATATGGTTAGGTTTGATTGATTAGGAGATTGAAAGCGGCGAACTAACCAAAAAAAGTGGTGAGCGATAATTGTTGATGGTGACCAAACGATTATCCGATAATAGTGGTCAGATGGTGGATCGACATCAGTTGCTAAACAACAATCTTATGATGGTGGCTGTGCAGTGGATCAATGATAGTGAACGGGTGACACTTCGTTATGCTCAATTTGTTTATATATGCATACTATTTTTGGAAGCTATTTAAAAATTTAAATAATATTTTAAAATTTTTAATTATATTTTAAATGTTTGATTTGAGTTAATTTAGATTAAGACCGAGTTATTTCCGATGTTATCAAGTTTGTCTCATCAAGATGAATATATTGACTATATTATCACCAAAAGAGAATTTGAAAATTTAAGATTTTAAAAAATATTCAATCACACATATATTATTATTGGTGCTTGAATAAATAATTTTTTTAATGACATCAAAAATTAATGAGTGATAAATATGAATAAATATATGTTGGAGGTTTTATTTTCTTTAAATAAAAACATCATTATAGCATAATATTTTTTAACTTTAAATTATATTTTTCTCACAAACAACCAAATAATCATTTAGACACACTTAAATCATTATAACATAATATTTTATTCATTATTTTTTTTTTGTGCATATTGTATATTTTATTTTAAAAAATAGTAATAATTTATATACTCCTGTAAGGTTAATGGTCAAAGCTCGCATCGATTTTTTTTAAACGCTTTGTTGTGCTAATCTTCATTAATGACTTTTAATTAGAATTAGATTTTTAAGACCCGGTAATCGGTTTTTGTCTTATAGTGAAGGAGACGACTTCCAGTATTTTATACCTGTTTTATGTATTTATTATTTTTACAAAATCAATATCAATCAATCCATGCATTATTATTATATTGGCATTTAATTACATTGACTCTACACAGACCGCTGTAATTGACAAATGTCTTTATTGTAAATAAAATCAACACTGAGTGGATTTAAAATTTATCGAAAAATTAGATCAGGTATTAACAGTGATTGAATCAGAATTAAAAATAAAAAAAGTAAATTAATAAGACAAAATCTCCCATGAAATAAATTTTAGCTAATTCTGAATAAGCCATTTTGCTCACGACTGAATCAAAAATTTTTTTTTTAATTTAAAATATATTTATTGGCATATATATCTATTCTCAAGCGAGAAAAATTAAAAGTGTTATACTTCTGTGGGCCATGATGATGTATCGTCATTTTTGTATTATTAAGTTGATGTGTCTATTGTCACGGAGAAATTTTCCTGTCATCCGCGTCTAAAGACTCTTCCTCGATGCTAAATAACCCTCATAATACGACTAACACTCAAATCTCTTTTAGAGAGAGGTTAGAAAGATTGAAAAGACTTCACTATGAAAGAAACTTTACAATACAAGAATACTGGGATCCTTTGATTGTTCCAAATGAGAGGAGGCCCCTATTTATAGTCCTTCCATTTCAAGAACATTCTGAATACATTAAAATATTCATGGTTCAGAGTATTCTACACTACTTAGATATACAAAATTTCTAGTATTTCATGATTCTAGATTCTCTTAAGATTCATCTTCTGGCCATCTAGACTTTGGTAACCTTCAGTCCTCCAGATTCTTCCTTCTTCTATTCCTGAAGCCCTCATTATGTATATAAGGAGCATGACCGATCTCTTTATTTATTCTCGTGACATTCTCTCACTAAACCCACATGCCCCTCATGCTTCATCTGAATGCTGGGAGTGTTTTCATCTTCAATTAGTCTCACTATCTGACAACCCTTTCCATTTGATGAGATCTTGGTGATTTGACACCCTTCTCCTATGATCCTCCGTTTCCTCTGCTTCCTTGTCAAAAGGAGTACTTGCTAGTATAGGAGCTCGCTTAGATTTCGTTAGGTGTCTACTTTTCAAATCTCCGCATCTTCTCAGCCCTCTGGTTGCCCTGTGTAGTGCGGCCCCAGCTATCTCCCATCCAGGTGAGAGTTCTTTTGACAACTCTGTCGATGAGATGTCCTTGAACTCTTCCTGCTTTCACCGCCTCCCCGATGTCTTCTGGCCTTGGTTCTTCACCATCCATATCATGAAGAATGGCCAAGTCCTTCTGTTGAATTGGATGGTCAAAGCATCTGATCGACGTAGGCTCTTATCACTGGCACCGTGCAAGTTTGATTGCCCTCCATGATGCACATGTTGTTGGTAAATGGCATCAAGATTGCCTTTGCTTGATCCAAGAAATCCAATCCAAGAACAACCCTATAGTCATCCATTGGGATGACGGAGAAGTTCACCGTACCTGACCAAGCCCCCACGTTGGTCTTGACCCCTCGTGCGATGTCATGTATTGACATTGTTTCTGAATTGACTACCTTAATGGAGCCTCCTCCTCTAACCGTTGGTAGTCCCAGCCGTCTTGCTTCTTCTACAGAGATGAAATTGTGAGAAGCCCCCGTGTCTACCATGGCAGTGGTAGTTTTTTCCGCAATTATCATCTCCACGAAGAGTAGTCCCCTGGCTTATGGCTTTGGTGCAGCCCGAATCCCATTCAAGAGCTACAAGGATCCCACTTGTGCCACCACATCATTCCCCTTGGCTTCCACTGCCTCATGATGACTTGCTAAAAGGGAGTTCAAGGCATTCTTCTGAGGACACTCCCTTGCTCAATGAGGCCCTCCACAAAGGAAGCAGTTATTATGTGGTTGGCTCCTACATCCTTTCTGCCTTCCCTTATATTTTCCCCGAGTCGGAGTCGATTCTTGGTGAGACTCCTCTCTGTCCTTCGCCTCCCCACCGCTTTCCATAGACTCCTCCTCTCTTTTGGCTTTGTGGACTCTTTAGTGTAGAAGCTCTACAGAATGGCGCCACAAGATCTTGCACTCCACGCCTCTAAGCTCGATCTTTGCCCATGATTGAAGTCCGCCCATGAAGTAGAAGAGAGTCTTTGACATATATTTCAAGGACTAGACAAGGAAGTCTTTGGCATACTGATCGACCCTTCTGTTTGAGCCTCCTTAATTTAGCTCAGCCTCATCCTCCGTTCTCGGGATAGAGCCTCCTCGCCTTCAAGTCATCAAAGGTTGATATGGTATATACCTTTTCCATATCTCCATGCCTGCTCCACCACGATCGCGGTGTCGAGATAAAGATAATTAAATTAGACTTTGGAGCCTTCATCGGATGCCCACCCAGTCTAGCCCCATAGGAAGTTTTCACCTCCTTTGCATTGCATACTCGCTCTTTTTTTGCACTTGATCCTCTTGGCTTCAATGGCATGGTTCTTTGGATTAGTGACTTATTTTAGGCGATGTCCCTCGATCTCCTCCATGCCTACACGTGACTACTATCTCACTCATGAGATCGATGCATCCCACCTGAGCTCCCCATTAGTCCTCCCACATTTTGCCATTTGATCCGAGCGATTCTATAGCCAACAGTCTCTATCGATGAGTGGATGTTGCCCTCCTCCTCGAGGCCATTCACCCTTTGCCTAGATCCTCCATCCGGGCTTCCATCCATAGCCTCCGGAATCAAGGCTGTAGAGATTACCTCATTGGACTTCCCATTTGGCGGATGCGATCCCGTTCTCACGACCTTGAACATGTTGAGATGACTCCACATTCATGGTCTATCCAACAACTTATTCCTTGAGCCATGTTTTTTTTCTAAGTTACCCGTAACAGCACTCTTTCCTCGATGCTAAGTCAAGATAACCTGATCATGACTAGAACACTCAAATCTCTTTTAGAGAGGAGAGGTTAGAAAGATTGGGAAAGCACTTCACTATGTAAAGGAACTTTACAATATAAGAATACTTGGGATCCTTTTGATTGTTCCAAATGGGAGGGGAGGTCCCCTATTTATAGTCTTCTCCCTTAGTCTAGCAAGAATATTCTAGAATACATTAAAATATTCATGGTTCTAGAGTATTCTACACTACTCTTAGCATATACAAAGTTTAGAGTATTCCATAGACTCCTTTTGAAGCATTCATCTTCTTAAAGTCATCTAGACTTTGAACCTTCCTGAATCCTCCGGTTCTTCCTTCTTCTATATTTCTGAAGCTTCCACATGTATAAGAGCATGGTGATCTCATTTAGCTATTAATGGACTTAATCCCATTCTTTATTTAGAACGAATCTATCAAAGAAAAATAATATTAATATATAATGATTCAAAATAAAATATATTGATAGAAATAGTTGTTTTTAAATATACTAAAAAATTATTTTTTGAGTGTTTTAAAAATATCATGATTTATTTTATTGCGCTAAAATCAAATGTAGAGAGAAAGTTTCAAATTTTATGAAATCCAACACACAGATATTTAAAAGTGAAGAAAATCGAATTTACATGAAAAAATCAAAAGAGGGAAAAAAATCATGTCAAAAAAACTTCCACTATATATTTATTTTGAGTACAAGTTTTCCCGATAACGATTACATAATAGAGAGAGTGACATTGAGAATCCCAAAATCGACAAGAACCCATAAGTCACGCTTTTAAGCAGCGCTCTTGTGAAATGATGGTGAACAACGCGACCGACGATGAAGGATGTCACGCCGCCAAGAATGGTCACGCGTTCGGCAGGTGTACCCGGGCCGCCGCCACCGGCACTTAAAATACTACTACTGACGAATCTTGAAAAAGCAAGTCGATCCGTTGAAACCGGTCGAGATCAAACACTTAAAATATCCTTGGAAAGGGAATGTCGTTAAATCACTAAATAACTCTCAAACATGGATTTATAAATCGAAATCCTCGATGATCTAACGAGCTCAATATCTCATAAGACTTCATTTGAGCATTCAAATACACAAAATACATCATATGATCAAGGGAATTATCATGAGTCCGGATGGAGGAATGGTTGGATTTTGAATGTATTTACTGAGACGCCACCTCACCTATAAATATCATTCCTCATATAAGGGAGGCCAAGCAAGAGAGAGGAGAGAGTTCTAAAACTTGAAAATCCACAACGGGGAACAACCACCGCCGCCGTCAGCCGCCACCGCTGATCTTCGTCGTCGTCAATCTCCATGATGACAACCTTCATCGTCATGCTCGTCATTCATCATCATTTGCCACGAACTATTATAACTGAACGCACTATATTTTGGGATTCCCATTGTTAGCCTTTTCTCGTATATAATTATATGTACGTTATCGGAAAACTTATCTCGAAAACAAATATATAGTGGAAGCTTTTTTTTCTTGCTCCATGATTTTTTCCTCTTTTTTGAGATTTTTCTTAAAATTGCAGGTTTTCTTGTTATTTCTTTAAATCATTAATGCGTGTCTTTGGATTTCTGTAATTTAGCGTAAACTTTCACTCTCTTATTTGGTTTTAGCAATAATTTTTAAAAATAAAAATAAAAATTGTTATAAAAAATTAAATAAAGTTATTTTTTAAATCTATAAAGGTTTTAAAATTTAAAATTATTTTCAAATAATTCATTTAAAATATTCTAAATCTCATGAGCTTCTTAGACGAATCGTCTAGAATCTTTTTAATAAAATCTTTTTAATTTCACATTTATACTAACAAAATAAAATAAAAATATATATATGAAGGGATATTAAAAGATATTGAAAGATATAAAATAAAATTTTCTAAAACTTCAAAAAAAAAAAAAAAAAAAAAAACCAACGTATATTTTAAATCGAAAGAAATTAGAAAAATAATTCTACGATGTTAAGACAAAATTGATATTGTCACCAAAAATATTATCTTCGACTAAAGGATAAAGTAACGCACGTCATGTGTCGATCCACATGAAATAAAAATAAACAAGAAAATATAATCCAAAACATTAAAAAAAAGAGAGATAAATACTTGAAATATTTAATTTAATAAAATATGATAACAAAAATAATGACAAATTCAGAATAAAATAAAGCATTTAAGTTTCACTTATATCGAGTATATGAGATTTCAATAGACTAATAAAAAAAATGCCATAATTAGATATTGATCTGAAAATAATCATATAAAAAACAGTATGATTGGATTTATATGGCATTAAAGAATTAAATATTTAAATATAAATTATTAAAAATAACAAAAAGTTCAAAAACACAACACATAATTTAAAATTAGGAAGATAGAGAATATGAACAAAGAAGATACATCCAAAGCCCATGCTCTAAAATTAGCCTAATTTGAAGGTTATTTTATTGTTTTATCTAACATTTCCTATGTCTTTTTAAAAAGAATTTACAATTAGAAAAACTAATTACATCTTTATATGATATATAAATTCCAATGCTACTACAAAAATACTCATATGAAGGCCAAAGGAGACAATAATAAGAAGAAAAAAAGCAACAAAAGAAAATATTTTAAATAATAAAAATATCTTATACAAATAAATATAATAAACTTATAATATTTTAATATGGAGCATCTTGAGTTTGTATATTGCAAGAAGAATTGTCAATGGAAAGATTCAACTTGAGAGCTCTTTCAAATTTTTTGATCCAAGCTAGTTGGCACAAAAAAATAAGTTAATTCTTGAATAAAGTATAGATAATTAAAAGAATGATGTTAGAGCAATCAATATTGAGATTAAGGATGATTGAAACATCTTGAGAGAAGAAGATAGAGACAAAAACATGGTGTTATATACTAAGTCAAGTAGAGATGAGGCTCTATCTTTATTTAGATGAAAACTTAAAAAATTAGTACAAAAAGTAAACACATTACATCCTTAATAAGATTTCTAGTCATTAAAATTCAATGTAAGAGTTGAGATCTACAATTGATGCTTCCTAGAAGCAAATTAGCATAATATGAGAAAAATAAGATCAACAAGATCTACTAAGGGAATGTTTGGTTTGAGTGTAAAGTGAAATAAAGTAAAATGAATACAATGAATTTCAATTTTTTGTGTGTTTGATATAATGCAAAGTAAATTGAAGTATTTAGAATACATTGAAAGCGTCATTTTTGGTGTATTTAAAATTCGACCAATTTGGATAAATTCTAAATACACAAATCAATTTAAAGTGTTATCGACACCTCAATCGATCACCAACCACGCGCTTTCTCCCGTCATGGCTATCTTTGCCACCGCTTCAACTCAAAATATTTTACATTATATTTATTCTATCAAATTAAAAAAAATAAACTCATGTATTTATAGAGTTCTTAACAAAATAAACTTAAAGTAATATATTCATTCACTTTACACTGCATTCTTTTTTTAGACATCCAAACAACTCCTAAATTGATCAAGAACTAGATAGTTCTTATGCTATGATAGAACAAATATTATCATTACCTTTAATGCTAGTACAAACATGCCCTTACAAAGACAAAGAGATGAGAGAGAGAGAGAGAGAGAGAGAGAGAGAGAGAGAGAGAGAGAGAGAGGGTAATGAGAAAACTACAATAAAAGGGCATATCTTCAATAATGAGGATATGCTGCCCTAATAAATTAGATTGATATTAAGCATGTGAGTGTTAATATTATTATGATAGCAAATAAATTCTAATAAATCTAGTAGTTTAGTTCAGCTTGCAATAGGCAATAGGAACCAGTTTAGCAGCATGCCGTAACTAAGGCTATACCATGTGTGTTAATACTAATATGATACTATATGAATTTTAATAAATCTGACAGCTTAGTCCTTCAGCTTGTAGTAGGCATTATGAAAATTTAAAACCATATCTCACTGGACGAAATCATTTAATTTCATAGTTGCAAAACTGTAGCACAATAACTTTGGGAGTAAATATGGATAGGGAAGAGATTCCACATAAATCATACCGTTACGGATTTAATGAAGGATAAGCCCACCGACACTCCATACCACTGCTCAAAATCTGTCCAGTTTATCACCCCAAAAACATTTACATTAAAAAAAAAAACTAATGGTTTATATAAAATAACAGTGGAAACCTTTTTTTAAAAAAAAACCATCGTGCTATGTCATACAGCTATCAGAAACAATTTTCGTAAACTACTTTGAGAAAGATGAGCTAAAATTGTTTTTTTTAACAAATTATCTTATAGCCTCATGACATCAGACCTTCAACATACCAACTTTTTTAGAGATGAAAGGTTCTATTTGAGACTCATCAATGCATTTCTCTCTCAGCAATTTAATTTAATTTGCATAAGATCTGCGTATTGAAAACAAATATTATCAACATTCTTTGAACTTTGAAACAAAACGAACAGACTGAATTCACCATTTTAGAATGCTGTAAAGGGAAAGAGTTTATGTATAATATTTTTGTAGAGCAAAAAAAAAAAAAAAACCCTTCTCCGGACTTAACAATCACACCTATAGTTTCCACGTAAGCATGCTGCATGCACAGAAAAATGTTTCAGGATGACAAGTTGAGCTACTAATCCTAAGGCTATAAAGAAATATTCTCATTTTAGGGTCTGTTTAGAGCAGCGACAATAATATAAAAGTATAGTAGAGAAATTGTTGTAGAAGAAACTACTGTCAAAAAAATCATATCGAAGGATTGTAATTTTCTAACATTCACCACACTCTGGGTTTGAAAGCATACATTTTCTATTTCAGATTCTCAAAGTATGGCCACAATGTAGTTTCCAAAAGGCACTATGATGTGTTTTTGTACCACACTGCAGCACCACTGTTGCCCTTAAATGCACCCTTAAAGTGGCCACATGCCATGCCTGTAATCTCAAATATATCTAAAAATCTGTATTTTAAAAATGCTGCAAAAAATGAAAAAATAACTGGCACAACATATCCCTAGCAACATTTAGCACAAAATATTCTTGAACTTGAAGAAAATAGTTTTTTTTATAATACAATATTTTTTAGCTTGTTAAAAAAAGTATACCCTAAACTTAAACTGGAGCTAAATTTCAGTTCATTATATCCTCATCCATTATTTTCCTACATAAATACCAATTCTGATCGCCAAGCCTGCCTTCACCTTGCTTCTTTAGAAATTTTAAAAAAAAGAAGCTGAATTTTAGCTTCAAGTCATACATAGACAGCAGGAAAGAAGTTAGAGATCCACAATTTACTAAAATATGATAGCAAAAATAATAATAAATATGGCCACCTTGTTCTGCCACTGTTCATTTATTTCACTAGGGTTACTGATTGTTTTAATGTATGTAAAACATATACGAGCAATCCAGGCATTACATTGTTAGATATGGTTCTACAGAATTAGCTTTTTTGAGCCCAAAGTGATACAAAAAGAGCTCAACATACAACTGTAGACAACTTAATTGCCAGCACCAACTGGTAATAAAGGATTCCATAAAAATGAGGAATGCATTATTCTTGGTTCTTCTAGCAACACAAGGAATTAAATTGGAAGGTAAATATAATTTATATTTTCCAAAACTTAATGTATCACTGAATGAATAATAATGAAGAGACAAATCATAACTATAAAATAAGAAACATAGATTTACGTGGATAACGATGAGAAAAATTGCGAGTATAGGAGAAGAATTCACTATGTCGAAAAGAGAAAATATATAGTGGTGGCTCACTTAACATAGCTTCAATGAAAACTCTATATATATATTTGTGTATGCGCATGCGCACGTGTACGTGAATGCAAACAATAATGTAGGTGTTGCCGCCCCTACACCCCAACGAAAATCAGTGGTGAGCTCCACAATCAAGATATCAGTCCAATTCCTAAGCTACCATCAAAGATTTCCTAAAAAATGTTCTTATATTTCATAGTATACGTATGCTGCATGGTGAATTTTTTGTTCCAATCTCAATAGAATTTGGGGTCACAAAATCTGAACCATAAACACAATATATGTTATGGGGAAATTAGTTTGAGTCTCAATCATTCAAGAGTTAGTTTTTCACCAGCCCGCTCAATAGAATCAAATAAGTCCCGAGGTCTTAACTATGAAGCGCTCTCTCTCTCTCTCTCTTTATATATATATATATATATATTAGTGTCATCATATCGAGATTGAAAATTATAGCTCTTCTCCTGTACAAATTACTGCTAAATCATCAGATGTGAATGAATTTTAGGACTTACCGTTCAAGCATAAGTAAATCTCTGTTTAGCCAACGAACGCTAACAGCTCACACAGCTTTCCAAAAACTATCAAGCAAACTAAAACAGCTCACACACAATACTCACTGCTTTGCCAAAATAAATTAACTTTTAAAAGCATATCACAGTACTAACATCAGTTCACACTATTCACTGTTTTGCCAAAATGGAGTAAGAACAGCTGGCATTACAATCAAGCAGTTAACCCATTGATGAAGATGAAAGAGCAAAACAGTGATTCTTGCTTTACTCAGATGACATGGAACACTCAGCAGTGAAAAAGATGCATTAAATTATAGCAAAATTACCAGAGAATAGATGTACCTAATAATTAACTGCTAACTTTGTGAACTGGGAAACTTAGGAGTTTACTCCGAGAAAATATTATTGGACCATTCAGCTCAGGGAATCAAAAATATATGGTTGGCTTGCTAATTACATGCGTTTGTAATAAATATGTAGGAATGCAGGATTTATAATTTGAGATAAAATAAAATACTAAATAATAAATTCTAAGGCTTTTACTAACAAGATTAAGAAGTATAGCATATAGAGATCTTTTACAAAGAGGAAAAGAAAATCTAATTGACAAGTCTTCGTAAAGATAATAGTATCAATAGGGGCAGAACCAATCTCTTTTTTTAGGATGAACAAAATGTATTTAACAAAAATATTTAAGTAAATAAATATATATAAAAATAATATTTCTAGAAAAAAAAATCAAATAAGTAATAAAATAATATCACCATATTTATAAGAGTAAAACATAAATCAATAAGAATGTGAATATTTAAGAAAATATCAGTAGAAAAGATTAAGTAGTTTATTAGTCAGAATTAGACAATTATAAAATTAAGTGTAGATAAGCTCTTAAAAATAACATCATTTAAAGAAAAAATTTTGAGGGTAAGTGGCTGCTCTCCAGATGTGACCATTTATGAAATTTAGCTAAAAATTGAGGGATTTTAATAAAATAATACATGTTCTGGTTCATCAGATTGTAAATCTATATACAATTATCTATTGAACTTTAAATTTAAAAGGAGAAAATTATTTGGACTTCAATCACATGATAAATTCCTCAATAAAATAATAATAATCACTGGATCTAAACTATCTTGAAAAGGACTCTGATCTATTGAATCTAAGCTGGAGCTTTCTTCTGCTAGAGGAAGCATTTGAGAAAGACCTTTCATTGATTACAACAAAAAGTAGAGTACTTCTTCTACTTAGTTCAATTCTTTCCTTAGCTATTGATCATTGATGCAATCCAAAATCATTTATATCTAAAGAAACATTTTCCAACTAACAATTAGTCTAAGAATAATAATAGACAACAATATATATATGGAGAAGCTAAAAGATCAGAAAATAATAAACCCACTCAAATCACTGAAATTTAGGAAAAACACATAAATTCATAAGAAGAAATGTTTGCACAGCATTCAAGGAGGAGAGAGGAAACTTTAAAAAAAAAACTGGTTTCTCCGATCATGAAAATTTGCATAGAAGAAAAAGCTAAATCCATAATTAGGAACAAATCAAAACCATAAAAAGGAAACAATCAAATATATAAGACACCAATAAACAATAAAAGCGAAATAAACTATTTTCAAAAAAAAAAAAAATTTGGTTTCTTCTAGCCCCAAATCAAATGCTCACATCTAAAGAAGAAACACATTAAAAAACTAATATAACAATGCGAAGCTGTAAAAGTCGCTCATCGACTTTTTTGAAATTACAAAAAATAGAGGTAAAATGTGGGCATTAACCTAAAAAAAATTTAATTAACTTAAGCCCGTCGGTAGGCTGGCATTATAGATCCGGTCGGCGCCGGTCGCGGATTGAGCGATAATAATTTTTTTTTTAAAAAATCAACTTTAACAGAATGGCGCAAGGAACGTCTCTCTCTCTCTCTCTCTCTCCCCGTTGTTTTCTATCTCAAGCAATGGATTGATGGCAGGAGAAAATAACGGAATTAAAAACTGAAAGGCTGAAACTTTTAGAAATGAAAGGCTTTTCAAAATATTAATATATTATATAGTTATTAATATGAAATTAAAATAATTCAAATCAATTAATATATTATATGGGTATTTAAATTTATAATTATTAAAAATATTATGTATATATAATATTTTATCATCTAAATTATTTTTAATAATTTAAATATTAATTACTTCATCCTGGTTCAACTCAGATTATTGAGCTTTAAACCTCTTTTCTTGGGTTACATGTATTGGTGCGATTTTCACAACCTCGTAAAGGAGATTTCTCTCTTAATCTGCATATAAACGTAATTTTATTATAAAATTACGACACACACAATTAATTTTGGAAAGACTTAATTTTAATTGATTTGAATTCTTTTGATTTCATATTAATAACCATATAATATATTAATATTTTGAAAAGCCTTTCATTTCTAAAAGTTTCACCTTTCATTTTCTCCTGCCATCATCAACAATAACGAGAGAGAGAGAGAGAGAGAGAGAGGAAGGCATTCTATTAAAGTTGATTTTTTTAAAAAAATTATTTATCATGATCGCCCGGTCGTGAGCGTAACTAACTGGTCATTGATCGCCCGGCTTGCTACTATTTTAAATTTTTTTAAAAATTAATTAGCTAATTACGTTTTAATTATAATTTGAAAAGCCTGTGATTTGCAAACCTAGAGCTGAGTATGGGCAACATAAAGAGATAATTTTTTATTTTTTTAAATTTTGAGCAAAATTATTTATTAATGAGGGATAAAATTACTAAATTATCTAATTTATTAAAGATAATTTGAATTTTTAGGGGGATTGTGGTTAGGTCTGAGTGTCAATCACCACAATGAAGTGCAAACATGACAATAATTTTGAAGTTTAAAGTTCTTATTAATTAAACTAGTTAACATTTTAGGTAGAATTCTTTTATAAAGAGAAAAAAAATCTAATTGGCAAGTTTTCAAAAAAACAAAAGCCTTAATTAGCACAATCAAGCACAAATTTGACATGAACATGTTTTGAATCCAAGATCATCAGAATAATTTTTAGAATTTATGCCAATTAATTTAGTGACACCCATAGTAATAGATATTCCGTTTACTATTATCTTTTGTATTTCTGTTTGTTAGATCAAATTAGTATTGCATATATTCTAATGCACGTTGATAGTAAAGCAAGTACGTCTAGGCATCATGATCAAGGGGAGATCTAGTGAAGCATCAGCACAAGGCTAAAAATGCATAACCAATGTAGCCTAAAAGAATTACTCAATATAGACAACTCAAACATAAGACACAATTCTTATGCATTTAGCCATCTAACACCTAAATTTTGATATTTACAAACATAACACTTTTCTTATTTATGAAAATGTGCATTTTACTTTTAAAAAAATAACAATGGTGATATTTTTGACGTTATATTAAATATTTGGATGCTATTTATGTAAATAATAAAATTTATGTGTTAGATATGTAAAAATATAAGAATTATGTGCTATAAATGAAAATGTCCCGAAAAAATAATATCATGATATCATTATACAAACAACAACAAGAGGAGCTTAAAAATTATTGAATTCACCTTAATATTAGTGTTATATATATGAATGGTTTGTATTGCACTAATCTTAAAGTAAATACAATAGTTTACAAGGTCACTCTAATACAATTTATATTACGATATTGGCTAAAAATTTTCTCAATGTTACACAACCTAGAAGGGCATAATTAAAATTGATTTGCAACAAATCTTATATCTAATGATCTCACCAAGTTTAAAGCATATTGAAAAATCTTCCCTAGCTCCTATTGTTAAATACAAAGTAAAATTTCACTTGTTCTTTTTTCTTTTTGTCAAAATTTAGTAGCCATCAAATTTAAATTATTTTACTTGAAATTCACTAAACTTAAGGGAAAATTTTATAAGATGGTGATAAGACCTGCAATGACTTATGGTGCAGAATGTTGGCCAATAAAAGAAAAGCATAACTAAGTGTTACGAGATGAGGATGCTTTGGTGGATGAGTGACTTTACTCTTAGAGATAAAATGTGAAATGAGTATGTTAGGAAAAGTTGGAGTAGCTCGGTGGATAAGATTAGAGAGAGTCGCCTTAGATGGTTTGTCCACATAAAGCGTCGGCCGTCCGATGACCCGGTTAGGAGAGTAGATGCATTAGATTTGCCTTATGTTAGGAAAGGTAGAGGTATACCTAAAAAACCTTGGTTAAGATATAAAAAATGACCTTAGTATACTTGAATTAAATGAGAATTTGACACATAATAGGACACAATGGAGACGAAGGATTCATATAGCCGATCCCACTTAGTGGGATAAAAGGCTTGTTGTTGTTGTTGTTGTTGTATACTTGAAATTCAAAATTAGTGACTAAATGATTAATTAAAATTGTTTCTTTTTCAAACTAACCCCATCATATTAGCCTCTATAAAAGGAGAGGAAATTTATGGGTGGATATATCCCAAAAATTCTTCTAAGCTCCTAGTAAAAGAAAAACATAGTGAGATCCTAGTAGTAAGCCGTGAATGTAAATGTTGACCTCCACATATGGTTCACAAATCAAACGAAGCACAAAAGTTAAAATCAATAATTAACGAATGCAGCATCGTAAGAATCGAGTTTAAAATGCACTAATCGCGATCAATTTTGATCAAAATCATCTCGATTTGAAAATTCGACTTCGTAAATGCGTTTAAAATATCAAAATTAATTGAATGAAAAAATATCAGATCAATTAATAATTTATCAATTAATTAAAATTAATTTTTAATGAAATTACGCATATGAGATCGTGAGGACACGACGTCCCCTCAGTTCGCGAACGATTGCGTCGTTGTCGCGCTTGAAATTTATCAAATGACACATTCCGCGATCAATAGGCAAAGTCTACTCGAACGTCGAGCGATTCGAACGCGGCGTCGCACAATTTAAGCTTAATTTCGCTCCGATTATTGCCGAAGTCATACAAATGACATCCGATTATGAAATCGACTGCGTCATTGCGTTTGACACAACAAAAATACCTCAAATTGATACTCATTTTTGCTAGGATTTGTTATCAGGGTGATTAATTAAAATTTTATGATTAGCAATAATTATGTTATTATTATGCTAATGATCAACAAAATTAATTAATCACGGTCTAATCGGCTCAAACTCCCAATCAGAGTTGCCGCCCGTTTTCTATTGGACGCCGCTTAATTTCCTAACCCTTGACCTAATAGCCGAAACGAGCCCCTCAATCCCTGATATTCACACGATCATCCCGTCTGTCCCTCTCTTGCGTGCGACTCCTCTCGTTCCGTCAACAGCTCTCAGATCTCCCTCTCGTCCCATTTCACACGGTCTCAGCCGAAGCAATCCTGATCTCCCTCGTTCCATCCGTGTAAGCCGAACAGCCAAGGTCCTCCCTGCCCACTTTCTTTCCCTCTCGTCCGTCCATTCCTCTCTGCTGGACGCACAAGCCGAGGCTTTCTCCTCCTCCTGCTATGTGATATGTTGGTTTAAGCGCTTTTTTGTATCTTGTACCTTCTTGCTCCCATTCCTGGACGATGGTTCATCCATCTCAATCATGAAGAATTTCAAACTTGGCTCAGGTTTATCTCATCGGGTTTTATGAGCGGGAGTTTGCTCTTTATGTGTCGGCTATTTCAAATGAACTCAGAGTTCCTGTTAGATATTTAAGAGAAGATAGGCCGCTTGGTTCAGCAGGAGGGCTGTATAGTTTTAGAGATTATATTTCGGAAGAAAATCCGTCCCATACATTTTTGCTGAACTGTGATGCCTGCTACCTCTTCTTCCCTCCCACGTGAAAGAAACTTGCTCTAGAAAGCCATATACGTCATCCTTCATCATCCTATATTGATTTCTCTCAGGTTAACCCAGCTTTCTATAAAACTCATGCTCCACATCTTAGGTTTCTCTAGACTTACTACTGCTGCTCCTAACGGACAAGGTAAGTATTCTATTGCTCTTGTTCTCATAACAAAGCTCCAAAAGGTAAATATATTGCATTTGTCCCAAACAAACGTGAGACAGACCAACTTAAAGTTGAATTGAAACTTGAGATCAATCTACTTGAAGTTCTAGATGAATTATTATTATTATTTTTTTTATATATGATAGATATGAGCTTATAAACAACAGTGAGAAGGAAAATTGTTTCATTTCAGCAAGCTATGATGCAATAACCAATTTTAAATCAGCTATACAAGATGTGCTTCCCATGTGCAGCAAGTCTCAATCTCAGCGCAGCTAATGTTGCTGCAACTTAAAAAATGAAATATATTGAATGTACGTTCTCAATTTTATATCATTATAAGATGAAAATGCAAGGAAATTCTAAGTTTGTGATGTTTAATGTTGTTATCTTCTAATATCTCATGCGACATTTAACTTGCTACTTCATTTGTCTGGTTTGAAAGAGAATGGAAGGAAAGGTAACATATTCTATGAGATCTCTTTACTCTTATTTGGCCTCTTTTATATTGTCAAAGCTAAAAATTCATTTGTATTTTATCATCAAAGTGTTGTTTTGATTTGCTAAATTTAAAGAAGGAAGCAATATTTTTGAAATTCAGTTGAAATGGTGACGCAAATCATGCTATAGCTAAAGGGTATTAGCTGTATTTTAATTTCAAGCACATGTTAATAAAAATTTGTGAAAATCTGCTTTGATATAAGTTATTCGTTAATATTGTTCCAATGTGGTGGAGAAATTTGTGCTATAAATATCTGTTCAGATTGTTCCAATATGATAGGGAATCTGCTTTGAGATAAGTAGTTCAGCGTTGTTGTCTAGGAGAAATTTGTAGTATAAAATGCGATGCGTTATTCCGATGTAGCGAGCGCTTTTATGATAAATCACCGTATTATTTTCTGCGAAAAATTTATTATATAAGTCTTTCTCCGTTGTTCGAGCGTGGAGGAAATATCTTTGTGATAATTTTCGTTCATTGTTCCAATCGCGGAAAAACTTTTATAAGTGCTCACATTATTCCAATGTAGCGGGAAAATCTGTTTTATGATAAATACCCGCTCACATAGTTCCAATGTAACGGGAAAATTTGTGACATAAGTACTTGCTCATGTTGTTCCAACGTGAAAAGTAAGTATCTGTTCACATTATTCCAATGTGGCGAGAAAATCTTGTGATATAAGTACTTGCTCGCATTCTTTATAATCGCGAGGAAATATTATCTGGCTTTACACGTCTTTCTTGGCGGCGGATAGTATACTTTGGTACTTATTACGACGCTTTACCTTTTCTTTGGTGAAGACGTCTCAAAGTAGCCTATCTGAGGATGATGTGGAGGAGCTAAAATTTTCAATAAATCAAATCTATAAAGAACTTGAATTTGATATGATTTCAATTGTACTTTTAAACTTGACATGCTACGAAAGGGAAGTGAATCAAAATTCAAACTATTCATGAAAAATATTGATCAATTGATTCAATTATAAATGTTCAAGTTAAATGAAATCTAAATCATAAGAGATTTGATAATTCATTCACAAGCAGAAAGTATAGCTTGATTTCTTAATAATAATCATGATTGGATATTTTCAATTAACATTTGAAGTATAATATGTGATTCATTGAATGAATTAAAAGAGGGCTTAAGAGAAGTTTGAACCATAAGCTTGCATGAGCTTAAGTTTGAACCATTGCATTAGGAAATTTTACATTTAAACCTATTGCTTTATGGTTTATACAAATGTCCAAAGGAGTTAAACTCTTGCACCTATTATAGTTTCACATGAATTTATAGCTTTGGGCTTCATGCCAAATGTTTAATAGAATGACTTATAATATATATTCAACTTAAACATACATATGAATACTCAAGTTAAAATGAATTTCATGCTTATTTCATAGAGCGATGTTTTGCTTAATTGCTTGATTCATGTAAACTTTTGAAAGAGCCTATATCATTAAGAACATATTCTCACTTGATTCATGCAAATACTTGAAAGAATCAAATTCGATCTATAGAAACGTCGTACTTTCGATTAATTGAGCAGATCATCTTGATTTATGATAAGTGGTTGAAAGAATCAAGCCTATATCATTTAGACAATCACTTAGTTTATAATGTGTATTCACATTTTTATAGAACAGACTCTCACTTGATTCATGCAAATATGTGAAAGAGTCAACGCATATCTTATAGAATAGATCTATACTTGATTCATGACAAATAATTGAAAGAGTCAACTTGTCTTATAGAATATTTGAAAGGGTCAAATTCATATTTTGATGGAACAAAAATACATTTCATTTATGGTTTTAGGTATCAAAACCTATGCTTGTAATTCGACATTTATGTCATATCAAACATCACTATTTCAATTTAGACATTTTAATATCTATACAATACTTTCAATATATACTGATGACGTCAACTATAATGTAAAGTTTTAAATGCTCAAAGAGATATGCAAAAGCAATCAAATAAAATGAATGAATGATTCCTACAATCCTTCAAAACCAATTATTTACCGTGACCCGACATATGTGTTACAAATATGAACTTAGTTCGCTGCCTCCCACATATGCCATAAGTCAAAGTTAAGCCTACAAATCAAATTCGACGGGCTTCGGAAGCGACAACGCGCAAATCGAGATTGAAATGCACATGGCGTCACTGAAATCAACTCAAATGACCTCCAATCGACAAACGACTTCGCCGCCGTGATTCGTAACGCCGAATTGGCCGTGATATAAATATTGCACGACTTGATGATCAACTAATCAAGCGCTTGAGTTGTCAACGCGCCTACATGCATATCGAGGTCAGGAGGCGCCGACGAGGATCAAACAATCTCCGTTCATGAAATTGATAGCGCCATTGACTTCAAAATGTCAAAATCTATTAAGTAAGATTATTTCGACTCACACGAGTGCAAAATCGGCGATAAGCGATGATGCATTTTGGAAATGAACTCAATTTGACGACTGAACTAAACCTCCGATCAAGAAACTGACACGCTATCATGGTTTCGTAACAATAAAATTACCTTACATTGATATATATATTGACTATGTGAATTTACCGGTGCAAAATTCAAATTAAAATCGTTTAAATCAATTTAAAATTTATTAAAAATCCCTATATCATCCCCATGCTCAACCGTTATCCCCTATTTTCAGTTTTCTTATCAACTGCAAAAAAAAGGAGCGGTTCTCCAATCCTCCATTCCCACATTCAGCCTCTCCTCCTCTCCTCATGATTCCTCTCACTGTAAAATCATTGATTCTCCTCTAAATCTCCTCTATTCGGAGCCTGGCATGCTGGCTAGCTTCCCCTGGCGGTCCTCACTGCTGTCAAGAATCCGGAAAACCCTCCAGATTTGCTGTTCCTCCATCAGAAAACCATTCAGATCCTGTTTCTCCCAGAACTAAGCTCGCTACAGAACTGAAGCTGCTGGCCTGCTCTCCACTTCACTGGCTTCCTCTTCCGACTGGCTCATACAGGCTGGCCCCTATAACTCAGCTTCATAGTGCCCTCTGTTTCAGGGTTTAGTCTTGCTCATAGCCTCATAACCCTCTCGGCCACAGAATCCAAGTAACTCACTGCCTCAAGACAAGTTTCATGGCAGATCCGCTGCCTGTCTACAGACGCCATCTCAGAATCACAGGCCACAGACTCCTCCTAAGGCTCCAATTATTAGCAGTCTTGTGTCTCAGGCAGACTACTTCCACGCCCTAGTTTCCACTTCATTTAAGCTCGCTCAAGCCCAAGCTGCCTCTAATTTCACAACCCGCCACAACCTTTTTTTTCCATTTCACAGAATCGAGAAGAACATCATCAATAAACAATTCTTCTTTCGATTTCCAGATCGATTCTCGCTATCCATTCGCTTTTGCATCATGGGAAGAACATCGCCAAGAGTGAATTCTTCTTCGATTCCTACCAGACTCGTAACCTTCCACTTTCACTCATGAATCGGAAGAACATCGCCAATCGAATTCTTCTTCGATTCATCAGATTCCTCGCTTTAAATTTTCCCACCTTCGCCACAGAACCGGAAGAACATCACAAGAGTAAATTTTCTTCGATTTTCGATCGACTTCGCTTTACATTCTAATCGCGATATCCAACCTTGTTCTCTTTCGAGTATCATAGCCACAAATAAAAAATCGATATATATATATATGATATATATATATATATATATATATATATATATATATATATATATATATATATATATACTCAGGTTTCTTTCATTTGAAGACCTCGTCATGCTCAACATGACGACGATTTAAAAAAATGTCGTAGTTGTCGAGCGCCGCTACACGCCAATAGCATCGAGTGTTCCAACATTCATTGACGCCCTGCATCTAAATGTTGGTGATTTCCTAATTTGACTTAAAAGGGGGGGAGAGGAACGAATATATGTTGCCAGATTTGTCTTCTTTTAGGTTTAAATGCATCGCCGTGGTTCAACGTGAAGATTTAAAAAAATCGACCGGTGTCAAGAAGACATCGCCGCCAAGAGGCGATCGAGTAAGCTAAAATACTGATGCGCCAAGCTTACACGGAGATCGAGAAAATTGGCCAAATCGACTTAAAAAAGGGGAAATGAACCTGACTTAAGAAGTAAACCCAGCAAAATTTTAAACTGGAAAAAAGGAGCATTTAAAAATTTTGGTAGATTCACTCACAAATTTTAATTGTAATTCTACTTAAATTAAAGTTTATAAAGTTCTCTTTTCTTACAATTTCCTCAAAATTAAACAAACTTTAATTGAAATTTGGGGGGTGGACTAATATTAAACTCATAACAACTTGTAATAAACTCAAAATTTAAGAATGAATCCAAATTAGTTTAATAACTTTTATATAATATATTATCTACAGATAAAAACAAGAGCTAAAGAATAAACACCTAAATCCAGATAACCTATCAAAAGTGAAGAGTGAACATAATCAAATTGAGAAAATTACAAAACTCAACAAGAAACTAAGTGCAGAATGTTTTAAACTACAATCAGATCAAAATGTCTTCTTCGCCACCGATCCAACTCTCAACAAAAGCAGTAAGACGATACTAAATCAAAACCCATAAAATCATAGAGCTTCTTTTAATAAAAAATTAAGAGATTTCATTCTAATTATGAATTTTAAAATCAACGAAATCACTAATTAAATGGAATCATCTAAAATTATAAATTCCTGCATGTGTCTTATTTCGGAGATTTCAAGCAAATTTTAATAAAAATGCTAAAATTAAATGAAAATCGATATCAATCTCATAATTCAAAAATAAAAAAAGTCTTAAATACACTACCCCAACACTATCGAATGCTTAAATTGTCTGATGCTGTTGCTTTCCAGCTTGACTCTTGTGCTAACAAAACCTAAAACCTACAATCGAGTTTCAAATCAATGAAATATCGAACCGATTCTGTAAATAAGAATCTAATCCTCCGAGCCTAAATAGTACAATATCTAAAACTCTTAAACATATTCTAATTAATCAATTTTAAGAATCAAATTGTTAATTCTATCATCAAAACTTAAACCAAACTCAATCCATCCACCTTCCGCAACTATTTGTTTGGGTGACAAATTAAGAAAACTCTAGCCACAATGAAGAATGTTAAATTGTTTTACCATGTTTCACTCTCAATCTCACGCAGGCGACGACTCATACTCCTCTGACCACTAATAAACTCCACGATGAAGAAGCATTTACTGAAATATGATTTTGGCCAGACTCCATTATATTATCACCAATCAGAATCAGATGCTTCCAACTTTGCCTCAGGGAATCATAGATAATCGAGCAGAAACAACCCTCCGCCTAAGGTAGACTTAAGATTATCTCCTGACAAACGCACCCTGCTCTACAAGGATTTCGACGACGTAACATGATTCATGATCCTTGTGTCGTCAATACCTCCTCCGAAAGTAGTGACCGCGACTGGGATGACGGAACCATGGGATCTAGATCGGGCACGTCATCATTCCCCCAACCATGTGGTTTAAGCTAAAATGATTAATTTCATCGTAATCTAAAAATTCTTAAAACTCCATTTACTACGCACGAGCGATATAACGACCAAAATTAAGTTCTCTCACTTATTGAAAGAGGTAATTAACTAAAGGCCATGCTTTATAGGAAACCGAACCATCTAAAGTCCTCGAAAACGAGGAGAAATCTCGAGTGTCTTATCTACTATTCCATCTGTCTTTTGAAAATTATACCGACATTCTTCAAATCACTCTCTTCCATATTCAATAAATTATCGAGAGGCGAATTTTGAGCTCATGTGTTTGAATCGTCTGTTGAAGTTAAGCTTAACAAAACCTAAAATTTAATGATGTTATTTGATTTTCAACTTAATAAAATCGGTAAGAATTTCACGTAATGAAAAGATAAATCTATCAGCATCATTATTTATGTGATTTCCCAAGATTAAACTCTCAAAAGGAAAATCTTAAACTCGATCATCTATACTTAAACTAGAGTTGACAAGATTTGGAGGACTATAAATTTGAATCATCTCGGTTAAGATCGGGTCCGAGTTAACAAAACTCAAAAATCTATATCAAAACTTGCAATTTGAGACATGTCATGCCAAACATAACTACTTTAACTTAGACATCTAAATTTTCATACAACATTTTAAAGAACAAATACTTATATATATATTGAAGTATTCATTAGATTAAACATCTCTAAAAATATACAAGTTATATGCAAAAACAAAAGAATAGATAATCTACATCTCGGTTTGGTCTTAGGACCGGTTCCGGCTTAACAAAACCTAAAATATGATTATGAAATTATAAGAACTTTCATTTAATAAAATCTGAGAAGCTAATTCTGTCATAAAATGATAAATAATAAATCTATTGACATTTCTCAAGTTCAAACTCCCAAGGGAAAAGTCTCAAACCCGATCATCTGCGCTCAAGCTAGAGTTGTCAAGATTTAGAAGATTATACATATGGGAGCAATGAATTTAGACCCGATCTTCTGCAAGGAAGCATGCAGAGTTGACAAGATCTGCTACATTCAAAAGGTTATCATTAATATGTTTTAAATGATCAATGATCACATATTCAAATGTAAATCAATTATAAAATGATCAAATATTAAAATAAAAAATTTAAATTAAATAAAATAAAATTAATTACTTAAATTTAAAGTAAAAAAAGAAACATCCACCCTCTCAGTCATTTGAGTCGAGGTGACAAATTAAGAAGACACAAAGCTCAATATCAAATCAACGATAATTATTTTCACGCCAAATAATCTTACGGCGTGATGCATATGTCGCGATAAAATGACACCACATAAACGACATAACCAAAGTTCTCGACTGGCTGTAAATGACACCACTAACTTAGCAGAACTCATGTTCTCCAACTGCTTTGAGTTGTGAATTATAATATAAAAAACCCTCTGTTTAAAGTTGACTTATATTTGTCCCCTCAGGATAAACTCCACCTCAAGTCTACAAAGGATACTGACGACGAACACGTCATTGACAACGATCATTCGGCCAGGTCGACATCCTCCGACTAAGGACCGCTGGACGACGGGAACCATAGACGGATCTAAGATCATCGTCGCCAAACATAAGCTTTAAATTAAAATGATAAATTTTATAATTTTCAAACTCCACTCACTGCTATTATACACTCGTTATTTAACGATTCATCATTCCTTAATCGAAAGCTCTCTCAATATTATGGGTAATTAACTAAAGTCTACCATAGAAACCTAGAATTATCTAAAGTCCTCACAAAATGAAGGCAATTATCTACTAAATTCATCTGCTTCCAAAATTTCACCGACACTTAAATCACTCTTCATCAAGAGGGCTATGCATTTTTCTGATCCCTACAAGAAACTGGGATATCGAACCAACATAAATCTTCTTATAATCTCTTTATTTCCTGTCCTCTCTTCCTCCTCTATCTCCTAACAACTAGTATCAGAGCAAGATTTTTACTAAAAAGTGAAAGAGATGATGACAAGGGGAAAGTTCAACTCGACAAATTTGATGACTTTGCTTTTTGAAAGATGCAAATAGAGAACTATATATACTGAAGGAAGTTACACGAAACTCTTTTAAATCAAAAGTCAGAGAAGATTAGCGAAAAAAAGGGAGTTACTGGACTATCACGTACTAAGTGTTATTCACCTAATGTTGAGAAATGTTGCTTTCAACAGTATCAAAGAGAAGACAACGATTGATTTGATGAATGCTCTATCCAATATATATGAGAAGCCATCAACAATGAATATAGTATTTTTAAAGCATCGTTTGTTTAATTTTAAAATAAGAAAATGTGCATCTGTCGCTGATCATATCAACAAGTTCAATGTGATTAGAATTTAATTAAGTTATATAGATATCATGTTCGATGCTTAGGTCAAGGCATTAATCCTGCTACCGAATAGTTAGTCTGCAACAATGACTACAATGAGTATTTCAACAAGTAGTATTAAATTAAAACTGAATGATGTATGAGACCTGATTTTAAGCAATGATATTTGCAGAAGACAGTCTGTAGAATGTTCTATCCTAGGCTCTACTGTTCATGAAGAGTAGAGGAAAAAGCCAAAGTAAGAGATAGAATAAAAAAAGGTCGAAGTCAAGGTGCAAAAGAGTCACAAAGACATTTGTTGGAACTGTCAGAACAAGAAACATTTCTCTTGTCAATGTAAGGCACCAAAGAAAAAAAAAATAAGAGGATACAGCCAACACAGTAGTCTACTTAATCAATAAAAAGCCTTCTATTTCATTGGATTTTAAAATCCTTCAATTTGAGTGCAGTGGAAAAGAGGGACAGTTTTCAACCTAAAAATCTATTGACCTTCATATGCTACATGAGTCAAATCGAGCCTATAAGATGAATTCGATCGACTTCGAATGCTTAGAGCGCAAATCGGAGCTGAAATGCACCAGACATCGCCGAAATCAGTCGAAACGACCTCCGATCGACGAACGGGCTTTGTCATCGTGTTCAGAGCGTTAAAATTGATCAGAATATACATATTCCACAATTTAACGATCAACCGATCAAAAGATCGAGCCGTCAATGTGCCAACACACGTATCAGAGTCGGGAGACTGCGACGATGACCAAACGACCTCCGTTCATGAAATAGATTGCACCGTTAGCTTCGAAATATCGAAATCTATCAAATGAGATTGTCCGCGATCGATTCGGACGAGTCTATGCTAACGTCGAGCGTTGAAAATGATAATGCACATTTTAAGCTGAAATTAACCCGATTCGCCGACTTGAACGGCTCCGTCAGCATTGGCCGTTGAGTCGCTTGAATAATCTAAAATCGATATATATATATATATTAATCATATAATAATGTCATCGTAAAATTCATGTTGGGGTTAATTAAACACTAAAAAATTTTTAATTAACAATGCTTATATCCCTCTATTCACATCACAACTGGCCGGATCGAGTAGCTCACAGGCGTTGCTCCCTCTCTCGTTGTCCTTCAGCAGAAGCGCATACGATCTTCCTCTCGTTCGTCTCCAAAACGAGGCCGCGCAATCTTCCCTCTCTCGTTCGATCTCCTCGTCGTTCCCACTCTATTCATCAGAGTTAAACCGCTGGCGGGGCTTTGGTCGATTCCTCTCTTCGGTTTCCTCGAGTGGTTATCCTCAATTCCTTGAAGCCATAAGTCCTTGCTCGGTTCTATCTCCCGATCCCTTCAAAGCCGCAGGCTCCCGTTTTCCCTCAATCGACATTCGTTACACCTCTGCTCGACTCTCAGCCCATCCTTTAGCCGGAGATCGAACGAGCAGTTCCATCCGTTTGTCCATCCCTCAACAAACTGGCAACCAAACTCCCCTGCGTGCGGCGGCTCAATCCCGTCCTGCCTCTGCATCTTTGAGTGCGAAATCTTCTTCCCATCCGTTCGATCCCTACTACAAGTCGAATCGGCAACCAACCTTCCTCTTTACAAAAACAAAATCTAATCGGATATGCTCTCTCCAGATTTTTTTCACCTCCTAAAGCAATTGATTTCTCTAAAAATCTTATCATGTCGTCAAAGCTTCGATAGATCTATCATTATTGTTGATTATAAATGTAAAGAAATGTGTAGAAATTGTATATATGTATATGTGCTTTCCTGCGACCTTCAAGACTACGCTATAGAGTAGTGGGTGCAAAGACAGTGGTGTCATGAAGATATCGCTCATTAATCATAGGAGTCTAAACTATTAAATGACCTATCTTTGAAATCGCCAAAATTTAGATTGAAATTCAAGGCTTAGATAAATTTAAAGAGAAATCATCTAAATTGAAATTAGATAAAGAAATACATAATAAATACAAAGATAAACATAAAAAAAATCCCTTACAAAAATTTTTAAGCAAATTGAAAGCTCGCCTAAATTTTGAGTCAGGATCTTCCTCCTCTTTAAGGTGCTTCAAACTTGAGCATATGAAATGAAGCCCCCTAGCACTCCAATTTATAAGGAGAGAATAGGCATCATTTGATGACCCGCCCACAAATATAAAAATGATTTTTAATTAAATAATCAAATCTTATTACAACTTGTATTAAGCATTGAGTTGAGTAACTGATGATTAGTGTGAAAATTGAAAATTTACTCTTAAGCAAGAGAAATATAAACAAGATATTGTATACTTTCAAAGTATTACAATTATATTGAAAGGTCAAGTTGATTTGGACAGAATTTGTAGTGAGATCAAATGCCTTCTAAAACACATAAATGGATAGACAATATATTGAATAGATAGAAATAATACAAAGAAAGCTTCAAAATAAAACTCATATTACATTTGAAGGTTCTTTAGGGAGCACAAATGATGTCAATCAATATAAGAAAAAGATTTCTCAATAAATGAAAGTTTCATGCTTAACTCTAATTGGATGAGTTGAGAAGAGTTGAAGAAATTTGGGTAAAATTTATAAAGAATTTGATAACTTGTCAATGAATTTAAACGTGATTTTTGCAATATTTTACTTCGAGTAATCTAAAAAGAAATTCAGTTGAACAAAATAATTAATTACATGAGACTTGTAATAACTCTGAAATCTAGCTTTGAAATACAAATGCAATTCAAACATACCTAAAGCAATTAGACTTATGTTTAATAAACTAAGTTGAAAGAGGTATAATAGCTCGTCTATAGGTGAGGACGAAAGTTGAATATGATGATTAGCAAATATGTAAAATCTTATCAATATGCATAAGCTAAATAGCCATTTTATTTTGCTATCAAATTAAATACAAGTCCGGAGGGTTGCGATAGATAGTCGACAACCAGCATAAAACTTGTTGAAATAATCATGACATAAACCCTTTAAATCATTGTGTTTACTAGGCCCAGAAAGACACGTATGATTTGAATACACAAATGTGCAAGTCATGCGTGGCCAAGTGCATGTTAAATAAGCAAGTTCCCATTATGGACCTGATAAATAAGTTAGTCCAAACTAATTAGGTTAAGAACTTGGAATATAGTACTTTTATAGGTAAATTAATGGAATTAATAGATATTATGGTTCATGAAAGATAAGTATTTTATGTGTTCAAACAAAAAATGGGTTGAGAAGGCGAGATTGATAATTTATTTAAAATTTTGGTATTCGGTAAGTCGAACTAAAATGATGCGTGTGATTATAGATAAAAGTTTGAAGGATAATGTTATAAATATTAATATATGTGATAATAGAATTATAACTTTAAAGATTATTATCAATACTAAGATTATCAATGTTATAAGTGTTTATGCTCCTCAAGTAAGTTTGGATGTAAGCTCAAAAGAAAATTTTTGGAATGAATAAGAGGATTAATACAAAAGATCATAAGAAAAAAATATTTATTGGAGGAGATTTAAATGGACATATGGTAGAGTGGTAGAAAATTTTAAAAGTATTCATGGTGGTTATGGATTTGGAGTGACTAATGAAGAATGTATAACTATATTAGATTTTGTTTTAATCTATGATTTTGTAATTACTAATACTTTACTTAAGAAAAGAGCTGAACATATTATTACTTATAAAAATGAATCTAGTAAAACACAGATTGATTATTTTTTATAAGAAAAATAGATCGTTCAGATTGTAAAGATTGTAAGATCATTCCAAGTGAAAGTTTAAGTGCCCAACATCAATTGTTAGTTTTAGATTTTAAGATGAAAGATTGTAAGAGGAAAAATAAATCAAATTATCTTGATTAGATGGGAGCACTTAAAACATAAAAATATTTTTAAGAGCAAGATACAAGAGCTTAAAATTTGAGATGTTCATAAGGAAGCTAATGTTATGTGAAAAAAAGTAGCAAATGAAATTAAACAAGTTGTTAAAAATATGCTTGGAGAATAAAAAAAGCTTCTTTTAATAAAAATAGTTGGTGGTGGAGCAGGAGTGTGCAAGAAAAGATAAGAAATAAGAAGCATTGTTATAAAACTTGATTTAGATGTAAATTGATAATTAGGAAAGATATAAAGTGGTATGTAGAAATTCAGAAAGATATATGATGAAAAATTTAGTTTTAGTGATTTATACTGATAGATTAGATCTAAAGAAGGTGAAAGATGTATGTATAAGTTACCACTAAAATATGGGAGAAATAAAGATCTAGTTGAGTGGTGTATTAAGGATAAAATAATAAAGTCTTAGAAAGATATTGAAAATAGGTGGAAGAGGTATTTGATAAACTTTATAATGAAGGATCCGAAAATGCACGCTTTTATCAACCTTGCCTAAACAAAAATAAAGAATTTTGATTTTATCGTCGATTAGTAAATTTGAAGTTAGAAGCTTTAAAAAAAAAATGAAATGTGGAAAAACAATAGGACGATGATATTTAATAGAAGTATGAAATGTTTAGGAGATCAGAATTTCTTGATCTTTTAATGTTATTTTAATAAAAGATGTCGATGAGTGAAGAAAAGAGTTTGTTGGTTCTTATATTTAAGAATAAAGTGATACAAGAGTGTGCAAATTTTAAAGGAATTAAGTTAATATGTCATACATTAAAATTATGGAGAGAGTAATGAGCATAGGTTATGATGTGATATAAAAGTTCTCACAATCAATTGGTTTCATGCCAGGTAGATCTACTATGGATGTTATACATTTGTTACGAGATTTGATGGAGAAGTATAGAGAAAGTAAGGAGGATCTACATATGATATTTATTGATTTAAAGAAATCTTATGATAAAGTTTCAAGAGATGTTCATTAGAGAGTTCTAGAAAAACGAGAGAGTTAATATTGGTTATATTCAAGTCATTAATGATATGTATATCTACTTTGTACATAAGGAGGATTGACAAAATATTTTCCTATTTTAATTGGATTACATCAAGGATCAGCTTTAAGCCTTATCTTTTTGCTTTAGTTATGGATGTTCTCCTGGGCATTTACTAGAAGATGTACCTTGGTGTATGTTTTTTGTTGATGACATTCTTTTTGTTGATAAGACTAGAGAGAGAGTCCAAGAGAAACTTGAATTATGGAGGTCAAACTTAGAGTTTAAAGCTTTTCATTTAAGTATATCTAAAATTGAATATACGAAATGTAATTTTAGTTGTAGAAGTTCTAATGGTAGTGTTGTGACATTAGGTAAACAAGTCATTAAAAGAGTGAGAGATTCAGATATTTAGGCTCTATTGTTCAAAATGATGGTGAAATAGATGGAGATGTTATTAGTAGAATTCAAGTTGGATGGTTGAAGTGGAGGAATGCATCTGGCCTATTATGTGATAGAAAAGTTCCGTTTAAACTTAAGAGAAAATTTTATAAGATGGTGGCAAGACCCACAATGACTTATGTTAAGAAAGGTAGAGAAGCATAAGATTAAGTGTTACAGAGATGAGGATGCTCAGGTAGATGAGTGGTTTTACTCTTATAGATAAAATGAGTATGTTCAGGAAAAAGTTGGAGTAGCTCCAATGGCAAATAAGATAAGAGAGAGTCGCCATGATTTGGCCACATAAAGCGTCCGTCGATGACGGTTAGGAGAGTAGATCATTAGATTTCTTTATGTTAAGAAAGGTAGAGGTAGGCCAAAAAAACTTGATTAACTGTATAAAAATGACCTTAGTATACTTGAATTAAATGAGAATTTGACACATGCCAATGATCGAAGGATTCATACCACTTAATGGGATAAAGGCTTGTTGTTGTATCATCATCTAAAGTTGCAATATTTTGAATTACAACCTAAATCAAACGCCAACTACGTCATTTTTTGTAATTTTTATTAGATGAAGCGATATTAAATTAAATTTCTTCCAATTATGGAGCTTAATCAAATTAAAGAATTTCTTAATTATGATTTTCAAAATCAATGATTTCATTAATTAGATGAAATTATCCAAACTATAAATACTTGCATGAGCAAACCGCAATCAATATTTAGATTCAAGTGTCGAGATCGCGGTTAATTCCCGGTTTGGTCCGATCCCAAGTTAACAAAACCTAAAAATCTAATAATAATATTAGAAATTTCAACTTATTAAAATATTAGTTTAATTTTTGTCATAATGATTCGATCCTATTATTAAACTAATAGATTGGCGTTCAAACAATAAATTAAATGATCAAACAATACATTCATCCCAATGATGGCTGTGTTGAATGAAAATTTCAACCGGAGGGGATACTTTCATCGAAATGCGATTGCAATTTTAAATCAAATTAATGTAAATTAAATATCAATCCAAATGCAAAATCTAATATGTCATTAAGTGTTAAATGCTTAAATGAAATTCAATCCTTAAATACTTTAAATCGATTCAATCCAGCTTGTTAAAGGTGATAAATTAAGAAAACTTCACAAAAAGCGATGTCAAATCAAATTTATATTCACTCTAATCTCTCGCGTCGGTAGAGCATTGGCAGATCCTATGCAAGCGGCGACTCCATATGATACGATTATGAGTCTTGACGTGGTTCTTGCCAAATACAATTATATTACCATGATTGTAGCAGTATACTCCCATGGTATGAGATGAATCATGGTATATCTAATAAACTCTCTGTTAGGTAGACTTAAGATTGTCTGACAAACACCACAGTCTGATTTCGACGATCTACTGCTGGCAAAGATCTTCACTGGGGTTAGATTATTCCTCTACTAAGTAGGGACGCTAGGATAACAGAGATGAGATCGATGGACACGTCATCATTCCACCAACTATATGCTTTAAGTTAAATAATGGTGAATTTCATATATTCTAAACCCTAAATTTTATACTCTACATACGCTATATATCTTTATGATTAACTAATCTTTTAATCGAAAGTTCTTGAGAGGGTAATTAACTATAGTGTTGCTTTGTAAACACCAGATCTAAAGTCCCAACAAAATGAGGACAAAATCTGGTAGTGTCTCTACTATTTATCTGTCAAAATTTCACCGTGATCATACTCTCTTCATCGAGAGGTCAATGGCGAATTTTCGAAGCCCACAAAATCTTCGATTATATTTCCTACTTGAATATTAATGCTGAATTCAAGGATAAGCTTGATGAAAAGGCGAACTTTTACTTCATTAGTTATGCTCAGACTAGTTTGAGTACAAATTTTGGGGTCAAAATATAAAAATCATAAGAGCCATAGATATGACATTCGATAAGCACAAACTATTTAAAAATAGATTAGAAATAGTTAAAAAAACATGAAGAGAAACATAAATAAGTCGTCATTGATAATATCAACATTGATAATACTGATAAAATCCCAAAAAGTCATAATATTGATACAGAGAATCCGACATAAGAGGTCTTTAAGATGTCACTCCTATCGTTACGAATAGGGGTGTAAACGAGTCGAGTCGAGTCAAGTTTTAATTTAATTAAGATATAAGCTTGTTTAAACCCTGTTGAGCTTGAGCTCGACTCGAATGCTCGAGCTCGTTTAAAAAGCTCGATAAATTATTGAATCGATAATGTGATCGATAATATTATTAAACATGTAGCCAACTCGATAAGTATCGAAAGAGTCAAACTAGGCTCGAACTTAAACTCGAAAAATTTTCAAGCTTGTTTATGAGCTTGAGCTTGTGGCTCGATAAGCTTGGCTCGCAAGCTCGTTAAACGAGCCGAGCTCGAGTCAGCTCGTAAGTTGGCTTAACTTATTTACACCCCTAGTTGCGAAGAACCACTAGACAGTCCAAGCCAACACAAAGATATTCTCCATATTTATATTATCTACTATTGACAGATAATGAGAATCCAGAGCACTACCTAGAAGCATTGTAAGTAAGAGCTTCAACCCAGTGGGAGAAAAGCTATGAAAAAGAAACTGAACTCTCTAGAGAAGAGCAAAACTTGGATGTCAAACTTTTCACCAAAAGGCAAGAAAGTATTGTTATACAAGTGAATATATAAATGAAAAAAGATTATGATAAGAGCAAAGGATATAAGACCAAATTGGTGGTTAAAAAATTTAAATAGTTGCATGAGATTGATTACACAAAAGTGTTCTCACTAGTGGTGAAAATGACCATCAGGATGGTCTTGAATATTGTTGTGTCTGAAGACTTATATCTAGAATAATTAATGAAGACTGATGAAAATCTCAAGGAAGAAATCTATATGTAAGAAGAAGGATTCATTATTACAAGAAAAGAAAATTTAATGTGTAAGCTCAAAAAATGCTTATATAAGTTAGAAACAAGCACAAATACAATGATACAAAAGGTTTGACAAATCCTAAATTATTTTGTTACTTTATATTAACGATATAATAGAGGTCAATAAGTTGAAAAAATAACTATCAAATTAGTTTGAAATAAAATACTTGAGAGCTGTAAAACAAATCCTTAGCATGAGAATTACTCGCGATAAATCTAAAGGAAGAGACTTTAGAGTTGCTCTAAGAAAAATACATCCAGAAGATTTTGAATAGAGTTGCTCTAAGAAAAATACATCTAGAAGATTTTGAACCAATTTAGTGTTCAAAATGTGAAGCCAAGAGAGATTTCATTGAGTGTCATTTCAAGCTATCTAAAAAGCAGTCATCAAAGTCTAATGAAGAAAAGGATGAAGATACCATTTGTGTCTACAGCTGGCAATTTGATGCATGCTATCTTGTGCACCAAACTAAACATAGCTCATATAGAAGGAGTCGCGAGCATGTTTAGGTCTGACCTAGGAGATGAACATTGCGAAGTTGTGAAGTGAATCTTAAGATGTTTGAAAGGTAATTCAAGTACAACTTTAGCTTTAAAAGAAACGAGTTAGTCTTACAGGGTTATTCAAAGGTAAACCTGGAAGAAGATTCAAATGGTCACAAGAGCAGGTTATGTGTTCATGCTTAGAGGAATCATAGTCAGCTGAATGTCTAAATTGCAGAAGTGTCTCGTTATCTACAACTAAAGCTAAGTATATGACAATGTTAGAAGTTGGCAAGGAGATGATTTGACTAAAGAGTTTTCTAAGAGAATTAGGAAAGGAGCAAACCAATGACACTCTTTTCAGTGAGAGCGATATCTACCTAGCAAAGAATCTAACTTTTCATACAAAGACAAAACACATATAACTGTGATATCATCACATCAAAGGATTGATTGATGATAAAACTCTACATTAGAGAAAATTTATGAATAAAAGAATCCTGCAAACAAACTAACTAAAGTAATGACCATCTAATAACTGAGTTTATGCATGTCATCAATCGACTTCATAAATCATGATAATAGAGATGCTGCACTAGAAGCATTGGTGGATCCACATGGAGCACATTGAAAGAAGTATTCATGCATGAATGCTAATCTATTAAGAAAAATAACTATAAGTGAAAGTTGTTAAATGTGGAGTCAAATTTCATATGTTTTTTGTTTTTGTCAAAATTTAGTCACTACTAAATTTTTATTATTTACACTTGAAATTTAAAATTAATGGCTAGATGATCAATTAAATTTATTTCTCTTCCAAATCAACTTCGTCATCTTAAGCATATAAAAGGGGAGGACATCCATGGGTGGATGTATCCCAAAAAATTGTATCTTCTCCTAAGCTTTTGAAAAAAAAAAATATAGTGAGATCTTAATGCGGCCATGGATGTAAGCAAAATGTCGAACTATGTAAATCTTATTGCGTTCTCTTTCTGTAATTGTGAGATTGTGTTTCTATTTTTCGCCCTCTCTTTGTCCTCTCTATCTCCCAACACCTATATCCACTCGATCACTACCTCAACAGTAGTCACCTCTCCCAACACCTTGCCTACAACCTCTTCTAGCAGCAGGCTGCCTCAACAACAGAAGATATGATAAAGGTTATTTTGTTCATATATTTCTCTCATCATAATATGCTCATTGGGATGCAAATACATCCTATATTTATTTATTTTTAAAATCGGATGATAACTTTTTTATAGCTATTACTCTAGCAGATCTGATTGTAATAAAATATTTCTTACCTGAAAAATTTTGTGAATCAATAAGAGAGTTATAGTTAAACAAAATGATGTCAACTATCTTGAAAATAAAACAATGAAAAAATTACTCTAAACAGATCCAAATTGAAGGAAACAAATATGGATGTTAATTGAAAAAGTATTTGGCAATTCTTCACAATTACTCCATCATGAAAACACTAGAGCAACATATATTTACTTCGTTAATATGCGACAAACAAGAAGCAAAACACATACAAAGAAACCAAAAGATTAGTGATCAACATTCAACACAATAGTTAATGAAACAGGTAGAGAAACATAATGTGGAAAACCCGTGTATAAAAGTTGGTTGGCTATCACAGCAGAAAATGTTAAAAAGAACTTGCTAAGTGAAACTGTCAGACTCAAATGACTATATACCTACAAATAACAACTTTTCTCCAACTGGGAATAAAAATAGAATTTTTAACCATATAACATTAATTCTCCCATATCCTTAAATCATTGCCTTCCTTGAACCACTTTGCATAACAAATTTAATGAAGTTTTTGTATTTTTCTTGAAGTTGTAGAGATTAATTTTTATTTAAAAAAATTGCTGAGCAGATTTAGTTATGATTCTCCAATATTTATAGGTTATTTAATTGTATTTAGTTAATTTTAATATAGTTTCTTTTCTAAAAAAGAGGCATCATCTTTTTTTTTTTATAAATAAGACTTATAATTCCCACAATCAAATCATAGTGAAAGTTGCAGCAACAACTACAAGATTTAGCTAATAATTGGGCGAATTTATATAAATTTTTTTGTATTTTGTGTGTTGATCTTCTTGTCCGATATCTATTCTTTTTTGTTCTTGGTGTATACTCTAGGTTTCACCTAATTCCCACTACATCTAGCTCCCGATTTCAACAGACCCTACTCCATCATGACCACTTCCAATTATGTGTTTAGAACTCACATAGATTACAGATTCAAATGGTCTCATGGCACATTAAGAGTAAAATAAAAATCAAACATTAAACAAAAATTAAAAGTACTTTTCTCTCGACACAAACTTTTTCTAATCTATTTTATGTCTTTGGGATCCAGCAAAAGCCAGAAATATATGAAAATAAATAAGATTCTGGAAGCAGTTTCATCAGCAGAATAATCATATCAAGAATATACAATTAAAAAAAATGAAGAAGCATACTTTGGCTGTGGAATAAAACGAGAAAGCCGTAAATGTAATAGCTTCGCATGGTCAGATTAAACCTTCTCTCCGAGTGAATATGAAAGTTAATATTCCCATCTGTCATCTTATTAGCAAAGTACTGCAGCAGAACAAAACAAGGTTTAGTTGAATATCTAGAAATCCATGCAATAAGAAAACATAAATACAAAAATGGGAGAAATTTAATAAGAAAGAAAACAGTCAAGGCTCACCTACTCATTGATGAGCTCAAATATATCTTAACGGCCTTTCCAATGCACGTTTCGTTTGGGAGATACATAGGAGTAATGAAGTAAGGTGCCTTCCCATTGGTAAGTTTACAAACAGTGCTTCCCTCGCAGGCATCGAGAAACAAAGAAACATATATTAGGAAATTACAAGTTAGTATGCAATAATGATGATCATAAAGCCATTAGACTTAATGGGCTGTTTGGCATTCTGATTTAGGCAGGATTTATTTATTTTTTGGAAACTTTTAGAAAATTGAATGCAAATATTTAGCATGAAATAATGATGATGACAGCAATGACGATTAATGCTATTGCAAAATAAATACACCAGTAAGTATCTAACTTAAAACCTGTAACCCTATTACTATATTAACACCGGTAACTAACTTTCTTCAGAGCTTAATTTAAAGAGCACTCCTTAACTTCAGTCTCTAATAGTAGCAAGCATATTTGTCCACATAGTCCTTCCTCAAATACAAAAAGAAAAACTTGAAACAGCAACGAATCTCTAGTTAGTAAACAAACATGTATTGCTGCTGAAAACCTATCTCTTTAAAGCATCTTACATCAGCTAAATTCAATCAGTCCATATAATTCTATCAGCTTAAATACAAAACACTAGCATTGAAACAGTACATTTCAACAATAATACACCCTTTCTTCTTATATTTCACACAAACAAATTAGAATGCTATTTAATGCTATTTGGGATCTCTACTGGTATCTGAAGAGGCTCTAAAGTCTCAACAATGTCCCTCATGAGGGGCCTCGCCTTCGGGTTGTGGTTGAGGCAGTGGTAAGCAAGCATTGCAGTCTTGTGAACTGCCTTTTCTGGATAGTTTCCATCAAGCCTTGCATCAACAATAGTGAGGAGCTTCTTCTTCTGGGTGAGCAAAGGGAAAGCCCAATCAACCAGTGTCTGTTCTCTTACTGGCCGGAACTTCTCGAGGGATTTTCTGCCAGTGATCAGTTCAAGAAGCACCACACCAAAGCTATATACATCGCTTTTTGCCGTCAGATGACCTGCATGTAGGCATAAGTGGCAGTGTTACTGATCAAGATAACATGGTCAATAATCATTCATGTTGATTAGGTTGTAAAAATCTAGTCTTTTGTGTGAACCTATGATTTTCTTTTGAATTTGTTGTCAACAAAGTGAGTATAAAAAAAACTACTACACTCACATCTTTTGATCATGATGATCTTAAAAATGTCAGTATATCCATAAGCTTGTTGTAGTTCAGAAGTTCTTACCATTTTAAAATTATTTCAATTCTAAATTTGTCACGAAACATGAGAAAACAACTTCCCAAAATAATCTAATCAAGAACAAGACAAGCTTGACTGCCACACTGTGGTCTTTTGTCTTCACAGACCTACCTGTCATTATGTATTCTGGAGCAGCATATCCATAAGTTCCCATGATTCTAGTGGAAACATGAGACTTGTCGCCAACGGGACCAGCTTTTGCTAATCCAAAGTCTGAAAGTTTGGCATCATATTCCTGCATAACATATCATTGAGTAAGCAAATTCATATATATTTCAAAATTAGAATCCAGTTCTGAAAGGAGAACATGTATAAGATTCCTTTTGCATTTCCAAGGACTGATTTTGTAGGAATCCATTTTCATTTTGTTATTTTTGAGTGAATTTTGATAGCAAGCTATTTGTTTATTAACTAAGATTAAAAAAAAGACACCCAAGATACGGTGCAAATCAAGCATTTGCTCTTGTTGAAATTATTTTTGTTGTAAACTCAGCACATGACTGAAATTAAGTCATGAGAAATGTGAATTACTACAAAAACTTATCCATCAAGATAGCAAGCTTAAAAAAATGCAGAAATTGACTGTAATTAGTTTGGGAATGTTTGTGATTTAGTACTTCTATATGAAAAAGAAAAATCTATTACATCAAGGTTGGATTTTTATCATCAACCTTTTTTTCTATTTTTTAATAGAAACATATTTTGGTGCATAGGCGTCAGCTTTTTATTCCTAAAGAATTTTATCAAAGGCCACAAAATTTCAATACTGAGCTAAAAATTGAAAATTGGTAGAAACACAATGAAGTTAGTTGAAATAAAAATTGAAAATTGGTAGAAACACAATGAAGTTAGTTGAAATAACACTATTTGGACGTAGAAGTTGGTTGGATAGACATATCAAATTCATTTCATACCATAGTAGTAAAGTTCAAAAGTAAAAAATTAAAAAAATAAAATAAGAATATGCAACTACCTACTCAACCCTTCTCCACCCATACAAATAACTGTCCCATGTGACAATAGGTTTACCCCAAAAGAGGTCATAGCACTAACACAAATAACGAAGAATAACCAATATTTTAATAAATAAGATAGATGAAATAAAATTGAAACAATAATAAGGTGAATAAGATAGCTTGAGTGAAGTTAGTTGTGCGAGCAGTGAGCCCAACCCTTTGCTAGTTGATTAGTTGATTCAACTTGATTCAGCTGCATCAACTGGACTCTTGCTATTCGACAGAGAGGAACTGCCTGGGAGAGAGAGAATAGGAAGGGATTTACAACCTCTCAAGGGAAAATGCTTAAGGGAAGGTTTTATAATCAATAAAGGGATCAGTACAAAGAGAGAACAACTCTACATTAACCACAACAAGGAGACTAAAGGAGTTGATCTAGGGCTATATGGCTTACATTCCTTCAGAATTAGAGAAAAATTTCTAGACTAGGATCATGATATACCCAAAGGAGATATGTGATGTGATTTTCGAAAAAGTGGGTATTAGAACTCATAACTAGGTAAAGCTATCCTAAATCATTAGGGGATGTTTGGCTGCAGGATTTGAACAGGATTTAACTTAAATCCAGCCAAACCGTGTTTTTGGACAAGTTAAATCCACCGCTATGTGAAATCCACTAAAGCCGCTTTCGCTTGGTTAAATCCGGACTTACTAAATCCTGTTGGTAGGCGGATTTACGGGATTTAGACAAACAGAAGCGCGCGCAAAAGGGTCGAGAGTAAAGACGAGGATTACCTTCGCGGCGTATAGCTTATCTTCCTCGTCGGTGGTTTGGGGTTGAAAGGGCGCGGAAGAAGAGAAAGATTAGGGTTTCGAACGCCGAAATTCCGTCGACCCTACTTCTGTGTTTTAGGATAATTACATACATAGCACTCAAAATTCATGTATTTACTAAATTAATAGTCATTTTATTTTAACTATCAAGCTCCTGTATTTACGCGTATCAAACCATCTGATCAAAATGATTTAATGTTGAAAATGCAAAGTTTATTATTATTATTATTTTTTCAGTTGACGGCTGCACCGATATTTTTAAAAATTAAATCGTACAGTATTCGACGTATATCTAACACCGATATAACTCTGATATGTATAGATATGATGAAAAAATATTTGATTAAAATAATATTAAAAAATTAATATGATACGTATATTCTAAATAGGTAAATTAAAATTATATAAAAAATATTTTAAATATAATTTATTATATTTTAAATTATTGTAGAGACTTTTAAAAATTTAGAGATATTTGAGCTAAAAAGAGATAATAATAAGATATATTTATTACAAATAATTAAAATTATTAAAAATTATAATTAAATTTATAAATTTAGAATTAATAATAAATTATATTCATTAAAATTATTAAAGTATAATAAAATAAATTACTTTATATATATATGCTAAATTTTCATAATAGGCATGTTTAGTAATTTAATTAGCTAATTAGACAGCTAAAAAAAAATTTTAAATAGGCTGTCATGGTGGGTGACAATGACATCGGTCTGTCGGTTCTATTTGATTGAGCTCATCCCCAAAATATTATTCGAAAACCGAGAGCGCACTCGCGGCTCTGGTTTCTTTTCCGTCGCGATCCCTAGCATTCATGGTCAGAGGATCCGTTGCCGAGAAATTGCTCGCCATAGCGAGAAGCTTCATAATGTTTTGCTTGATTAAGTGTGTATATGTAGTTTAATTAGGTGTTATCAAGCTCTTTAGTTTAATTAGGTGTTGTGACATTCTAGTATTTTGATTGTATTTGTTATACTTAAATAATCTGATAATTATGAGAGGTATCATGTTCTCTTTTAGGATTGTGTGATCGTTTGAAGATCAAGCTCCATGTTGATTTCACATATTAGGATAAAATGATTGTTTCAAGATTAAGTTGTCTTAGGAATGTGTGTGATTCTTTCAATCTTCTTTATCATCTATTAATGCAGCTTTTCTGCGTAATAGGTAGATTGGTCTGTTTGCTATTACTAGTTAGTGATGAGTTGAATAATGCAGTAGTTCTTTATTACTGGTGAACTTCAGTAGCGGCAGTTCATTCCAATATGTAGTTTTAGCTGTTTTTTTATATCTAATGTTTACTCATTTAGTTTCTTCTGATTGTATACTTATAGTGTTGTTAGTTTACTTTTTTTTGTTAATGCAAACATGAGGAACAAAGATTCAACGTGAAATTACACATATTTCAACTCTGACTTAAGAAATTTTTGCCAAATATGAATTTTAAGTTAGTGCACTAATCAAATGCGATATCTTAAATTAACATTACATGGAAAGATTAAACTGAGGCTCATCGGGCGAGATTCATTGAAAGTTATCAACATGAAAGTTGTAGAATTTTTCATTATCTTTCCAACGATACTAAATACTCCAAATTCCGACATCTAATGAGCCTGATATGACCAAAACGATGCCGTTTTAATCTTTTAAAAAAAAATATTTGAGCCTCCATCCATATCGGTCCTGTATCCTATTTTAAATTTTTTTAAGCTGCCTAATTAGCTAATTAAATTACTAAACATATCTATTATGAAAATTTAGTCTATAAAGTAATTAATTTAATTTTTTAATTAAATAACTTTTTTATTATTTTTATATTTAATATATATATATATATATATTATTTTAATTATTATTATAATGTAATTGTCCAATATGTTCTTATCTCATTTTTTAAAAATAGAGTCGTTATTAAAATCAGATCATCATAGGTGCTACTTTATTCAGTTGCGAATTTTTAAAACAGTTTAAGAAGTGAGCTTCGTTGATTTGAGTTTAGATAATGTATTTCGTTTTGCATGAATTAATTTTTTTTTTAATTCAAATCTTACTGTTATTTGAGCTATTGAGAGTTTCATAGAAATGGGACTAAACCGATATTTTAATCATTAATTATTATTATCATAATTTATAAAATTATTTATATTTTGTCATATTAATGACAACTTGATAATATTATTACATTTTTATTTTACATGCACTCATATTTATGTTAAAAATAATTAATTCTTAATTAAATTGATAAACTATAAATTCGACTAGTTAATATTTAATGCAAATACTTGAACTTAAATACTTTCATGGGAAACAGAATCAACTTGCTTGTATACTCTTCTAATTCAATGTGGTGTACACAAAGAAGATGATATATGATGACATTAAGGGTGTGTTTGAGATAGTTTTCTGACTATTTTATTTTTTAGAAAGCAACTACAACTGTATTTGCCTATCATTTTTTTAGTTACTTTTTTAAAAAATTTTGTAGTGAAATATTGTTTTTGAGAACTAAAGTTATTAAAGTGGGATGATTGTCAAAAAATTATTGCTTGAATTTTCAATATATATATATCCATGCCAAAATTAACTGCATTTCAAAAAATTATTTTCTTCATAATAATTTTATAACTAACTTTCAAACAGATAAAACTATCCCAAATAGATCATAAGATGTGCATTTGTTACTCTCATGCTCATCAAGAATTTGCATATGAGCAAAGCAAAGCTTATTTGTGGCACTATATGGTGTGAAAGTTCATTAACATAGAAATTGATTATTTTTTATGTTTAGAAGCCTGACATCTCTATTCTTGGCTTTTGATGCTTCGCACATTTATTTGTATCCTAACTTACTTATATTTTGATATAAATCTTATTAATTAGAAAAAAATATAATTTAATTTGTCCTATTGATTTTGATTTGCGGTAAATAAATACAAGAAAAAATAATCTTCAAATATTTATTATTTGAATATTATTTGACTTAATTAACTTAAATCCTAAAGTAAGTAATCAAACTGCTTGTTAAAATTTAACTAAATTTAATCATCAGCATACTAAACAATTTACAGGATTTTGCTTTCAGAAGATTTACTAAGTCCAGATTTAGATGATCTACTAAATCCTATTTGAACTAAATCTTGCATTATTCATAACAATTTTCATATGATCAGAATAGAGTTCAGTTATAATGGAAGCATAATGAGCCAATATTATGTGATTTCTATCTCTTATCTCTTATAATGATCTAAAGAAATAATAAAATAAACGTAATAATATTGAAAAAAAAAAAACCCTTACTGCATTACAGTAGCATTGGATAAACTGATGTACCATGTATTTAGGTACACTAACCTGATCCAGCAGGATGTTTGGTGTTTTAAAATCACGATAAATAACTGGTTTTTTAGCTTCATGTAGGAAAGCGAGGCCTTTGGCTGCACCATATGCAATCTTCATTCTAATGTCCCACGTCAGTGGAAGCAAAACCCCTGCATATGAAAAAAAATAATAATTAATCCCACCATAAAAATATAAATTTATTAATCTCTTCATCCAAATCTTGTCATAACCTACTTCCTTTGTACGAATGATTGATGCAACGCACAATCAACTTCAAATCTTATAAATTGACATACTAATCTGAATAATTACTTATAAAAGTTACCAAATTTATAATAAAAAAAGTGTCATCAAGCAGAATTACTTGAAAAAAGAATGGCTTCCACACTTCCTCGAGGCATGAACTCATATATGAGAACCCTGTGGTTATCCTCACAGCAGTATCCAATCAATTTCACTAAGTTTGGGTGTGAAAGCTGCCCAAGAAATATGACCTCTGCCTAAAAAAATGGGAACTTTCAGCTTACTGGTAGAAAAATCAGAGATTGAAACAAAAAAAATAAAGATCAATATTGAGTTTATAAGAATTGAATACCAGCCATTCTCTATGTCCCTGGAAGCTGTTATCGCCATCATGAACTTTAACAGCGACTTGAAGAGGTTGAAGCCCCTCCCTGAAATTTTCTGAGATAAATCCTTTGTAAACACGACCAAAACCCCCTCCACCAAGAAAATAGTCCTGCCTGAAGTTTTCAGTTACTGTTTTTAGTTCATTGAAAGTGAAGGCAATCAGTGGATTTGAAGCAGAATCACGAAGCAAGTCCTCTACTTCCTCAGGATTAGATGGCAGTTTGCTGCGTTCCTTCTCCTCCTCTTCTTTTACTAATGAAGGACTGAGAATTTTTGGAGATTCTAAGAAAAAATATTATAATTCGATTAGCTTGAGGAAGACAGCAAAACTCAGTTTCAAGGATAAGGAAATATTTTAGCAGCAGTGGAACTGAAATGTTTGTATCTTGGAATAATCATTTCTTTAAAAACAATATTATGCCTTCTTTTTTATGAATATTTACATTTTACGAATATAAGTAAAAGAAAAATGGAGATAAAATATTATTTTTTAGGTAAAGACTTCAAATAAAGTTAATCAAGAAAGACTTTCAATAAACTTATGGATTTAGCAGGCTGAGTCAGTTGATTGCTAAGTTTACAGACTAGCAAAATAGCACGTCAGTTAAATTAAGGTTGATTCCTCTATACAACAACCGATCGATCACTAGTGAAAAAAGAGTTATAAAAAGGGACTTAAGAAACAACATGAAATAGAAAAACTCAGCAAGATAATATTTGAGATTCAAAATTCTCGCACAAAGAAGAATCATACTATTTTTTTTTTAAATCTCAAAAAGAGTGGAATAAGAAAACATAAAACCTTACTGAAAATAGATGAATTCCATCCCCAAATTAAACACACCTGACTTCGCATTGGAAGATACTCTGTAAATGGAAGGATTAACCCCCAAACAGCAATTACCCATTCTTGCCTTCAAATCTCGACTCTCGACAACCCTTCACTGTGATGCCGCTTCCATGAGAAAATAAAGAGCTTGAAAACAGAGTAAGAACTGTCCTCTGTCAGAATTTGGGTATAAGTAGCATAAAAGAGGTTCCTTTGTGATGACTTTTTAATAAACTATTTAAAAAACACAACTTTAAAGAACAAATAAGGAAGAAGAAAGACATGGAAGTCTTCTCCACGTCTTATTGGTTAATATGCATCAACACAGCAGGAAAATATCAAAAATGTTGGAAGCTTCAGTTGAGGTTCCTTCCTAATGGCTTCTATTAGCGGGATATAGCTGAATCGTGAAAGAAATGAAACAAAAAAAAAAGCTTGATAAAAATAAGGAAAAAAAAAAAAACAGTACTTTTCAAACAAAAAGCGCAACGCACTCACTCAAATTTTAATTTTATTAATCGCTTGTTAACATGAGCCTCAAATATATATTTTCTATATAAATTTCATCCGAGGAGCATAGCTTTATTCTAAATATAATGATGTGCATTGAAGAGTTCAAGTCTCGTTTTACAACCTTTTAGCTTGATACTGTACTAAATGGCGAGCATTGAAAGTAGAGGAAGTGGGCAGGAATTGAGAGCTCTCAACTGTCACATATAAATCCAGGGCACGTTACGTTAGCTTCAGTGGGTGTGGAAATATTTGTCTGCCTTTTGCTGCTGCTAATGATCTCATCTTGACATGATTTCATTTTCATTTCAAGATTTGCTGTATTGGCGGAATATTATGATGAACTTTGACACCGAAATCTTAAAAATTGTCTTGTCTTTCACTACCTGATATTCATTATTGAAAAATGAAGTTATTATTAGTATTATTATTATTATGATTTCAGTGATTTCTACCTACCTTCGACCAAACAATTCGTTTAAGAGAGATTATTACGTGTGGAGTCCAGATTGTGGGCTCTGAAAATTCGCCACCGACCTCTCGACAAATGAAAGAGAGTATGATTTAATGTGTCAGTGAAATTTTTAGTAGATAGATGAAATAGTAGATAAGACACTACTCAGAGATTTCACTCTCATTTTGTGAGGACTTTAGATCTGATTCCAGGTTTTCTATAGGCGCAATTACCTATAGTTAATTACCTCTCTTAATGTTGAGAGAGAACTTTCAATTAAGACTAGTCGTTAGATTGCTGAATGCATAGCATATATTAGCAACATGTGGAGTTTAAAATTTAAGATTATGAAATTCATCATTTTAACTTAAAGATGATGATTGAGGGAATGATGATGTGTCTGATCTAGATCTCATGGTTCCATCATCCCGGGTTGTCAGCTACTAGTACTTATAAAGGAGGTAGTCGACCCAACCTCACAGAAGGATCCTTATCAACAACACATAAGTTATATCGTCTAAGAAATCCTTGTAGACCTGTGGTTGTGTTTATCTAAGGAGAGAGGTTTAAGTCTACCTTAACTGACAGAGAACTTTTTTCCTATCAGGTGTACCTTATAATTCACAACTCAAAGGACAGAGTCATTGGGAAATCTGAGTTACGATCGTGATAAATATAATGATTCCATTTGGAACCACTCAATCGAACTTTCAGTATACATCATATGTGGAACTCTTGCCACACAGTTGAGAACGGTCACGCCTTGGCGTGAGATTGATTGAGAGTGAACATAGTAGAACACTTGATTTGACTTTGGCTCCATTGTGAGCTAGAGTTTTCTTAATTTGTCACTCTAACAAACAGGTGCGGAAGGTGGATTGAACGAAGTTTGCTTTAAGCTTTTAAAGATTAAATTTCATTTACACAGTTTTTAGATTGATACTTAATTAAGTTAATTTGATTTGAAATTAGAATCACATTTTGATGGAAGTATCCCCTTCGGTTGAAATCATAATTCAACACAGCCATCATCGGGGTAGTTAATTGATTGAATCAAATATATTTGAAAATTTTATATCCTGTCAACTCTGTTTAGCTCCTAACAGATGATCAGATCTACTTGTCACATGACATAATTAATTTCTTAGATGTTTCACTAAGTTGAATTTCTCATAATATTATTATTAGATTTCTTAGGTTTTGTTAAGACTGGTCCCAAGACCAACCGAAGCGACTCCACCCCTTAGATACTAAATTTAAGTATTCAGCGTAGTGTCAGGGCCCATGCGAGTATTTAGTAATTTATTTCTAAAACATAAGATTAATTTCATATTTTCATTCAATTCCAACTTAGCCTGCGCAACCTCTTTAGACATTAAAATGTGTATTTTAAATCTCTATGTCCGAGCACATTTAAGTATTTATAATTTAGATAATTTCATCTAATTAATGATGTTATTGATTTTAAAAATCATAATTAGAATAAAATTTTTTAATTTTTAGATTGAAAGAAGCTCCATAATTTATTAATAATTTAATTTAACGTCTTTGCTTTATGCAGAAGAATTGTAAATTCGATTATTGATTTAGGTTGTAATTTAAAATATTATTTGCACTTAGTTTACTTGTTGAATTTTTCAATTCTCCAAACTTTCAAATTCATTTATGAGCATGTTCAAATTCTTTCATATTTGAGAATTTATCTTCTAATTAGTTTAAAGCAAACTATTAATAGCTCTTGTATGAATTTTTCAATCATTCATTAAGGAGCTTTAACTATACTTGCCAACATGTTATTTAACTTCTTCATAAATCTCTTATAAATTTCATTTGATTTTCACATTATATATATATATATATATATAAATAACACTTAACAAATTTCTTATGATTTAATTTTGTATTAAAATACAAATTCAAGTAGACTTGGGATATATCATTTATGATTATGAGCAAGCCAACAAGTTATGCTTGTGAGTAAGTTATCGAATAATATTCTTGCACTTATGAGAGTTATCCAGTCTTCATGTAAAATGATCAAACCCAATTTGACTTTATTTTAAATTTCACATCAAGAGATCAATATACATAGCCAAAGTTCAAATTTATTGCAAATTTCTTATGTGTTTAGAGTCGGCTTCAAGCTTCACTTGTAAAGTCCTTTTTTTTAAAAAAAAATTCATTATAATCTCCTTGTTGCGTGCTAGAGAACCAGTTGCGGTAGAGTAAAAGTTTTCGCCTTAGCTTCGTTGTGAAATCCAACAATAAAAAAGTGTAAACAATAAAATTCATTTTACATGGAAAACCTCGAAAGGAGGGAAAAATCACGCGAGCCTTGATAAAAGCTTTCACTATGTATTTAGAGTACAAGATCTTCGATCGGGATTACGAATTGTATATGAGAAATGGACAACAGTTGCTAGTAATAGACAATGTTGACGACGATGTTGACGATAGTGGTCGGTGATGATGGCAAAACAATGGTCAACAACGAGGATCAACGGCGGTGACGGTGGCGGCGTGGTTGGCGGCGTCAGTGGCGGCACGATTGTGCTTGGAGGATCTTTAGAGCTCTCTCCTCTCTCTTGCTTGGCCTCCCTTCTCCTTCACTTCGCCTCCCCTCATATGAGAAATGAGGGGCTATTTATAGATTGGAGGAGTGGCGTCTCTGTAAATACATGCAAAACCCGTCCACTTCATCGGACGACTCAAAATGATCCCCTGATCATATGATGTATTTTGTGCATTTGAATACTCAAATGAAGTCGAATTATAAGATCTTTAGCTTGTTGGAACCCGTCGAGGCCGATTTATATAAACACTTCATATTTGAGAGCTATTTAAGGATTTAAGCGATATCCCAAAGTTTCAAGGATATTTTAAGAGCTTGATCTCGACCGGTTCAACTTCGGATCACTTGCTTTTAACATCAAGATTCGTGCTTGTTAATAGTATTAAGTGTCATATCGGTTGCTATTTTTGGATGACATTATCTCAATCATCCAAAAATATATATCAAATACTTGAAAATAGCTAATTCTTCAATGAAATTTGAGGGTCAATTAACTACACATTTTGAGAGAACAGATCTTCATGTAAGCACAAGATTATGACTACGGAAGCAGATGCACAGTCACAAATATGTGTAGGTATGTGCGAGCGTGAAATTTTGAGGTTACGGACACATGCAGACATTTACAGGCATTTGCGGGCATAAGGTTTTGGGTTGGATTACTTGAGCCTACGAGAAATTGAGTGATCGCGTAGTTTATAAAGCTAAAGAAAGGTCTTGTGCCTCATGGGTCGAGAATAAACTGAACGGTGAGGGCGACAGCGGTGAAATGAGGAAACAGTCGCGAACCTGCATGAGGAAAGGACCTGAGCAATGAACGAGCTACGTGGTAGAGTGGGTTCAAACTTAGATGTGGGCCGAATGGGTCGGTCAGCATGAGGCGAACGGATGAACGGCGTTAATGCGATTCTGGCTAACACGGGTGTGGTCGTCTGAGCACGCTGAGTCATGAACGGCGGCGGTCGTCAGCGGTCGAAAAGCTCGCATGCGGCGTCATGGGCGCCCATGAAATCGTGGCTAGCGTGCTCACAGCAAAATGTCCGTTTTGGCCTGTTTTCACCCGTTTTGGCCCATTTTGAGCAGTTTTGAACGGTTTTAGGTGGTTTTGGGCGATTTTGAACGTTTTTTTTATCCTTTTGCCCATATAAGTCTATAAAACTCCCCAGGCTGGGAGAAGGCACTTCTCTCCTTCTTGAGAGAATGTCAGGCGATCAAGACCCAAGGTATAAGCGACTTTTCCCTCGAAAGAGGCATTGATGGCCCACCGGACCGGCCGGGTTTGGAAGCGATCAAGTAGTTCATCTGGCGGGCTCGGTTTTCCCTCGAAGAGGCGTTGGCCGCCTTGTCGGACCGGCGGGTTTGGGCGATCAAGACCCGTGTTCATATCGACTCCGGTTTTCCCTCGAAAGAGGCGTTGGCCGCCTTGTCGGACCGGCCGGTTTAGGCGATCAAGACCCGTAGTTCATGGCGAGCTCGTTTTCCCTTGAAAGAGGCGTTGACTGCCCTTATCGGACCGACCGGGTTTAGAGCGATCAAGACCGTAGTTCACTGGCGAGGCTCGCTCTCGAAGAGCGTTAACGCCTTGTCGGGACCGGGTTTGGAGCGATCAAGACCAGCATGTATCTGGCGAGGCTCACTCCCTCGAAAAGCGTTGAGCTTTGTCGGCCCGGCCGGGTTGGGCGATCAAGACTCGTAATACGCGAGCTCGATTTTCCCGAAGAGGCGTTGACCCTTGTTGGATACCGGGTTGATCAAGACCCGTAGTTCATCTGGCGAACTCGTTTTTTCCTGAAAGAGGTGTTGGCCTTGTCGGACCGACCGTTTGGAGGCGATCGCGAAGATGGGGTTGATGAAGATGCTCGACGATGGTGGCAGCGACATTGGTGGCCCGGCTGACCTGAGGTGGTCGGAGATAACCAACGATGATGGTAGTGGCGTGAAGATGCCGGCGATGGTGCAGTAACCAGCAGTATGCTAGTGAGCCATATAGTAGTTCCGCTTCTGGTAATTAGCACAGCGGATCGGCATTAATGCGATACCGACGATGGATACGGAGGATTCACCGAGATGAATACCAAGATCTCAGCGATGGAGCGATGTCGCAATATAGTTAAGCCATTATAGTAGTTTAATGAGGTGTACCGCAATGCAGAATTAAGATGCTGGCCAACATCAGTAATCAGCGAGATGGTGGTGACCGAAGATCGCGATGTCGGCGATGGCCGGCAAATAACCAGCCTATAATGGTTAGCGGCCGGGTGTCAGCGGCGGCGAATAGCACGAGTCGGCATGCGGCAACATCGTAGTTAAGCGGTGGCCTGACGGTGGTGTTCCGATGGTGGTGGCAACAATTGCGATGTAGTCGATGGTGGCCCGCATGTAGTCAGCGAATGGCCGGCGAAGGTGGGGATTTTGACCTATCCGGGATGTTTGTTGAGTTTTACCCGATCGTTAACTATGAAGAGGTTGAATTGAATCGCGGAGATGGATTTTGACCTATCAGGTTGTTTGTCGTGTTACGATAGCGATTAACACGTGAAAAGAGGGACAGAGTCCGGGATTTTTGATTCCGGAGGTTGTTTGTTTGAGTCTTTACCGATTGACGTTAACCTGGAAGAGAGCAGATTTAATTGAATCGAGGATTTTGACCTATCGGTTGTTTGCAGGAGCAAGTGGCGTTAACTGTATGGGAAGAGGATGTCAAGGAGGTTTGACCATCGAGGATTTTTGTTACCGATATCCGTTCGTATGGAAGAGGTTACCCAGGATGATTACCGCTGTTATTTGAGACTTACCCTGCTCGGGAAGAGGCTTGTGAAGAAAGATACATAGCAGAGAGAAGGCTATTCTCCAAACACAATCGTGGCACTCGGGATTAGATCAACCTGACCAGTTGATATCCATTGTGAATTTGCACCCAGTATTTCAACATCTATAATAACATTATTTTGTTGTCATTCTCTAGTAATCGGTATGGAAATCTTTTACTCCAGCCATCCCTTGAGCGAAAACTTCTCTATTGAGCCTCGTGTTTTTCCCTCTTTTAGATTTTCCATTAGCAGAATTTTATTTATTCACATTTATAATTTGATTTTTGTGAATATTTTTACTCTTTTAAGTGAGAATTTAATCAAAATCAGGAATTTCCAATAATAATCCTCATCCCACTGCGTGGGAGGCTACATTAAAATTATTTTGTTGCTGTTGCATCGATGGCGATGAGCGGTTTGGTGTTTTGAAGCACCTCCTAATTTCAATCTCGTTACACATAGGCATTCAATCACCTACTTAAAAGTAAATATATATGCAATTTATACACATTCAAACTTCATCTTTTTTTAAGTCTAAAATTCAATCTAAATTTTGTGACATTTTGGGCATAGAGCAAGCTGTGGGCTCAGAAATTCACCACTCTCATTGAATTGAAGAGAGTATGATTTAAAACGTCAGTGTAATTTTCAGAAGGAAGATGAGATAGTAGATAAGACACTACCAAAAGATTTCATCCTTATTTTTGTAGACTTTAGATCTGGTTCCAGGTTTCCTATAGGGGCAAGCCCCTATAGTTAATTACCCCTCCCAATAAATGAGAGAGAACTTTCGATCAAGGCTAGTCATTAGATCGCTAAATGCATAGCGTATAATAGCATCACGTATAGTTTAAAATTTAGATTATGAAATTTATCATTTCAGCTTAAACCGGATGGTTGTGGGAATGATGACGTGCCCGATCTAGATCCCATGGTTCCGTCATCCCGGAGCCGTCGTGGTCCCTAGTCTACTTAGTCAAAGGAGGTAGTCAACCCAACCTAATCAAATGATTCTTATCATCAACACATCGGTTACATCGTCCAAGAAATCCTTGAAGACTTGGGGTGGTGTTTGTTTAAGGAGACAAGCAAATTCATCTTAGGCGGGATGGATGGTTGTTTGCCTATCAGTGTACCACGTGATTCACAACTCAAAGGGGGAGCTATGAGAACATCTGACTATGGTCATGATTGTAATATAATGGAGCATGACTGGCTAAATCACCCGATCATAGGACTCTGGTCATAACTACTTCATCTATGGAGCCTATTGGTCAAGCTGTGCAGTCAGAGGATACGAGCCACGTCCTTACTGGTTAAAGATTGATTGATAGTGAACATAGTAGAATACTTGATTTGACGTTGGCTCATTTGTGAGCTAGAGTTTTCTTAATTTGTCACCCCCGATAAATAATTGCGAAAGGTGGATAGATTGAGTTTTGCTTTAAGCTTTTAATAATAGAATTCTATTTAAGCAGTTTTAGAATGTTACTTAATTTGATTTGAAAAATTGATTAATTTGAATATGTTTAAGAGTTTTAGATCCTGTCAACTCTGTTTAGCTGCTAACAAATGATTAGATCTACTGTTACCTGACAAAATTAATTTCTCATATATTTCACTAATTTGAAATTTTTATAATAGATTTCTAGGTTTTGTTAACCTGGACCCAGTCTTAAGACTAAATCGAGAAGCAACCCGCGCAACATCCTCAAATACTTGAATCTAAACATTTAACATAGTATTGGGGCCCATGCAGGTGTATTTGAGAATGCCTTAATTAACGCCTTTTATTCCCTTGTACGATGTGTTTTGAATCCGGTGGCGTAAAAGACATTTTAGATTTAGATTGTAGTTTAAAATATTACTTGCACTTAGTTTACTTGTTGAGTTTTTGTAATTCTCCCAACTTGATTATGTTCAATTTAAATCACTTTTAATAATTTATGCCAATTTAAGTGTTTATTGTTTTATCCCTACTCATGCTTATTAGTTAGCATAGTAGTCATCTCTATATTCATATAAGAGTTATTAAACCCAATTTAGATTCATCTTTAACTCTACATCTAGCTCTATATTTATTTGAAAATTAAACTTTAAGTTTATTGCAAATTTGTTATGAGTTTAGCGTTAGTCTCCCCAAATTTCAAATACAGTTTATTTAACTTTAAGAAATTTATAAGAAAAGTGAACTCTATCAGGGAATTTATATTTGTTATTCTGCTTCAATTTAATAGAAAATTGCAGTTTAAAACTTGTGAGTTTAATATTAGCCTGCCGAGTTCCAATTAAAGCTCATTTAATCTTAAGAAATTTACAAAAAAAAGGGAACTCAGTCATTACTTCCTCAAATCCCTCTAAATAAGGTTAAGAGAGAGCACTTGCTTGAGTTTAGAGTACTCAAGAAAGAGGGAGAAGGATTTTAATTCGCACTTTTGGAAGGCTTTCAACTTGCTTAAATAAGTTTTGTAAATGCTTTTCCTCTTTTTTTAAAATTTTGTGTTTGTCGGATGTCATTTTACTTTCCCTTTTATTTTTCTTGTTTGAAGCTTTTAGTTTAAATTTAGCTGTAGGTTTCCTTACTTAGAGTTCTTAAGTCAGTTCACTTTACTCTCTCATTTTTTCTAAGTTAAAAGATTTGATGCAATTTTGGCAACCTCCAGGCATCATCCCCGCGTAGGGGGCTGCATCAGGAGTGTTTTGGCTTTCTCAGTACACCCTCATGAGCGTAGGAGTGATATCTTGCGACACCACAACTATCTTCACACCCACTACGCCCTAATAGGCATTAGAGGTGTCTTGAAACCTGCAGAAAGAATTATAATGCATGTGTATTCATTTCATTTTTTTTCTAAGTCTAGAAATTAGACAAAAATTTGGGCAGCATTTCATCTAGGGGAGCAACATCTAACAGATGTTGGATTACTTGGTATGCCCTCATAAGTGTAGCGAGTGGTGTATTGCGACACCACATCCAATTTTTCATCTCGTCGTTCCCTTATGAGCACGACGAGGCCTTCAAACCTGCAAAGAAACACAAGCATGTATATATCCACATTCACACATCCCACATGTTCTGACTAAATTTTCTGCACGTTGCAATGATCAGCAAGGGAATGGGGTTAAGTATGCCAAAAACCAAGAGAAGAACCCACCTCATTACGGTGTTCCTCTCTGGTTACGGTGAAGAGAAGGGTTGGAAAGGGGATGAAAATGGGAGATGATGCCAGAAATCGAAAGAAGAATCCGCCTCATGACGGTGTTCTTCTTTGATTGTGATGAAGCGAAAACTGAAAAGGTGATGCAAGGAGACGCCGAAAACCGAAAGAAGAACCCGACTCATGATTGTGTTCTTCTCCGATCGCGGTGAAGGCAATCACGGTGAAACGAAGTAGGAAATTCAGATTTGAAAAAAGGGAAAAATTTTGGATTGAGAAAATGAGGGAATTTGAAAGTGGATTTTCGATTTTGGTGAAAATGCGGAAAAATAAAGGAATTTCGAATTTGGGGTAAGGAGAAGAAATTCAGATTTGTAAGGGTGAGGGAAAAGGATTTTTAGTTTTAGAGGAAATAGAAAGAAATTTTAATTGGAAAAGAAGAAATAAAGGAAGAAAAGAAAGAAGAAGAAGAGGAAGGAAAGCAAAGGGAAGAGGAAGAAGACTCCTTTTTTCTACATTGAGGAGATTTTGGTTTGGTTGGTTTTGGGATGGGAGGAAATTTATGGTTTTTTTGGCAGCTAAACGTTGAACTTGATCGGGCCAGTGCAAATAATCACTGATAATTTTATTATTTTGGAGAACGGCATGATTTCATGAGATGGTTTAACTATTTGCTTGGATTTCCTCACGATGTTGCTTACTGTGATATTTGATTAACGCTTGATTGAGCAAATTCAGTTGTGCAATATTTATATTACGATTTTTGATGTTAACATTGACAGTCGGTTCATCGATCATGCTGACCTCCATATGTGTGCTATAAGTCAAAGTCTAGCCTACAAATCGAATTCGACGGACTTCGAAGGTGACAGTGCCCAAATTGAGGCTCAAAATGCCCTGTATGTCATTGAAAATGGTTGAAACGATCTCAGATCGATGAATGAACTCCGCCGTCAAATTCAGAATGTCAAAATTGATTAGAATATAAATATTACAAAATCTAACAACAACAACAGATTAGCTATCAATGTGTCGACACACATATTAAAGTCAAAAAGCTGTGACGATGAACAAACAATCTCCGTTCATAAACTGATCATGCCGTTTGCTTCAAAATATTAAAAACTATCAAGTGAGACTATCCATGCTCAAATCGAATGAGTTTATGCAAATGTCGAATGATTTGAAGTGACAGTGCGTAAATCAAGGCTCAAATACACTAGAAGTCTCTGAAAATGGTAAAAATGACCTCTGATCGATGAACGGACATTACTGCCGCATTTAGAACGTCGAAATTGGTCAGAATATAAATATTGCATAACTTAATGATTAACTGATCAAGCGCTCGAGTTATCAACATGCTTGCACGCATATCAAAGTTAGGAGGCACCGATGGAAGTCAAATAACCCCCGTTCGCAAAATTGATTATGTCGTTAGCTTTGAAATATTGAAATCTATCAAATGAGACTGTTCGCACTCAATTTAGATAAGTCTGTGCAAATGTCGAATGATTTGAAATGACAACGCATAAATCGAGGCTGAAACACATTGGACGTCACCAAAATCAACTCGAATGACCTCCGATCGATGAGCCTTCATCATTGCATTACATTGGTAATATAAATATTGCATGATTCGGATCAAGCGCTTTGGTACACCTACATGCATATTAAGGTCGAGGGAGTCTGAGGATCAAACAACCTCCGTTCATGAAATTGATCATGCCATTAGCTTCAAAATATCAAAATCTATCAAGTAAGACTGTTCACACTCAATTCAAATGAGTCTATGCAAAAATCGAGAGGTCAAAAGCGGTGATGCGCATTTTGAGCTCAAATTAACTCAATTTGACTCCGACTCGAACTAAACAGCCTCCGATCACGAAATGGAATGTGCCATTGCGTTCAAAATAACGGAATAACATTCAATTGATATATATATTGATCATGCAATTTTATCATCATAAAAGTCATTTTAAGTATGACTAAGTGGTTAAAGGAATCAAATAAACCTAAGTTTAACTGTTCCCTCCTTTTTATTTTGTATTTCCCTTAATCGGAAAAAGGGCTCCCTCTCATTTTTTATCTCCTTTGAAAAGAAAAATGGTTCTCTCTCCTCTCCCCATTCCTCGAAACTCTCTTGCGGTAAAATCCATCATTCTCCCGAAATCTTCTCCATTGCTCCCATGCCTTCAGCCATTCGCATTCCTTCCTTGTATCCAGGTAAACTTGTTTCACGTCCTCCCACACCATTTCGTAAGCGTCCTCACCGCTCTGCGCATGCACCTTTCTCAGAATCCACTCCAGACGTTGCTGTGCCTCAGCTCATAAACCACCAAAATACTTTGATTTCCTCTCAAAATCGACCATTTCTGCAAGCATCTTCTTTCCCTCATTTCTTTGTTCGTCCTTGATTCTTTTTCGGCATAGCATTTTTTCATTTGATCCTTTCGATCCTACTTTCACTGACTCATTTGCCAGAATCAGATCCTCTTCGCCCTCAGCCCACAACCTCCTACCCACGACATTAGTCAATTTTCACTTCGCAAAGAAGAACATCGTCAAGAGGTGAATTCTTCTTTCGATTTCTAGCATTGCATTCCTTGCATAACCCGTCCAATTTTCGCTTCATCACAAACCGGGGAAGAAGATCATCTAGAGGCAAATTCTACTTTCAATTTTTGGCATCACATTCCTTACATAACCCATCCAATTTTCACTTCATTGCAAACCGGGGAAGACCATAGTCAAGAGGCAAATTTTTCTTTCAATTTTTGGCATCGCATTCCTTGCGTAACCCGTCCAATTTTCACTTCACCGCAAACTAGGGAACAACATCATTAAAGAATTGTTCTTTCAGGCATCACTTCTTCATTCTCAATTGCATACCCAACATTGTTCCTTGTCAGCATTGCGTAGAAAAATGAGTCGAACATGTGGGATCTGAATGAATATATATACATGTGCATTTCTTTGTAGGTTTGAAGGCCTCGTTGTGCAAGAGAGGTGTGAGATGAAAATTGTTTTGTTGCAAAGATCAAGAGGGCATACTGAGTAGCCAACATCCATTAAATGTTCAAATCGCCAAAATTTTGCTTAATTTCTAGACTTAGAAAAAAAAGGAATGAATATATATTGTATTTGTTTTCTTTTCAGTCTAAGGTCTGTGCAGAGGGTGAAATGAGATGGCGTGTGATGCGACATCACTCACACAAGAGCTGTCAGAGTAAGCCAAAACAACATAGGGATGATGTCGGGAGGCTGCCAAAATTACGTCAAATCTTTTGACTTAGGAAAAATGAGAGGGTAAAATGAACTAACTTAAGAATGCTAAGTAAGGAAACCTGCAGCTAATTTTAAACTAAAATCAAACAAAAAAAGGGGAAAATTAAAATGATATACGACAAACATAAAAGTAAAACAATATAAAAAGAAGGGTGAAAAATACTTACGAAATTTATCTAACCAGAGTTGAAAGCTCACTAAAATTTCTAACTGTTCCCTTTTAAATGTCCTAACTCCAACCCTTCAAATAAATGGAATAGAATAGGAGACTCCCTCTTGGCCTTATTTATAGAAATTAGAAGAGGTAGTGAGTGAGTTGCTTTCAAAAGAAAAAGAAGGGGGGAAAAATGAATGTAGGAGAGTTCGAATAAAAAAGAGCAAAAAATGAGAATTAGCTCGAGGGATAAATCTTCTTTTTAAAATAACAAACTAAATTATTCTTTGAAGTCAGAACAAAACAAAAAAAATCATCATCGGATGCAACTCTTTCTATGGGAAATATTAAATCAAAATTTATAAAAATCATAGAGATTTCAATGAAATTACTAATTAGCGAAATTATCTAAGCTATAAATTTTTGCATGTGCTCGGACATAGAGATTTCAAGTGCAAATTTTAATGTCTGAAAAGGTCGTGCAGGCTAAATTGGAATAAAAAATGAAAATATAAAATTAATCTCATAATTCAAACATAAAATTACCTAAAATTACAATACACCCGCATGGGTCTCGATGTTATCAAGTGCTTGTCAAGTTTGGATCTTTTAGGGTTTGTTTCCTAAGAGTTTCAAAGGCTGGGTTGGTTGAAACTGTCAGAGTTTCAAATACTAATGTGATCTAAAGCTCTTAAATATATTCAAATTAATTTCAAATTAAGTGACAATAAAATTGCTTAAATAAAACTCTATCACTAAAAACTTAAATCAAACTCAATCAATCCACCTTCCGTAACTACTTGTCGGGGTGACAAATTAAGAAAACTCTAGCCACAAAGGTTCCAATGTCTCATCAAATGTTCTGCTATGTTCACTCTCAATCAATCTCACACCAGTAGGACGTGATCCGTGTCTTCTGACTGCGTGGCTTGGCCAATAGGCTCCACAGATGAAACATTACGACCGAGTCCTCAATGGCTAGTTTGGCTCGACTACATTATATTATGATCATGGTGGCTTTATATGCTCTTCAATGGCCTTTGAGTTGTGAATCATAGGGTATACTTGATAACAACCATAAGGTAGACTTAAGCTGTCTCCTTAAACAACACCACCCTGGTCTACAAGGATTGTTGGATGATGTAACCCATGTGTTCTGAGGATCCTTCAGTTGGGTCTACCTCGACTAAGTAGACTAGGGATCGTGACTGCCCGGGATGATGAAACCATAAGATCTAGATCGGACAAATTGTCATTCCCCCAACCATCCAGTTTAAGCTTAAATGATGAATTTCATAATCTAAATTTTGAAACTCCATATCGCTACTATATATTCACATTTGGCTCAAATAATAGCCTTTTGTCAGTTCTCTCTCACTTATTGGGAGGGTAATTAACTATAGGGGCTTTTATAGGAAACGAACAGATCTAAAGTCCTCACAAAATAAGGGTGAAATTTTTGGGTAGTGTCTTCTCTACTATTTCATCTGCCTTTTGAAAATTACACCGACACCTCAAATCATACTCTCGTCAATTCAATAATTATCGAGAGGTTGGTGAATTTTGGCCACAATTCGACTCGGGGACATGATTCTCTTTCCATCTTTGGCTAGTCATATATGTGCTTTATAGCAATAAAATTTTGAAAATTCAAAATAAAAATGATGATTTAAGTGTGTAATAAATTCAATATGAGTCTATGTAGAATGAATCATTTTGTAGAGTATATCTTTATTACACCATTATTTTGTTATGTATCGCATTTGCATCTTGAAAGTATGGGGTGAAATAATAATTGCTAATTACTAATCCTCATCTTTCACTTTCGCAAAAATGGATCTGCAAAGTACTCTTTTCACTGTTCAGCTAGGTCATGGTGCGAACATTTACCTAGCCAATGCCGTCATCAACACATGAGATGTTGGGGCTACCATTCAATTTGGTAGCTTGAATTTTTCTATCGTAGTTGACTCACGAAGTACCCACCATGGTACATTATCAGAATCTTTGGAAGGCCTCAAGTTACTAAATCTCCTTCTAACCATGTGCGCTAACCAATTTAACAACCAACTAGTGTTAAAGAGTTCTCTCGACAGAGAACTTCAGTTTTCAAAAGGCCAGGTCAATCTAAGCTCATGATGAAAAATGTCGAGGGCAAGCGTGTCTTTAATTCATTTTTGTGCGAAAAGTATGATCAGTGAAGCTTCATGAGGGAGCAGAGAACTGAGGGAGAAAAGGGGAGAATGTGAGGCGAGGGTTACTTGATCCCACTGAATGACTAGTAAAGCAAGTGATCTTGCCGTCAGAAGCGAGTATTCTACCAATAACTTTGACAATCTAAAGTGGGTAAAGGAATAGCTCTTGGAAATAAAGCAATCCTTAGAACCAACCATCAAGCTCCACCACCACAGAGGAGACAAACTGTCACGATATATAAAGTTCTCAAAGTAGCTGAAGGCCTAATGAAAGAAGATTTGAGGCTGTGGTGATGGAAAATCTGAAGCTCCACCAAGAAAGTTGTCATCTCTTAGTAGCCAGAGAGCGAGCCTTGCTTACATGGTGAGCATCGGGCGTGACACTTGGACCACGTGTCCAAGAATTCTGTCGAAAGGTCAGAAAGGATAAGCAAATATGATAATATCTTTGAGTAAGAAGAGGTGTGACATCGATACATATACAAATTCCTCAAAATCAACTCATCGAAGTGGATACCCAAAAGAAGGGATATCATTGATGAAAGACATGATGGTTGACAGAGAATCCTTTGGGGATCCCATCGATCAGATTCACCAAGAGAAGGTTGACTTTGATGATCAATCCTTTAATAGAAGAAGTATTCCACATTGAACGAGATCCACTGAAACGTCGATCAAAATTCATGTGTGAGAAGAAAATAATGAAGAGATTCTATGGAAGTGGAAGTTGTCTATATGGTGAGAGATATAGATGAACTCTCGGCACCATCAAAACAACAATCAGAACACGAACTTTGACATTTATGAAGAAGAGTCTTCAAGCAAATAGATGGGGATCTTTGATCTTGAAGATGAAGAAAAGAAGACGAATGAGAAAGAGATCATGGGTGTTGAAGCATCTATATGGTTGAACTAGAAATGATGACACGGTACATGCTTTTATAATCGGCGTATCGTCAAACAATAGTTATCTCAAATGCACAAGGAGAAGGGGTCAAGTTCTTCCAAAATGAGCAAGGAGTAGAACAACAACAAGAGAAGAAGAAGAAAGACATCTTGATTGATGCCATGCTAGCTAGAGAGCAAAAGAAATGTAGCATCAAATGGAGGTCAAAGATAAGGAGATTGGTACCAAAATGAATGATATGATGGTACAAATGAACATCATGATGGAGATGTTACAGAAGAATATCACATCAAGTGTAACACCTATTTTATCTGCTAATCAATAGGCAACTAATAATACAACTTCTATACCACCAGCCACTGTGGTACCTCAAGCTCTAGTACATGCTTTACGCATGAAGTGAGAAGTTAACCACACCTCTCCGACAATTCAAAATCGGCTAGCACACGGTAACAACTCGGTTAAATAATAATCAATGAAAGATAAAAGCACCATAGCCTCAGGCGGTGAAAAGTGGTGAGTAAGGGTGCTTACTGAATATATGACCAAGTGTTGCAGAAGGTTACTCAATAAATTTACTTTCAGGCTTGGTAATCCAAAGCAACATCTAGCCCAATTTAAGGCTACTTGTGGTAACAGGGAGGGATGCACTATCAATTTTGTAGCGACCTTAGTACTTTTTTGAATGGTATGTAAAAGAAATGATTTGTTAAAATATTTTTGAATTAGAATATATTTGAAAGAGGTTCACCCGGTGCAAGAAAATCACAATTGTTGCTTGTTGAAAAAAGGAAAGATGAGTCGGTGACAAAATTCATAAGTCATTGGCACAACTAAGTATGAAGTGTGAGCAAATTGGAAGAAGAACATCGATCTTGCTAATGGGATGATAAAATGACACCATTTTATGCATGGTCGATTGCAACATTCGGGACTTGCTTTCGATAGGTGGCTAAATTTGAAAAGTTGAATCGTCCAAGTCATCTATAGATAAAGCAAAGAAACAAACCTTAGACTCAAGAAATGAAATTCATGCTTCCATAGCTCAAATGGTGAAAAAGGGTGATATATAATGTGGATAAAGTAGCAATGTACAATGATGATAAGGGAAAGAAGCCTGTTCATTTTAATCCACAGGCAAAATTGATATTAGGAGGTAATGACAAACCTCGAACTTTTCCAAGTGGCGGGGAGCGTCCAAAACAAGTAACAAGAGATGATGAGTGAATGCGATTATCTCTTAAGGAAAAGATGAATAAGAATATTCTTTTAGAAGGGAATGTGGCTAAATTATTTTGCAAGCGGTCAAAGCGGTCATTACCAAATTAAAAGGCACGAAGAAGGCTAAGTCAACAATCCAAATTACATCCTATCATTGGATGATGATCATCTATCAAAGATTGTTATGTCTTCAAAGATTGGCTAGAAAGGAAGTATCGGAGAATTTACACTATAGTGTTCTAGTCAACCCAAAGAGAGTCTACAAGGATGATTACGTCCTCTTACATCATCATAAGGAGAAATCGATTAATGAAGAATGAGCGGTAGTCTCCAAAAGATCATGAAAATCTTTGAAGCGACTAAAGATGTCCCTAGTGTTAAGTGAAAATCACCACTTGAACCTATATTGGACTTAAGAGATGCCTAAACCAAGTATTTGGGCTTCAATGGCATTGATAAGGCTACTTCATCCACATGAAGTAGTCTACTAAATAGCCTCATAAATCAAAGAAGCTAAGAAAAGAAGATCAAGAAGAGAACTACAACTCAAAAGATCATTAACAATCTAGAGTATCACCGGTGACAAGACAACCATTTAGGCTTGACTTCATGCCTAAACTTTGCATTGTTGAATCAGATGAAGAAGATAATGGTGAATCTTGTCCAGTAGAGACATGCCGAATCATCTACGTGATGTCAGATATTCTTCAACATCGGTTACTCCGAAATGATAAGGGTAGTCAGACAAACTTGACCAACCCATCAAAATTTTTATCAGGAAAGCAAGAAGAGCCTGAGGAGCTAATGTCTAAATTTTGTTTAATGACTCAAGACAATAGTTGGATGAAGATCTATATTTTCGATGGAGAAGAGTCAGACTCGATATCATCACGTATGAAATGATGTTGAAAAATGAGTCTTTTTTGGCCAATCTTCCAAAATAAGAAAAAAAGAAGAAACTACCTCTTGAAGAATCGAGCAAGATAAGGTGATTCAAGTTTGGTTGAAAGTGGTAAGTCCCTTCATCAAAGAAGGAATGCAAATAAAGACAAAGGACAAATTGAAGTCAATGAGGATATCTCAAAATCCTAGGATAAAGCCTAAATCAAGAGAAGATAGATTATAATATTCTATCACATAAGAAAGATCCCTACGAGTGTGTATGAGGCTCTCTTGATGTCAAAAGACCTCAGAAACTTTGATACAAGCTCTCAAAGATCCAGAGTTATGAAGCTTACTTTTCTTGAAATGCATTGAAGCATTGCAAACTCAAGATCTCCCGGTAATCACATTTTGAAGAAGATCTTATGTTGAGAACGAGATCACAACCATCCTATATATTCTTGCGAGAGAGACATCTCGATTGAATATTGATTGATCCAGGTTCTTCAATCTTATGAGTCTAAAAGGTAAGAGGATTATCACTTGATATCCAACATCTTGGGAGAGATAAGTTGATGGTTCATTCAATGAAAAGGGAAAACTCGGGTTCTTTTCTCAAGTTCAAGGATTTATATCTGAAGCCAAGTTTCATGTAATGATGATACATCATTTAGAGGGTGGGTGGCTCCCATGGTCCCATCAACTATCATGTATGAAGTATCGAAAGAAAAAAATTCAAATTTCTCAACCATTCTCTCAATGAAGCAAAAATCTATGAAGATGCAAAATATTTCATCCTCAAAGAGCCTAAGCAAGAGCCTCTTGAAGCGTAGCATCCACTTAGGAACTAAAAGTAATTTCATAAAGTGAAAGAGCAAAAGCAAAGGAAGAAAGAAGGCAATGACTCTCCCTAAAGCACTTCGCATAAGTCAAAAAATTAGTTCCTCATTTGGGAAGTGACACGAAGAAGAAGAAGATATTCTATCAAACCTAAGGGAACTTATAAGCTTTCAAGAGAGTATGAAATAAGTGATTACGATTGGACTATGATTTTGAATCTACTTATGAAATAGAGTTCATATGGCATCAAGGAGGCTCACTTGGCGGAGTCGGATGACTCACTCAAAATTATACCCCATAATGCTTCAAAGAAATCTCCATTGGAGGTTCATTGAAGAATTGATAACATTCTATGTGCACCATTGAGTGAGTGAAAATAGAACTCTATTTTATAAATCTGAAGAGTCTCAACCTCATAATTTTGAGCAGCCTACTCAACATGAATGTTATGAGATAGTGCCAAGAATACCAATATACTATCCATAGAAATTACAAGAAATGCATAAGCTTGGAATTCATATTGGGAACTACTAAATATAGAACTCAAATCTTTAACAAGATGTGGAGCCAAAGAAGTCCTCAAGCATCATGAAGAAGTGATAAGTTTATCACTAAAGGTCTTGGGTTCATCAAATCTCATCAAAATAGAGCTTATAATATAATAGAAGAGATAGAAACTCATAGTGATGAAGAAGATGATTCCCATGAAATTCTTCTTAAAATGATGAAGAAGTAGAAGCCAAGCCACTGAAGAACTTGAAGATGGTGGACAAATAGCTACTATGGATGAACTTAAAGAAGTCAACTAGGGTGAGGATGATCCCATCCAACTTTCATCTGCCCTTTACGATGAGAAAGTTGAAGAGCTAAAAATGCTACTATGAATTCAGGATTGCTTTTGACATATATTAAATGCGCTTATCCCATGTAGCGTTCATAAACTAGTTAAAATCTATGCAAGAGTTAAGAGAATGAGATTGAGATTGAAGAGCATAAGTACAAAACTAAAGCTAATCGAGCAGGCTTCATCAGGAGAAGTATGTAGATTGGATAGCAACATTATCAGTTAGAAGAAGAAAATCCATCTTTGCATTGACTTAGGGACCTAAATAAGGCCCAAAAGATGACTTTTTGCTTCCAATATCAGACCTACTAGTGGACAACACCTCCAACTATGACATGTTCTCATTCATGGACGGATCGTCAGGATACAACCAAATCAAAATGGCATCTGAAAATGAAAAATATACATCGTTCAGAACACTTATTGGCATCTATTGCTACACGGTCATGTCATTTGGCTTGAAAAATGCTGGAGCTACATACCAAAGAGCCATGACGCATATTTTTGATGAGTTGATTCATCAAAAGGTGGAATGTTATGTTGACAATTTGGTGGTGAAAAGCTTAAACCGTGAAAATCACTTTGAAGACTTGAGAATTATATTGGAGAAAATCAGAAAATATGATCTCTCAATGAATCCTCTAAAATGTGCATTGGGTATCCTCACAGAAAATTCATGGGGTATTGAAATGATCCCAAAATCAAGGCAATGAGATGCCTCCCGAAAGTTTGCGACTCCATTCTTTACAAGGGCACATTCATTCAATTTTATGTCAAGGTTATGAAGAAGGATGCTCCATTCAAATGGGACAAGGAGTGCAAGAAGAAAATAGCATTAAAAGCTACATTAAATCCACCTTGTTGCGGCCTACTCTGAAGCCTCATTATACATACTACATTAGAAGAGTCCCTTGGAGCATTATTGACACAACACAATGAAAGCAAAGAGAATGCTCTTTATTATATCGGTCGAGGCTAATTGGGGCGAAATGAGATACTCTCAATAGAAAGCATTTAGCATTGATCTTTAGTCAAAAGCTTCATCATTATATGTTATCTCACAAGATTCACAAGATTATCCATTGATGAGTACTTGATGACAAGACCGCGTTGATAGTCATTGGCAAGATGGGCAATATTACTTTTACAATTCGATATCACATATGTTCTGTAGAAAGCGGTGAAGGGACAAGTCTTAGTGATTTTCTTTGCACACATCCCATGGACTCTTCTCTTAATGATGATTTACGATGAGCAAATTATGCTCATTCATGAAAGAGAAAAATCACAAATTTGGGAAAATGTACTTTGATGGAGCCTCATCGATCAAACAAGTCCAATATCTAAATTTCCAAGAGCAAGCGAGAATTGACATCATCTTCATAACACGAAGGAGGGATAATGAGATGATCATATGGATTGATTGAGCAAGAACTAATAATGAAGCTGAATATGAAGCATTAGGTCAAGAAGCTATTTTCATAGGCATTCAAAACTTGCATATTTTTGGTGATTCTCGATTTATCAAAGTACTTGGCATCTATAGAATCAACAAGCTTGAGTTAGCTTTCATCACAGTTCTGAGCTTATGAAGAATCAAATATCACACTAACTCGAGTCTCTCGATCAGAATAATAAAGGATTGCTTAAAATTAGCTAAGGAAATGATAGTATGAATGGTGATTATGTCATGATCGACATATTTACTCGATGAGTCTAGAATAAAGTATCAATCCCAGGTAGAGGTTATCAAATCGGTGAAGATGACTTAGGTTGCTCTTCATACTCTCCAAAATCAACAAGTTGTACCAAGAAGAGCTAAGAATGACATTGCTTTAAAGCGGTGTGAAGCCTTTATTTGTAGAAGAGTCCACGATTGGAGGCAACCCTTCATCTACTTTAAAGAAGACAAATTACCAAATAATAAATCACTAGCTCAAATCGAGAAGAGAATGCTGTTACTTTATGCTTTCCCTTTATATCATAGATCCTTTGAACAAATGGCTGATGCTAGATGTAGATGAAGCTAGCAAAGTGATGGTTGAAGTTCATGAAGGACTTTGTGGTGCACATTATCGGTCCCAAGATGGTAATAAAGATCAAAAGGATGGGTTATTATTGATCATGGTGAGACTATATTAATCATGCTAAGAAGTGTCATGAGTGTCAAGTACATGGGAATCTCATCATCAACCTCCAAATCCATTACACCCAATGATAGCATCACGGCCATTGAATGGTATGGATGTAATTGGACAATTGATCCACCATTGGTCCGCTTCATCTAGCGGCCGATTATTTCTCTAAGTGGGCTACCCCATTTAAAGAAGTTCTTGTTGATCGGTGATTAACTTCTTCATGCATAATGTGGTCTATAGATTTGGAGTGTCACGAATAATGATAATAAGCTTTCAAAAGTGCAAAGATTTATAGATTCATCGATCACAAAATTGATTGGCGATATACTCTTCAATATATAATCAGAGCAAATGGTTTTGGCTTCAACAAGACATTGATCAAAGCTCTCGAAGATTCTCACTAAAAATAAGAGAAGAAATGCCAAGCTAGTAGAGGCACAGACTATCCTACTAGATTTAAAGCCACTATTCATTGGTATTTGGGCTGGTTCTTTAGTTGAGTTGCCTTCACTTGTAGCCATCAATACAATCTCGAAGATCAAAATGCTCATCGCGAATGGAAGGAACTTCACTTTGAAGTTAGATTGCAAGCTCATCAAAATCGGAAGTCTATCGAGCAAAGATGTCATTTTGACCATATCGACCTCGAACATTTCAAAAGGAGAATTGGTCTTGGTGTGAGAAGACCAATTATTCCAATCAAAATTTGGTGGCAAATTTGAGCCTAAGAAGACCCTTTTATCATTGAAAAAGTGTTACCAGGGGCATACCAACTCAACTAAAGGGTGAAAGACCAATGCCAATTAAAGGTCATACTTGAAAAGTATTATACATGATGACCACATTCTCGAGGTACGAAATCCCACAGAGAGGGGCATTTTTTTAGTATATCTATTTAGGTTGACATCGTGCTTCATGAGATCCTAAATAAACATACTCAAATAAAACTTTTGTGAAAATTCTCACATGGGGCATTTTAGATTTTATATATAGATGAAATCAATGTTGTATGTTAAAATCCCCTTTAAGAGCATCAATTCAAATATTGATGTATTTGTATATTTTCATCTTGAAAATTCTCTAAATGTACTTTAGAATTCCCCCACAAGACAGGGCATTTTTTAGTTTATATTAAGTTTATTTGAGTTGACATCGCCATAAGATGAGATTCTCAAATATTCTGATTGGTTGACATCGAGCTTTATGCCAAAATCCCTGAATACATCCCTAATTATTATTGTTAAGATGTTCTTGCAGTAACAAAAAAAATCAATTTCTATGCTTGAAAAGACAACTCTAAATTTCAAAAAATTTATCTCTCGGATTTGCCAAAATTCTGGAGATACAGTAAAAAAAACTCCCGATTTCGGAAGCTTTAATCAACCGAGTTGGAAAAATATCAACCTCTACATCTTGAAGTCTAGGACACAGATGGGTTCTAAAGGTCAAACTCAAAGCCCAAAAATGGAAGAGTTGGTGGCTCTCCTCACTTAACAAGCGAGAAAAGGCAGTGAAAGAGCCCGTTCATTAGTCGATGACAAACCACCAACCCACTACACTTAAGTCGAAGACTTGAGTAGGTTTAAAGGTCAAACTCAAGCAAATGTGGTAGGGTTCGGCCTCTCACTCAACAAGCATAAGAAAAGGTTGCGGTGAAAGAGCACTGTTTCAATGATGATAGTTGTTCAATCTCAAAGCGGATCGACTTAGTGATTACAAGTAACCATGATTGAGATCTCTCTACTTGATCGATAGATCAAAATAGAAAACTCAATTTACCTCAAATCAATCTATATTGCGCAGGGTTATTATTACAATAAATGATCGATCAAACTTAAAACACATCAAAGCCAATCTCCCATCAAAGCGAAAGCACAAGGCCAAGAAGCAATTCCATAGTTCAAAAACAAGTTGAAACTAAATGAATTCATGATGATATTGAAGCACTTTAAAGCACAATATGACATATATATAAGGTGGGTCATCTATATGTACCCTTCAAAATCAGCAAAACAGTTCAGCAGTGCATACACTTCGACAAGTCAAAGGATAAATCCATTTCATCAAGTTTAGCTTAAAAAGCAGGAAGGAATTTCCGATCAAAACGAATAAAGCAATTCCACAGCAGAATCACTCATCAAAATAAATAAACTAATTCCTCCATCAAACCCAACCAAGCATGAAACTAGGAGTGTAGGAAACTCAAATATGCAAGGATATAAAAGAAAAAGATCTTTAGCAAAGCCATTAAAGCATAAAGTAAATGGTTCGAAGCTGAAATGATCCAAGTTTCACAGCTAGCACACAAATTAAACCCAAAGCACAAAGTATACAAATCAAACCCAAATCAAAGGATCTTTATCAAATCCAAAAGCACAAAAGCGTACAGAGAACATGCATCCACTAATACAACAAGAGAATACATGATGGAGATCATGTGTAATATATAACTCATAGTTGTGCTAAAAATGCAGTCACTCTAGCTGTGTAAGCGCTTAATCGCATCTCTACCATAGCGGTGATGCTTTGATAAGTACTGCTTATGGTAGCTTCTCTCACTCGAGCTCGATCTGGCATCAATCTGTTTAACTCGGAAGAAGCATCTAACTCGACTTTGATGGTCATAGAGCCTCTCTCTCTTCAAACTCATCATCGCTAGTAGCCTCCCTACGAAGCTACACCTTGAAGCTGTCGGTGCTAGAATGGAAACAATCTTGAGCGATCTCAAGTGGATTAAGAACTCTATGTCTCTACAAAGAGTCTACACGAGAGCATGTTCCTCAAGCTAGTATAAGCTAAAGGTCCAAAGTGTTTGCATAAGGCGTGAAGGCCAGTGACTCGGTGAGTCCAAGACAATCAGAAACCACCTCAAAACACCAAGCCCTGATCTTGCATGCTCTATGGATTGGATTCCATAGGGATGTCAATAGATCTCGGACTCATAACCTTAGACGGGGAACAAATGAAAATAATTAGCACAAAACAGATGTAAAGAAGTGCAGTTAATAAAAATAAATAAATAAAGAGAGGGAGAAAGTACCTGAACATGATGAATGAACTGGAGTATCGTAAGCGATATAATCCTCGGGGACTCTCACTATCGATAAACTCGGGGCTATGTCTCGATAGAGCCTTGCTAGCAGGCCTCACCTCAAGTCTCCCCAGGATAAGGGACAAAGTCAGGCTTAGTAGAGAAAAGTGGCTCCACGGGAGGAGTAATAACATCGAAAGTGATAGTATCAAAGGTCGACATGTGCGACAGCCCAATTTTGGAATCCTCAATAACATTCAGTGTTGCGACACTTTTCGAGAAGTCATAAATGGAGACTTGTGGAACAATCAATAAACTTACATTTTATTGGCTACACTTCTAGTGGTGAAGAAACATCGGTATATAGAGGAATCCTAGCTCTAACTCTTCCACAGAAGTGGTATCCTCAACCACACTTTGCAATTGTGCATCTATCAAGAATCAAATTAGAGTATCAGACACACTAAGCATATTTTGACAAAAAAAGAAAGGAGGAGAGAGAGGACAAAAGTATTGAAAGAGAGGAGAATAGTGATTATACTTCTAGTGCTATAATCTCCTGCTAGTGGTAACCGATGATGGGATCTCTGAAATATCTCGTTCATATCTCTTGGAACCACACTCGGAAAGGGCCAAAAGGCATACTCGGTGAGGTAAGTATAACTAACCCCGTAAGCACGTGGAGGCTATCGAAAATGAGCACTAGTACCAAGCCTCGGTAAATGTGTAGCGGCCAAAAGCGACAAAGTGCCTCAAGGGGAATCATGATGATCCTCTAAAATACTACATTAGGGATGAGTGGCTACCATCGCATGGTCGGCGAAGAAGCTACCATGCTTCGGTTAGGTTGATAGCCCTATAACAAGCTTGCCCAACATAACCATCCCGGGCGTTTCTTGAAAAGGTACTATTTCTCTCGATGGCGACCATGAAGCAAGAATATCCATTCTCATCAAAGAATGTCAATCAATCGATCAATTGAGGAGGGTAAGCCGAGTATATCTAGCTGGTGAACCAACAAAAATCGATCTCTCACCAAATGAGGAGCAAAGAAGGGCATGCTCGATATAACTGAAAGACTGTAGGATATCCTCACTCCAAAAAGAATGATGGATACTTAAAATAAGTAAAGGCACCATGTATATGGAGATGAACCCAAGCATATAAGTACCAAGGTAGAATAACATCTCTAGGGAACCTGCAAATCACCCCAATATCTATAAAGCTACATTGGGGCAAACTTCGCTCACCTCGAGAGACCCCTTCTAATGCGCAGGAGAACTAAGCCCTCTAATGGGGAGCACAAAAATAGAGCCATGTCACTATAAAACCAGCTAAGAATGATCCTTGATCCGATAGTCTTTGGAGAAGTTGCTCCTAAAATAGGCTCCATCTCCTGGATAAGCTACCCAACACACCCATCGAAAAGGGTCATGTAGGTCTTCTTCTCAGAATAGCATAATCGCAAAAGCTCAATGTACTCATGTAATGCGACTGATCATATAGAATGCCTTGAGACCTTAAGGTATGTGATAGTGGTCCAGAGATCAATATAACGAGAGGCATAGCTAACCTACTCGTCGATCACAATCATCGATGGTACTAAATAACTCATCGTGGAACACACTCCATAGTGATAACCAAATGGAAGACTCGGCATAGCTTATAAGTCCAAGAGTGACTATCAACTCCTCCGGGCCAATCCACAAGTGTTACTATGATCCCAAAACTCCCATATTAGAGAAGAAGGCATACCCCAAAGTCAAATAAAGATGCATATATATTGCCTCATAAATGCTAACTTCTAAAGTATCTTTGAGCAGCAGAATATACCTAGCCCATGGGACATATCCATGAGGAAGAGTAGGAATCCTGCCAATAGAGGAATCCCGAAGTAGGTCTAGTGAGCAGGCAGGCGGCGGTGGCTCAGTCTATCTTGTCGTATCATCTTTGTCGCGGTAAGACATCACAATATCGAACCCACTACTCTTGTCTATCAAAATATTGTAGTCACCGCCCGACTTAAGGGTAGCTACCCAGTTTGCAAGATCCTCAAAAGCAAAGGAATCTAAAGTAAAGAAGTAGGTAAAATCATGTCTCGAGCATATCGGTGTCTTTTCAATCCATCAATATCTCTCCGCATCATATCAATCTCGACCAGATAGCCTCCTCTAGGCTCAGGTGACAAATTATCAGGACTCCTCCTGCTGAACATTCTCCTGCTAAGTGATAAGAGAAATGTTACATAAAAATTTAAATAACAGTGCAATCAAATATGTCCACCAGTTCTCAAGACGCAATAACAAGAAGTGAAAAAAAGAGAAGAAAGATGGGGAGGGGTAGAAAGAAGAAAACCAAAAAGTCAGCCAATTTTCAACAAATGTGACTCGCTTCATGCGTGAATCACATTTGTTGGGTGGCATTTGTTGACCTTCATATGTGTGCTATAAGTCAAAGTCAAGGCTACAAATGAATTCGATGGACTTTGGAGGTGACAGTGCGCAAATTGAGGCTCAAAATGCACTGTACGTCATTGAAAATGGTTGAAACGACCTTCGATCGATGAATGGACTTTGCCATCACGTTCAGAATATCGAAATTGATCAGAATATAAATATTACAAAATCTAACAAGCAACCGATTAAGCGATCGAGCCATCAATGTGTCAACACGTATATCAGAGTCAGAAAGCTGCGACGATGACCAAACGACCTCCGTTCGTGAAACTGATTATACTGTTAGCTTTGAAACATTGAAAACTATCAAGTGAGACTATCCACACTCAAATCAGATGAGTCTATGCAAATGTCAAATGATTTGAAGTTAGTGTGCAAATCAATGCTGAAATGCATTGGACGTCTCTGAAAATGGAAGAAACGACATTTGATCGATGAACGGACTTTTCGTCCGCGTTTGACGTCAAAAATTGGCCATGATATAATTATTGCACAACTTAATGATCAATTGATCAAGCGCTCGAGTAGTCAACATGCTTGCATGCATATCAAAGTCGAGGTGCTAACGCAAGCCAAATGACCCCATTCGCAAAATTAATTATGTTATTAGCTTCAAAATATTGAAATCTATCAAATGAGACTATCCGTGCTCAATTCAGACGAGTCTATGCAAATGTCGAATGATTTGAAATAACAAAACACAAATTAAGGCTGAAACGTACTGGACGTCACCAAAATTAACTTGAATGACCTTCGATCGATGAACGGACTTCGGCATCGCATTCAGAACATCAAAACTGGTCAGAATATAAATATTGCATGACTTGATGATCCACCATCGCTTCAGTGCCATGCGCGTGCACATATATTGAGGTCGGGAGGTGCCGAAGGATCAAAAGACCTCATGTTCGTGATCATTCCATTGGCTCAAATATTAAACCATCAAGTAAGGCGTTGCTCAATTGGATGAGTGCGCAAAAATCGATCTGTCAAAAGTGGTGATGCGCATTTTGGGCTTAAATTAACTCAATTTGGCGATTGAACCAAACAACTCCGATCACCAAAACGGAATCGCCATTGCATTAATAATGAAATAATCTTAGATTGATATATATATATATATATATATATATATATATATATATATATATATATATATATATATATATATATATATATATATATATATATATATCGATATATCATGTGATTTTATCGGTATAAAAGTCATTTTACGTGCGATTAAGTGGTAAAGGAATCAAATAAACCTAAATCTAACCGTTCCCTCCTTTTTGTTTTGTATTTCCCTTAACCAAAAAAAGGGCTCCCTCTCATTTTTTTCTCTGGTTCAGAAAAGAAAAAAAAAGGTTCCTCACTCTCCTCTCCCCATTCCTACGTTGGAAACTCCTCCTGCACAGGTAAAAATCTGTCATTCTCCCCTTTCAAATCTCTTCCCAGTGCCTTTCGTCCCGCCTTCCACGCCGTGGCATTCCGCATTCGTCGGTTGATCAGTATCCCATTGCGCAAACTTGTTAGGCCCGGTCTCAAGCCAGAGCGACACGCAGCGCAGCGACCCGCTCAGAATCCACTCCATGCTGGCCCGGCCACTCAGCCCGGACGCATCTTGCTGCGCCCATAATGCACCATGTTGTCCCAAACCCCACTCTGACGCCAGAGATCCATTATCGGCCTCCTGACCCGCCATTTTAGTCCCATGACCCAGTGAGCATTCCTGACCACGGCTGCCAGCCACGAACCTGTGCACACACAAACCGGACTGCTGACTCATCGCGTTTGAACCCTGCGCTGCCTCCTTTCCACTGCCACCAGCCTCTTGATATCCGACCTCTCCGCACCCAGAACTCGTCGATTTTTGCTTCAAACCGGAAGAACATCGATAGGCAAATTTTCTTTCAATTCGGTTATTGATTCCTTATAACCCATCAATTTTTTGCCAGAATCGGGAAGAACATCGTCGGCAAATTCTTCTTTCGATTTTTCGCTTCTCATAATCAATTTTCGCCAAATCAAGGAAGAACATCGTTAAGAGGTGAATTCTTCTTTCGATTTCTGGCATCGCATTCCTTGCGTAACTCATCCAATTTTTGCTTCACCGTAAACTGGGGAAGAACATTGTCAAGAGGCAAATTCTTCTTTCGATTTCCTGTCGCCTCATTACATTACATTCAATTGCAAACCTTGTTCCCATCAGAGCATTACAAAAAATGAGTCGTATGTGGGATCTGTGAATGTGAATATATATACATGCTTATATTTTTTTGTAGTTTGAAGGCCTCGTTGTGCTCAAGAGGGCGCGACAAGATGAAAAATCGGCTGTAATGTCACAAGACCGCTTCTATGCTCAAGAGGGCATCGAGTACATTTGTTAGATGTCTCCCAGCGAAATCTTCTGAAATTTTGTCCAATTTCTAGACTTAGAAAAAAAAGGAGAATGAATATATATTGCATTTATTTTTTTCAGGTCTGAAGGCCTCGTCATGCTCAAGAGGACGTGACGAGATAAAAAATTGACTGCGATGTCGCAAGATACCACTCACTACACTCAAGAGCAGTAAGCCAAAAATACCCCGTCGACCACACCACGGGATGGGGAGATTGAAAATTACGTTAAATCTTTGACTTAGGAAAAAGGAGGGTAAAATATAACTTAAGAATGTTAAGTAAGGAAACCTAATTTTAAACTAAAAACGTCAAAAAAAGGGGAAAAGTAAAATGATATATGACAAACATAAAAGTAAAACAAAATAAAAGAATGGTGAAATACACTTACAAAATTTATCTAAGCAGAGTTGAAAGCCCACTAAAGTTTAATCGCTCCTTTCAAATGTCCTAACTCCAACCCTTCAAACAAATGTAATAGAATATGAGACTCCTTGGCTTATTTATAGAAATTAGAAGAGGTAGTGAGTGGGTTCAAGAAAAGATGGAAAAATGAATGTAGGAGATTTCAAATAAAAAGAAGGGGAAAAACAAATGTAGGAGAGTTCGAAATAAAAGAGGGGAAAAAATTAATGTAGGAGAGTTCGAATAAAAAAGAGGGGGAAAATGAATGTAGAAGTGTTCAAATAAAAAATAGGGGGAAAATGAGAATTACTTCTAGAGATAAATATTTTTAAAATAACAAACTAAATTATTCTTTGAACCTGTAACTTCAAACAAAAAAAAATCACCACCGGATCTACAACGCTTTGTACAAGCAGACAAAAGACGATACTAAATCAAAATCTACAAAAATCATAGATCATCCTTTAATTAAAATTAAGAAATCTTATTCTAATTATGATTTTCAAAAACCAATGAAATAACTAATTAAACAAAATTATCTTAGCTATAAATTCCTACATGTGCTCGGACATAGAGATTTCAAGTGTAAATTTTAATGTCTGAAAAGGTTGCGCAGGCTAAATTGGAATAAAAAAAATAAAAATATAAAATCAATCTCATAATTTAAATATAAAATTATCTAAAATTACAATACACGCTGGGCAGGACCTCTTTGAATGCTTAAAGTCAAGTGTCCGAGATGTTGCGGTTGCTTCCTGTTAGTCTTGGGGCTGGATCGATTAAAACTAAAACCTATAATAAGAGTTTCAAATCGGTGAAATATCGAAACTAATTCTATCGGTAAGTAGATCTAATCCTCGTTAGCATAAATAGGTTGGGGATCTAAAGCTCTTAAACATATTCAAATTAATTAAAATTTCAAATTAAATTAAGTAGAAATCTGAAAGTGCTTAAATGAAACTATATCACTAAAAACTTAAATCAAACTCAAGCCATCCACCTTCCGCAACTATTTATCGGGGGTGACAAATTAAGAAAACTCTAGCTCATAAAGGAGCCAGTGTGCAATCAAGTGTTTGTTATGTTTCTCAATCAATCTCACGCCGATGGAAGGACGCTGTCCCTCGACCGTGGCGGTCAATACTCCAGATGAAGCGATTCGACGAGTCCTCGATGTGGTTTGGCGTCAGCTCCATTATATTACAATCGTGGCCGTGCTTCGTATGCTCCCGCTTTGAATTGGAATCATAAGGTATACTTGATAGGACAACCTTTGTCGTAGACTTAAGCTATCTCCTTGACAAACACCACCCAATTCTAAGGATTTCTTGGGCGTAACCCATATGTTCTTGATGAGGATCCTTCATCGGTTGATTCATTCCTCTATCTAGTAAACTAGGGGCCGTGGCAGAGATGACGGAACCATAGGATCTAGATCAGGCACATAATCATCATCCGGTTTAAGCTTGAATGATGAATTTCATAATCTAAATTCAAACTCATATCTCTACTATGCTTGCATTTAGCGATCAAATGGCCAGTCTTAATGAAAGTTCTCTCACTTATTGAGAGGTAACTATAGGGGCTGCTTTAGGAAACTTGAGATCTAAAGTCCTCACAAAATGAGGGCGAATCCTTGGTTAGTGTCTTCTCTACTATTCCATCTGCCTTAAATTAAACCAACACCTCAAATCATACTCTTTAATTCAATAATTGTCGAGAGATCGGTGACGAATTTTTGGGGCTTATAGATTGAAGGTCATTTGAGTTGATTTTGGCGACGTCCAGTGTATTTCAGCTTCAATTTGCGTGCTATAACTTCTAATCAGTCGACATTTGCACAGATTCGTCCGATTTGCGTGTGGATAGTCTTATTTGATAGTTTTTGATATTTCAAAGCTAACAACGTGATCAATTTCATGAATAGAGTCGTTCGGATATCGCGGCAGCTTCCTAACTCTGATATGCGCATCGACATATTAATAGCTTGATCGCTTGATCGGTCGCTCGTTAGATTATGCAATATTTATATTCTTATCAATTTCGACATTTTGAACGTGACGGCGAAGTCCATTCATCGATCAGAGGTCGTTTCAACCATTTTCAGTGATGTCTAGTGCATTTTGATCCCCGATTTTCTATTATCCTCCAAGTCGTTCGACATGGGCTTATCGACTTATGACACATATGTGGAGGTCAACAATAATAATATTTTGGGCCACGTCGATGAAGCGTGATCGGTGTTTTGAAACACTTGACCATTCGTCACGCCTTGATGAGCGTGATGGTCTTCAAACCCGCAAAAAGATAAATCATATGCATATATATACAATCATTTCCACACATTCATCACTACACATCCAAACTCATTTCATCTCATTTTTTTTTAACAAATAACGCATCGATCAACAAGCATGGCGAGTAAAGTGGAATGAATGATGGAAATGCCAAAACCTAGATAAGAACCCGCCTGATGGCGGTGTTCCTCTTCGGCTACAGAAAAAAGAAAAATCGGAAGAGTGATTCAGCGGCTATGCGCTCGATTGGAGGAGGAATCAAGGTATCGAGAGGAACCCGCGATGTGAGTTGCCTCGGCTACCCTTGTAAAAAGGGGAGGTCGGCTAAGGATGAATTTGGCCAAGGGGAAGTTCGGCTAGGTGGATTTAAGTAGGATTCAAGTCAGATTCAAGCAGGATTTAAGTCGGATTTAACTTAAACAACCGCTTAGTTAAATCCGAATTTACCAAATCCTGTTCAACCAATCTGAAAGTACTCCTCATCACTATAACGTGCACAAAGCACAACTGAATTAGTAAACGGAGAGCCATCCAAAGCCTCAAGAACAGTAACCAAAAAGTGGAACTCATTCTCCCTCTTTATAAAAGAGGAGATCTCCGATCTTGCAATCTCAAACATGGTAACAATAAAGCCTTCTCCTTCACAGGGCTTAATACTCAAGACCTTAGTTTCTTCTCTTGTAATACCACTCTCATAAAAGATAGGGGTGATATGAGCGAAGACGCGCCTAAATCTGCAAAGAAAAGCCACACGGAAGTTCTTAAGATTGGGAAAAGTACTCCTTGCGCTCCTCTCGGACAGGAGTGAGCCGAAATCGCAGACACAAAGGTAGCCTTCGGGTGTCAGGATGGATTCAAAATCGCCCTCGTCCTTCAGCTCGGAGTTACTCGAGAATGCGGTGGAGCTTTTATTTCCTGCTCACAGGCCATTGAAGCCGCGCCATCTTCGCGCACGTAGACTCCTCTGATGCCATCGCCGTCCCTCGACTGTTGCTTCAGCGCATAACCGCGCTCTCTTTTACGCTTCTAGGGAGTGACTCGCTGGCATAAAAACAAACTAAAACTCTTTGCAGAAACCCTTGTAAAAAACGGTGCCTTCTGATTGGAGTCCGCAGAGATTGAGTTGATTTTAAGTTTTATTTTAAACTTTAAATTAATTAAAATATGTATATTGATTAAGCATCTAATCAATCATAATTTGAATTTTACGATAACAAAATGATATGATTAATATATATCAATATTAAGTTATTTTGATATTCTAAACACAATGGTATAGTCCGTTTCATGATCAGAAGCCGTTTGGTTTGTGTCGGCATCTAATAGGATAGATTTCAACTTAAAAATACGCTTTGTCGCTTCCAATCGCTCGACATTCGCCAGACTTGTCTGAATTGAGTGCGAACAGTCTCATTTGATAGATTTTGATGTTTCGAAACTAACGACGTAATCAATTTCATGAATGGAGGTCGTTTGGATATCGTCGCAGTCTCCCGACTCTGATATGTGTGTCGACATATTGATAGCTCGATCGTTAGATCATGCAATATTTATATTCTGACCAATTTCGATGTTCTGAATGCGATGCGAAGTTCGTTTGTCGATCGAAGATCATTTGGGAATCGTTGCACCTCCGATCGATATACGCGTCGACATGACTTCGATCGCTTGATCGGTTGATCGTTAAATTATGCAATATTTATATTCTAACCAATTTCGATGTTTTGAACGTGATGAAAAAGCCTGTTCGTCGATTGGAAGTAATTTGGGCATCGTGCCTCCGACTCGATATGCGTGTCGATGATTAAGTTCGATGACGATTGATTGATCGTTGATTATCAATATTTATATTTGATCAATTTTCGTTACAATTCAATGACGAAGTCCACTCATCGATCAGAGGTCATTTCAACTGATTTAAGTGATGTTTGATGCATCTTTGCTCTGACTTGCGAGCTGTTACATCAAAAGTCCGTCGAATTAGGATTTTGAGCTCGACTCAACTGATGTATCACGCATGAAAGTCAACACGGATGTAGAGATATAGTTCCACAATCAGACTCTAATTATACACTATCATTGTAGCGCTTAGTCAATACATAGCTGTTGTGTATTGATGTAATATTAATTGTATGTTAATACATAACATATATATACACGTCAATACACAATACTTAAAAGCCACTACACATTAGTTGTGTATCGGCTAAGTACTACATAATATTTATTATTGGAGTTCGGACGTAGAAGCTACATCTGCTTTTGAGTAATAAATTTTCTTCATCCAAGATATCATTTTTTTACCTTGGACTAATTAGTTTATATATTATGCAGATTAATATTCCAACATTGAGTTTGTAGGTTAAACCTATTTGGATTTGACTTCAATTTTAGCTGACTTTTTTATATTTCAAGACATATTCTTAGCTCAAAATATATGTAGATATGTATGCGTACTTTTGTGAGGAGAGAATTTGGTGTACTAAGTTGCTTCAAAATAATGCATATTTATAGGAGTACATGATGAATGTGGTGTGAAGAAAATAAATGATTGTGTTAGGGGCTGTTTGGTTGTTTACATTAGAGTATAAAGTAAACTCAATGCAGGGAATCTAATTTTTTGAGTGTTTGGTATGGTGCAAAGTAAAATTTCAATGTATTTGTAGTATATTTGAAATGCATTAAAATGATCATTTTTGGTATATTTAGAATTCGCTCGGGCGAATTCTAAATCATCGCAGTGTAAAAGTATTTTGACTATTGGCTTGCTTGTTGTCGTATTTGCCGCTTACGCCATCCAGCAGACCAACTACCAGCCTATAATTACTTTACATTACATTTATTTTACAAAAAAAAAAGAAATTCATGTATTTGTAGAGTTTTCAATCAAACAAGTTAAAGTAAGTCAAATCTGATTCTTTTTTAATTTGTATTTATTTTGTATTCTTTTTTCATACAACTAAACAATTCCTTAATATACTTAATAGAAAATAAATGCACATTTCCAGTAACTATACACTCTCTTAATATATCTATTTATCGATTTTATTTTCTAACGAGCAATCAACACTTTTAAAGTTGGAGCATATATATATATATATTAGCTTTAACTTATCAAAAGTTAAGTGAAGATATTCTATTTGTTTTAAATTAGAAATATGATGAGTAATGATTTTTAGAAAAATACTTCATCTTATATGAAATGATAATTAACCTTCTAGTACTCTAAACTCACAACATTTTAGATACAAAATATATAGTTCTCTTTACATGAACTTTCTACATTTTCAAAAGTTGATTTTAAGTTTTCAGCATTTATAACATTATTGACTTTAATAAATGTTAAATCCTAGCCTAAAGATATGTAAATCCTTTTAGAAGAGCTTTATTAATGTATTTGAGGGCGTACAGGATAATATTTTAATTCTTTTGTTTTGCATTTATTGTCTTATGATCCCTATAATAATAGAGATATTTGATCTAACTTTTAAAAAAAAACCTTAAAAATTTAAATAGGAGAGTATTGACACTTCGTAGTTTGTAGTGGTAGGAGATGAAGAGCAAATGGGATGTAGGCTCTTTGAGTTGCAATAGTTGGATGTGCTATAATATAGAGAAAATAAATGAGATGAGGGTCATAGGCATGATAGTAGGCAATCGCCATTAGGACTCTTACAAGGTAAGTATAGTTGTTGTGATGGCTCTTGTGATGCTACGTGAGGATGCGATACGAGGCGTAATTGTGTGATAATCTCAATGCAAGAAAATATTTCCAATAGATAACCTATAGATTTTTGTCATTTGTAAATAACTCTACTAGAAATGCATATTAGAGTTCAAAAAATAAGATGGAAATTTTTTTTCAATGCAATTTTGACTTCTTAACTTCTTGAAATTCATGAACATTAAATAATGCATGCTTAGATAGAAATTTACCGGAGAGAAAAAAATTGATGCAGTTAATTTTTTTAGACAAAAGTTTACAGGATCATCATATATTTAACATCGAGAAGAATTATCGCTGAAGAACTCATTAGTAATAGCATTATCTCTTGTACATAGTGAGATAATGAGTGCGATGACACGAACATAACTTCGAATATTGGGGGTATAAAGCTATAATGAGGCCAAGTAGGTGGGGTGGTGTGCAGTACTTATCATTCAATGATTACATTCAATAAATATATAAAAAAAAATAATAAAAAAAAAAAAATTCACCAATAATATAAATACATAATTTTCTAGATTTTAATATTCTATCCACTATGTAAAATAAATCTTAACACATGGATTCACACATATAAATGCATAAGTGCATATACACATGAATACGCAAATATGAATACATACATAACTAAATTTAAATGAATCGACTGATTTGGTAGTCTTTCACTGAGGTAAGTCGTGCAGGCAAAATTCTTTGTCAAGCAATGATGGGTGGTTTGAGTTCTCAAAAGCCAGCACTGAGGCTTTGTGGTGGCCCAAACTGAGCATTTTATTCCCTCCACTTCTGTCTCGGTGGAGTTTGCAGTGGTGGCGGATGTTGAAATGTCTCTTCTTTTATTTGTATTTTTTATTATTAAACTACGGCTCTTATTTTTTCTTATAAATAAGGAAAAGAAAATTCACTCGAATAATAGATTGGAAGAATTTTTTTCTCCCTCTTGATGTGGACACTTCTTCTATGAGATTATGCCTACATAGAACTATAGAGAGAGAACTTTTTATTTATAATGCGGATTTTTTTCCTCTTTTCGAGATTTTCCATGTAAAAGATTCTGAGTTTTCGTTCACTCTTTTAAATACCTGCTGTGCTTTGATTTCACAAATAAGGCTAAAGGCATAAACTTTACTCTCAAGAATTAGCTTTCTAAAGCACGCAACAATAATAGAGAGACGTTCATGTTCAATTCATTTATAAATCGAGCTTAAAATATTTATTTGTGTTTGACTCGACAACTTGATTAAGGATTCAACATGAGTTGATTATTGAGCATGAGCTATTCACGAACAACGAGCTTTTTTGACAGTCCTATCTTCAACTCAATTGATCCATATAAAATGACCGATTTGAAATACTTAGATATATTATGTGGGCTGAAAAAATTACATGTATCCTAAATTCAAATGCACTCGAGTAAGACATAATATTCATTTTTATAAAGTCATTCGATTAAATTTAGGGCAAAGTTAAATTCTAGGGTCAACTCGAGCTTGAATCAAACTAAATGGGTAAAAATTCTAGAACCAAAAATTTTAAGGTCAACTTAAACTCAAATTTTTTTAAGTTAAGACTATCAGGTTAATTATTGATACACCTAACAAAAATATAATTCCTATGTCTTCAGTTCTCATGGTCAATGTTCAAAGAGAGCTTCTCTACTCTAATGGTCAACGCTGCATTGTTTGTAAATGATATCAGCTTGAGGAAAATAAACCCCAATGTTATTAATTGGTTTACTGGAACTAAGAAAACCTAAGACGTAAATTCTATGGAGAAGAGAAGGAAACTTAACAATGTAGTCTCATTATTATTATTATTTGTTGCTTTTACTTTTGTTCATCTTACAGTATGATTATATACTTTTTTCTACGTAGGGATTATAACTTTCAATATAATAGGCCAATCGTTAAATCAAATATGTTCTAATCTAAAATATCTAAAATAACCAAATCAAATAAAAATAATTATTACGTATCAAATAAATCAAAATATGAAATAACACTTATTTAAAAGCAAATAGAGAATATTTATTTTATGGAGTTGGCATTAATTTCAAGGGATTATTTTTAAAATAGGCACATTGTTAAATGTAATTAGCAATTTAGGCATCAAAATTTTTTTTTTTATGAAAATAGTCGCCGGATGGACGATGGGCGCTGACGTGGAGCCACGCCGCGTCCGTTGTTTTAAATATTTTTTTAAAATGTGTAGCAGTTATCATATTTTGTGATCGAGTCACTGGGTAATTGAGCGAACTTTGTATCATTGGAATCGTAACGAAATTGTCTACAATTTTTATGTTGGTTGAAATTTGTGATTGCAGCTTCATGCACAAATGACAGTAAATGGTAAAACTGCGCGGAGAAAGTGATGAAAAGCGTGACGAGTCACACGGTGTGAGAATTGAGCAAAATTTGCATCGTTGGAATCAAAAGCTAGGACTTTTTTTGGTTGAAATTTGTGATTGAGGCTCGCGTTTGCGATTAAATGCTGAAAACGCAGCAAGCTTAAGAAAGGTTTAATGTTATTGATTTAGAAGATTTGAATGTATTATATGATAAGCAACAATCTCACAAGTATTTTTACAAATGACATATAGAAGCTTTGATAAGTGGATTCACCAAAAAGATTCTTAAGAGATTCATTTTCTCTAAAACCAAGAATTATAATATTTAATATCATCTCACTATTTCTACATTATTCAATTCCTTTTGTCACGAGAAACATTTTAAGTTAAACAACATACAAATTAACGAAATTTGCGTGGCACAACAAGCCTTTAATACTCTTCAATCTAATTAAAATATATGCTAACAATATCGTGTACAAGTCCCATCAACAAGTTGCAGTGAAATCCTAATGATTGCATGTATCATAGACATCTTATAAAAACAACCACTCAGAAGTAAGTACACATACAACAAAATGTAATCCGTATGACGAGAATATAATAGTACATCGACTATCTCCGATGCCTACGATGCGGTATCGCATCACTTCTGGGGTGTGTAATGGGGCGGTAGTGTGGCGGTTGAGGCGATGCTCCGGTCTGGTCCTCCGTTCGACTTGCTTTCGGATGGTTGTTACGAGTAACCATGATCGATCCATGCGGGGTGCCATATGGAATGAGGAGGCCCATACGTAGGAAGGCGGTTCTTTAGGTGCATCTGCGACCACATAGATCCACGATGCGAATCTTTGTGGTGGGTAAATGTATATGTAGATGGTCCGACCCGGTGGAGATGATGGACCAATATCATCATCGCAGCGGCGATGAAGTACACGGAATCTAGTGTCCCCGTGCCAGCTATCAGAAATATACATATTTAGGTGCAAGTCCCTGCACAACCCCTCATACTCGTTGATTGATTGCTGAATCTCTGTGTCATTCGCCCTCCCAAAATAGCGTCGGAATATATCCTCGGTATTGATATGTGCTCCGCGCATTGACATAACTTCGTATTATGATGTAATTAGAAAAAAAATTATTACGGTTAAGAAATCTTTGGCTATCATGAGTCGATCTCCGTGAGCTCGAGGGTACATGTGTCCTGGTAATCGGGTGCCTTCAAAGATATATACAGCCCAAGATCGATACCATCTTATTGATTAATGGTTTGCACCCTCCACCATAGTCTACCACCCACAACTAACTTCAGCTTCTCCCATCGCAATATATGTCCCACTGTGGTAAACGACCCAGCTCCTTCCCTCACCATCCACTCGCATCGAAAGAAGAATCCACCGGTGCAACTCGGGCCGTAGTGGAAGCGGTCAACCGAGCACACCATAGGGTGGCTACTCAACTCATTTTCAACTAATCGGGGTACTCAGCCACCCCATATGTCATCCCTATAAGTATATATCCTGACACGCAATCTGATCCTGAACTCCAGATGGCTCGTATCACTTATTGTTTGAGATTTAATATTGTGGTTGCTATCTACATAGAAGTTACCCATAAAATGACACTTACAAAAAAAACATACCGACTCGCTAGTAGGGCCATCTAGCTCATCCCTAAGAACACAATAATCAAGGCCACCTCTCTTATAAACCTCTTCATTCCAAATGGACAACCCACACCATCGAGCCCATCTATGTCTATCGTATCGAATATGTAACGCCGACCGCCGACATGAACATGCTCCCACACCCATACCGCAGTGAATCAGAAGCAACCGTATATTCGCACTTTGGCTTGCTTTCTCATGGAGCTCCCCTGTATAAATGAGCAAGATGCTCCTAATGAGAACTTCAACGTGTCAAGATCCTCCAAGAGGGCTGATAGCATCGTAGTGAATCTAACACGTAAGTGTTCCGTATAAGGAAACCAATCGAAAAGAATGTAAGCTCGACATGCATGCTAAACTCAAGCTCACAACGGCGGATCCCTCGTAATACCGGCCGCAAACCACCGTAGTGCGCAACAGTTCAGGCGTAGGCGCTTGCCCCATTCTAAACTCGATGTGATATGAGGCCGGATCGATCGCGGTGATAAAGCAGCGTCAGATGTGCTCCTATCAACTCATCAAGAACCGCCACGATGCTCACCGCTCTCCCAACAACATTCGACCCAATAATAAAGCGGGCCGCTAATCAATACCGAGGATCAAGATCCCGCAGGTGACCGCTATCTCGCCAATGGGCAAATGAAATGAATTAGTCTGAGAAGACCACCGTTCCATGAATGCTGTGAGAAGGTGGTGATATATGCTAATGTACTGCATCTGGGACACACAATCCAATCCAACTGTCCATAAGGCGGTCATGAATCTAAGAGTTCACCACTCTTCAACATAAGCACGCAGATGACATATCCGTAACGTAAACCTACACAAGATATGAAATTATATTTCAGTAAACAAAAAATATAAAAAAAATCCATACACACAGCGTGACTTACAAAATCTTACCGTCCGATGTGTCATGCACCACGGCCATAATATAAGGTGGACTTCACCGGCGTGAGGCGTAGTCCACTACAGCCCCATCTTCGCCTCCTCGCGGGCAGAGCACCTTCTTCGCGCATATCCTACCTACAACACGCACAAATCAATTAAATTCAAACTAATTGACATGAAAGCTTTGTTAATATAAAGATAGATTTGGCTTTGAAATAATCACCCCAACGCGCATCAGGTCTCCACATCCCTAAACATGGAGAACAAATTATGAAAAGCTTTGTTGAATATTAACTATGATATTTCTTTTTTTATATAGAGTCGATTAAGCCAGTCCCATGTTTCTGCGTTCCATGCACTAACGCAAAAATTCTTTGGTCACACTGCAGACGTTGACAACAGATTGAATTCTCGCCATCCGAAATTTAATGAATTAAAGCCTATATCACATTTTCTGCCGCATATGCAGCTGCAAAATAAAAAACGGTGTTGGAATGGAGCAAAATTTATATCGGGAACCGAACGGATTTCTAATATTCTCCCGCTACTCGAACTCGACGCATGCCCGACATGCAGCAGATTTCATGCGTTTTTGTATGGAACCGGCCTGAAAACATGGGACCTGACTGAAAATCAGAGCGAACTCACAAACTAGAACATAAAGAAAAGAGTGTATGTACATAAAAGAAGCTATATCAATAAGTTAGTTAATATTCAGCAAAGCAACCCATCACATTTTATGCTTTTAGATAACACTATCCTTTACATAAACAGATGAACAGATGACTTCATAATTCTTCAAAGACTAGAGACCAAAAAACAGCAATGAAATTCATTCCGTTCCATGAAACTGCTCGTTGATCGCGAGGTGAACAATAGAGAGTTGTTCGATGATAATTTCACCGACATATTTGGCACCGGTACACGCAATTAATGTCTGCTGCATCACATTTTCTGTTGTGCAGAAAATGTGACGAGTCGTATAGGCGATACGGTGTCAAATGTCGGAATGGAGATTCATATTTTCGAACCAGAACGGATTTCTACGACTCTCCTGGGTCGCATTCACTGCTCAACGAAGCAGATTTCACGCTGCTCGCAGAACCGCATGAAAATATGGGACCTGACTGAAAATCAAAGCGAACTCACAAACTACAACATAAAGAAAAGTGTGTATGTACATAAAAGAAGCCATATCAACAAGTTAGTTAATATTCAGCAAAGCAACCCATCACATTTTCTGCTTTTAGATAACACTATCCTTTGCATAAACAGATGAACAGATGACTTCATAATTCTTCAAAGACTAGAGACCAAAAACAGCACAAATTGCCCGTTCCATGCACTAACGTGAAATGTGCTGTGTGACGTCATAGTCGGTTGGACAACAGGAAGTCATAGAATCGTTCGTTCTGACAATAAATTTTGCTCAATTCCGAATTTGGCACCGGTAATTATGTTGCATCACATTTTCTGCCAGAAAATGTGATGGCGAAACGATACCGGTGTCGGAATGGAGCAAAATTTATATCGTCGGAACCGGAACGGATTTCTCTACGACTCTCCTGTTGGTTGAACGCGCCAACTGAGGACCGACGTGCAGTAGATTTCATGCGTTCTTGCATGAAACCGGCCTGAAAACATGGGACCTGACTGAAAATCAAAGCAAACTCACAAACTACAACATAAAGAAAAGAGTGTATGTACATAAAAGAAGCCATATCAACAAGTTAGTTAATATTCAGCAAAGCAACCCATCACATTTTCTGCTTTTAGATAACACTATCCTTTACATAAATAGATGAATAGATGACTTCATAATTCTTCAAAGACTAGAGACCAAAAACAACAATGAAATTCGTTCCGGTTCCATGCACGAACGCGTGAAATCTGGCGAGTCGGCGTTCGACCAACAGGAGAGTTGAGAAATCGTTTTCCGACATATAAATTTGCTCCAGACCGTTGGCGCATGCCGCATTAATGTCGCATCACATTTTCTGCACAACGTAGCAGATCATGCATGAACGCTAAATTTATGTCGGGCGCAGCTGCGTTCAACCAACAGGAGATCGTATAAAAATTTGTTCCAGTTCTGACAATTTCGCTCCATTCGAGAAGCTGGCACCGTATGCGACAATTCCATCACATTTTCTACGTGCAGAAAATGTGACGCAGACGTAATGCGCACGGCAATGTCAAACGCAGGAGAATTTTATATCATCGGAACCATAACAGATATCTCTACGACTCTTTTGTTGGACAAATGCACCGACTGCGGCCCGAAATACAGCAGATTTCACGCGTTCGTGCATGATCTGCTGCATTGTGCGGAAAATGTGATGCAGCAGGCGTAATTTGCATACCGGTGCCAAACGGTGTCGGAATGGAGCGAAATTCATATTGTCGGAACCGGAACGGATTTCTCTACGACTCTCCTGTTGGTCGAACACGCCGACTGCGCGTCGCAGCAGATTTCACGCGCTGGAACCGCCTGAAAACATGGGACCTGACTGAAAATCAAAGCTAACTCACAAACTAGAACATAAAGAAAAGAGTGTATGTACATAAAAGAAGCTATATCAACAAGTTAGTTAATATTCAGCAAAGCAACCTGAGCAATGAAGCTTTTAGATAACACTATCCGTTAGATAACACCGTTTGACACCGTTTGAAGAATTATGAAGTCATCTGTTTTTTTCAAGAATGACTTCTGATTCTGAGAATGTGAATTGCATATTATAGCTAGTTTTCAAATTCTATCCTTGGGATCAATCCTGTAGGAAAAGTAGGTCCACGATTAGAACAATTCAAAATAAAAGATTCAGACATAGGAAATCAGATTTATATAAAATTATATGTGACATAATAATTAGTTTTTCCTTGACAATTTATGTTCTATACTTTGCTTCATGGATGTTGAACTATTTGAGTGCAATAAAAGTGAGAAAACCTATTTTATGGTAAGTAATCTCATATATCAACATAAGATTTGGATATATATGTTAGGTGATATCTTATCTTATTTTTTTCATCTTCATGATCTATAATTAGTTTTACGAGCACGATTGCTTTTAGTAAAAAAATGATAGAATTGGCTTTTCACGATATAACATAATTATTGATCAAAATATGATTTAATCTTCTAAATTTCTTATAATTTTTTTGAAAGGTAATTAAATTATTATGTGTGATTTTGTAATTTCATGATAGCATCAAAAATTGACACGTAGTTGTTTAAATTGGTAGCATTTAACTTTCAAATGTTAACTTTTCAATGTTTTAATTTTATCCATTAAACTATATATTAGCATTAGAAACCCTAGGCTAAGATATATTGCATTAATTATAATGTCAAAACTTAGGATTACATAAATATACAAAACAATTTATCCATAATGCAATTACCACACTACGCACGCAAGACGCTTTCTATTATGACCACTATTTTTACATAAACTATAAGTTCGATTACTTATGTGGTATTTTCATCCATAGATTTCAATCACAATGAACGCGGTCGACTTTCTCTTAATATCCGTGTGAAGTTCCAGTGATATGTTCTAGCCACTCATCACAATCAGGGATGACATGAAATGTTTTTTGTAGTAGTTTGCGCGTAGGGTATCGACGGAACGTTTATATGTCCGCCCTAACACGAAAATGATGCGTGAGGACAGCATGTGATAAGGTTTTGCATGTACATCTAGACATATGATTCTCATATACCCACCTATTATTCTGTTGGCGGAAAACTTGGTACTCATTATTGTTCATACCGCTCAAGAAATCTCCTTGCGTGTTCACTACTCGCAAAGTTGCCTTAACCGGGAGAGAACATGGAGTCGTTTTCGCCGTTCGATGTGAGTCCAGCGTTCATGAACGTAGCGATTATGTTATAATATATTGCAGAGACCGCAATTAAAGCCAGCGTTTCTCTTAAGTACATCAAAGATTCACCAGATTTGTAGTCATGGTGCCATACCCGTACCCATCATCATGGGTTAGACCACCGATGTCCTCACGAGCCAATCGTAGCCTCTATCTCGATGTTTCGATATCGTCATACACCTTTTAAAATGCGTATATCATCGAAGATACCCGCCACATACATTTTTTGGCATATGAATTCAACGCGTCTCGATTCCAAGTTGTCTAACTATTTTTGAAGTTTCTCAAATGTCTTAGGAAAAGCGATGTGCAACCCACGGTAATATCCCCCCCGCACACCAACCCCTGCGGCCGGGTGATACACAATCACCTCATGATCAATGGAACCAAGTCCTGTAGTGTCCGTATAAACCAACACCACCACTCAATACTTTCTGATTCTATTACTACAAAGGCAAGTGAAAATAAACCGTTGTTGGCATCAAGTCCAACTGCAGTGAGTCCCCAGTACCTTGGAGAAAAGTCCCATCCGGACATAAAGCGGGCACGTAATGCCAACCAATAAGGCTCGAAGGACGAATAATCGAAATGAGACTCGAATGACGCATCGTTGGATCCCGCATTGCCGAGCATATGAACATGAATTTCTCCAACGATCGGTAAGATTCCTCCCAACTTAAAATAACCTTCGCCGCGCGTGCATCTGCTTTCATGTACGACACTCGTATGTTAAATTTTGACTCAATACCATAATCTCTGGGCTTTAAATCCATGACGCCTAATTGCGGGTTGAATGAAATAAGATAAATTACATTGCATGTCCCATCGAGAATGAATGACTACATATATGTCGTGTGCTTATACTGTCAATTCTCCATGCACCTCCTAATGTCTTACTTGAACTTGCATGTACATGCAGTGTAGTTGTTCGCATATTGAGTATTGCACATGATGAACTTGGATTTATTTGAGTCATAGATCACATAGTCGACGTTGTTAATGATAGACCAACCCTGAACCGCAAACAATAACTGTTTCTTATCAAGAAAGCATATACCTTCATGCAGTTCATCTGAAATGCAACTTTCAAGTATAAAAGTTGACTCATCTGAAGACTCATCAAATGTTCATCCCATTCTCTACTGTTGAGCATGACGCGTATACTCATTGTTAGATAGCAAGTACTGCTTGTTCTAACCGAGTTCCCTAATAAACTCTCGACATAGATGGATATTTGCCTTAAAGAAGATCCATCTCAGATCACTATCGCCTCTCGATCATCGCATTACTTGTGCATAAGGCATAGTTTCATACCCATCACCTACGTCACCCTCGATCACCCCTAAAGAACTTGTTCCATTTACATTACCAAACTCGTAGGCACAACCACGCTTCATGCCGAAAGCCATGCAAATTGTAATGAATTCATCACTAATCAGTGATGCTCCTCATTAATGGCATCTCTTTCCTCACAATTTAACTCCCGAACTTCAACATAAGCCGCCACAGCTGATTCACATACTTCATCAATAATATGCGTATAAATCCAAAGACAATAAAAACCATAAGATTAACACATGACTTTGCATGATCTAACTTCAATGATCTTATGATTCGCTTTTGTATCCCCAGCATGTTAGTCCTTCGTGGGATCTGAATTTGTCAATTTTTTCCACCAATATGGGTCTGAAAGAAATTATCAACAACATTCAGTTCGCCATCATAATAAAAAACTATGCAGACAGTTTGTGAACTCATATTCAACTAACAACAACTCCAACTTGCAAGAATCCTTCCTCTCCCCTGTTCACAGGAGAAAAACATTTCAAGATATAATACAATTGCGCATTGTAGTTGACGATATTTTACAAACTCATAAAGGACAAAGGGAGAGTAGATTCTAATCATAGCTTTCATAACGAATACGCACAACTAATTGCACCAAAATTATATTGGCAGAAGACATATGACTACCTAACATAGCTCTCAAATCAAACCAGATGGCATTGCCAAAATCGCTAAGAGAAATGATCTCAAAGTTTAGTAATGATAAATTATCAAATAAATTATCATTAAGTTAATCGAAAATATGTTCAATTTTCTAACAATTATGTTTCAAATTTAATTATCAACCCCATTAGCCATGAAGGAGATCCATGAAACTCGTCATCATGGACCAATAATATGAAAACAAGAATGTGACTGAGATTATTTTGTAATAGGAAAATATGTTTTTGGGATTTTATAAATCAGTTAGTCAACTTAGATGCATTTATATTTATTTTTTATTTTTTTAATTATCATATTTATGTATTTATATCTATCATGATTAAATTATTAAAAAAATTATAAAATCAAAATATGTCCACTTTTAATGCAAAATAATGAAATGGAGATCTTATTCTAAAAAAACTGAAATATGTTAAAAACATGTTTGAACTTCATTCAAACTCTCATTCAAAAAATAGGTTCAAACTCTTATTTGAAAATAGATTTGAACAAAATATGGCTTAAATATGTTTTGAAAATTCTTTTCCAATATTTGCATAATGTTTGAATAACTAAAGCTATAATTATATTTGATTGCCACAACCAAAACATAACAAATATAGTTATAATAGAGTCAAGTAATATACATAATACTTCAAAATGACAAGCATTACTTCATCATGCAACCATTCAGTGACACTACATTAAGAATTATAATTGATCTAAGTAATTATACTATTCTTAAAATGACAAGAGGGTGAATTAGAAACTATTATGAAAGGAATAAACACATGGCCTATGAATATCTCAAAAAGATCAAGTACCTCCTAATGTGAAGAAAAGTGTTGCATTCAAGGAAAAAAAAAAATACAAATATAGCTAAATAACTCAAGAAAATAAGTAAAATCAGGCACCACAAAGCAAGATCTATCACAAGTTACGTATTTAGGGAAAAAATTATCTTAATCGGCGCACGAATAAAGAAATAACCCTTTCAGCTTCGACTAATGGCGAGCTCTCCTTGCCGAACTCCCCTGGGCGTGCTGATTCTTGAAATCCGGAGGAGCGAGTAGCCGGATTGAGAGGAAAAGAAAAATCACTACGGTTTGGAAATAGGGCGGCGACCTCTCCTTGGCCGGCCACGACCACCCCTTGGCCGGTGGTGAAATCCCGCCAAACGGCGAAGCGAACGAGCAGAATAGGAAAAGGAAAGTAGATCGCTCACGGGTTTTGCCCGATAAAGATGATGATGGACGTTGACGACGACTGCTTAACGATCCGTCTCTCATCGTCAATGGACGGCCCGACGTATTCACGTCAAATCCGTCATTATCTGGACGACAGTTTATTTTATAAAAAAATTTTTGGATGCCTAAATTACTAATTACGGTTAACAATGTGCCTATTTTAAAAATTTTGCCTAATTTCAACAACATTTCTTATAAAATTTTTCAACGAAAATTCTTGTCACCATGCAGTTTTTAATTAAAAATTGATTCATAATGCTTCCTATTACTAGAGAGAGAGAGAGAGAGAGAGAACATAAATATTCAGCTGAGCGAGGGAAACAAATTCTTATAAAGTGGCAAAAATTGCTAAAAGCAATAATAATCTATAATAAAGTCCGATTTAAATCAAAGAAGAAAATTTCATTTGGGCCCTTTCAGTCCTTTTAAAGGATTTTTTTGAAAATATTTAAGTGAATTTAATCATAAACTCACACACAATACATATACAAAAACTTAAACTCAAAATTTCTTAATTAAAAGTCGAAACTATCAACTAATATGCTAAAATGTCCTTTTAAAAAATTCACTTTTATAGTACTTAATCCATTTTCTCACACAATAATTTTAGATATATCATATAAATTATTTACAATAACCTAACAAGTCCCATACACCTATCACTTAATTATGTGCTCTTCAAATCAACCTTTATAAGTATTATCCTTCTACTCGATTAACATTATCATCATTTATATTTAATAAAAAAAAAAAGAAAAAACTATGATGATTATAAGAATATTATTATTATATAATATCTTGTAGATTGTTTTTTTTTTAATTTTTTATTTAAGATATAATTGCTCATATGATGACATGCAAATTAAATAATAACAATGCACCAATAACAACATAAGAAAAATAAGTTGTGAAAGAAGAGGATAAAAATGATGAAAAAACATAAAAGATGAGTAAAAGAAAGTGTAATCTAGAGTCCTATTTTATATTTTGTAATTATATTGGACTTGTAATAAAATGATTATTTCTCTTGATATCTTAAACTATAATGTGAATATTTAGTTAAATATTTTAATTTTTATGTTTCAATGTGATTTATCTTGTTTTATTTTTCATTTTAATATAACATTATATTATGAGTTAATGTGTTGTACAATAATATATATATATATATATATAATATTGAGATTATAATACTGAAGCAATTAAATTTATTATAGTTTAGATTTTTAAGTAAAATATGTTAATATATGAAGTTATTATTAAATTAATTTAAATTAAAAAAAATTATTATAATAATGAAATTTCTTTTTTTTTTAAATGGGTATCCACCTAACACCTCACTCATCTCAAGTGAGATAATTAATCACGAAATAAAGATCATATTCATCAATACAATGTCACTTAACTTCTCCATCATAAGATGTATCGCCTGAAAAGAATTTGAATATGATCTGAAGAGTTCTCAATTATGTTTGTTCATCAACTGAACTAATAGATGATGATTATAAAATTTCTTTTTTTTGGAATATATATTCACTCAATACTTTAATTTTGAATTTAATACTAATGTAATTATAGTTAAAGATCATATTCATTAACATATATAATATCTCTACTTATTTTCTCTAATATTACGTATAAATATTTTCGCCTTGAAAAAAATTGAACTTAATCCGAAAAATTCTGGGACGAGCTCGCCAACCAATAAATCTTCCGGCGGACTTTTTTTTTTTTTTTTTTTGGGAAGTACCGACATCCATCAAAATCACAGGTAAGCATCGACAAAATTGCGCCGCTGTAACCTCAATGCGATTTTTTTTTAATTTTTTTTTTCCGTCAGAACTTCTCGTCGGTTTCTGCTCCATCACTGACAGGAGTTCAACTAGAAACCTACCGGCAAGAGTTTAAGCGAAAATTTTTTTAAGACGATGATAAAATATATAATAATTTATAATATAAAATATGAGTCAATAAAAAAAAAAGTATAAAATTAAATTAAATATAATAGAGATAAAGATGCTTAGATGAATAAGTAGTTTTACTCTTATATATAAAATACAGAATAAGTATATTCAGATAAAAGTTAGAGTTGCTCCATTGATAGATAAGATTAGAGAGAGTTAGCTTAAATTATTTGGCCACATAAAATATTAATCGTCTGATGATTCAATTAGAAGAATATATGTATTAGATTTGACTTATATTAATGATACATCCCAAAATTAATCTGACGAATTTCATATTTTGAAATCATCTAATCAGATTTGAACTTCTAAATCAGCTCGATGTATAACATAAGAATATCGTTATCATCAGCTCAATTTCTTGATCTTTATCGAGAATAAAATGGATGACGTCACCAAAATGATATTTATATAGCGATAAAAGACGAATCAAGATCACCCAATTCGACATCATTAAGGCACTGATCATCAAAATATATTGATCGAGGATATCCGTCCATAGTAGTTTTCCACCAATTTACAAGCGCCACTCCAAAAATCTATAAATGATTTCATTCTCACCTTGAGAGGACCGAAAGACTGAGAGCTCGAGAACCACCGCCGATATCCGACAATCATCATGCATCACAAGAAGGTCAAGCGATTTCTGGAGATCGCCCAGACTAGAAAGTTTTCTCTCAAGATCGAGGTCTAAGATCGAAACTTCTTGGGTTTAAGGATAATAGATTTTTCTACATCTAATTGTTTTAGAAATAAATTCTAATAACGGAAGCGGGATGTATCTTTAACACATACAAAAGAGTTGACAGAGTGGTTTTTCTTTAACGTTTTAGTATAAGTGTATATGTGTTTGGATAATTTTTGATTTATAAGATGTGATCTACCTAATAAAATTAAAGACGATATTAAGAAAAAGACAGATATAGATTTTAGAAAGATTTTGTTAAGATATATAGAAATTGAATTTAGTATATTTGAATTAAAACAAAAATTTGATACATAATAGATTCATGTAGCCGACCCCTCGTGGTGAGATGAGGGCTTATTGTTATTGTTCCTGTAATTAGAAAATAAAAGTTTAAAATTATTAAAAATAGGATAAGAGTATTTTTAGAGCCTATTTGGGATCTATGTATTTATTATTATTATTATAATATATTTTTTAAAATATAATTATTTAATATGTTTTATCAATATTTTCATTTAATTGATTTAAAATCAAATTATATTATTTTAAAAATAATCAAAATAAGGTTTTGAGTGTTGTTAAAAATAATTAAAATAATTTTGTTTTAAATTAAAAATAAATAAAATAAAATTATAAAAATAAAATAAATAATGTGAGAAGCATTATTCTACTTCAAATTAAACCCTAAAAATTGAAATTGATAGTATTCTTTTTTTTTTGTACAATTTTAATTTTTAAGTAAATAGTAGTCGAAAAAAAAAATCTCCAACCGCCACCTGTTAAAAACATTAGTTTTTAGAGATTATTTGGGATCACTTTTATATTTTTATTATTATTTAATTTTATTGATATTTAAGTTTAAAATAAAATATATTTAATGGTGATAGTTATTTTCAAAAGTATTCAAAATAAATTTTTTTATGTTTTTTAAAAATAATGTAATTTATTTTAAAAATAAAAATACATCAAATGATATATTTTAAAAATAATATAAATAATATAAAATAAAAAATAAAAAAACATAAAATAAAGCTGATCTAATAACAATTACTGAAAAGTTTAATAACAATAGATGGTTCAGGCCCAAAAAGGACCCAACGATAGGTACCTTAGCCATAAGCGAGGCCCTTTGTTTGTGTGGGCAGCCCAAATATGAGTTGTTATTTTCTTCCCAACCATTTATTAATAAATATATAGTAAATCATAATATGTTCGAAATTCACAGTTAATCATTTTAAATATAATAAAGTTTAAATTAATGTAAATATAATTAAATTGAGCGATCTAATTTCAAAGAGATTATTTTAAGATGTTATAAATAGGGGTGTCAATTTGGGTCGGCGGGTCGAGTTTAAGTTTGACCCGAATTTAACACAATACAAATAATTTTGATCCGAACCTACTCATTTATTAAATGGGTCAAAAGCTCAACCTGAACCCAACTTCGACCAATATAGGACCGGTTCAATGTCTCATTCATTAATTTCTCTATTAAATTCTCAAAAAGAAACTATGGTGATTCATTAAGTTATCAATCAACGTTGCCTACAGCCACAAGCCATTGGATGGCCTTCATTGCTTTTAAGAGTAAAGTAGACAAAGAAATATCACTTAACTTTGTTTGTTTAATGATGCCAAATTGTTATATTACATATAAATTTTTTGAGCCGGAATTAATTTTAATGTTTTTTTAAAAAATTTATTTTCAGATGAATTATAAAAAAAATTCTTATTAATTAGTATGTTAAACTTATAAAAAAAATTAATCTAATAATATAAAGATTATGAAAACATTATTATTTGCTGTTTCTAAACTTGAATCACTCATTCATCATGTATTTATAGCTTGCAACATTTGAAGTGAGCAATTACTGTCTTCCTCACAGAGCATCATAGTAAATATGTGCTCCAATGGAGGATCAACAGATTCAATTTTATAGATTCAGCCATGTTCCTTGAACACAGATACCAGCAAAAGATATATAAAGCAATTAAAAAAGAAGCCTAATAGTAAAGCATAAGCTCAAAGTTTCTATCTTTAATGGAATACTTCCTTCACTCAAAGATGAACAAGGACTTGCATTCATAGCTGAAAAGCCCAATAGCAAAACATCCAAGAAAAGAAAAGCAAAAGCTAAATTTAACTGTTTTACATGATTTTACTAAGAAGGGAAGACTTGACTCATTTGGAATTGGTGGAGAGAACAGCCATTCTCATCTCCATCACCTTCTTGTGAGAGTTGGAGTGCTTGTAGCTTACGAAGGTGGGGCTTTTTGCTGGCCTGTATTCAGGATGAAGCCTACCAGACTTGAACCTCACACCGCAGGCGTTACAAAGGGTCTTAGGTCCCAAAGGCCCAGCCCTCCACTGCGGTGTCCTGTGTGATTGGCAATGGCTGCATCTTCTCGGCTGCAACTGCGGTAATTCTCCTCCATTGCCGTTACCCTTCTCTGCATTCACTTGGAGGTTGTCGAGCTTCTCCATCTTGGGGAGTATAAGGAGCTCGCTTTCTGCTAGCCAGTGTTTTTGGTGGAGGAGAGGGGACTCTTTGGAGTAATTTAAATAATGGGAATCACCTTTGATCTTCCTTCTCTTGGTTCTGGCTTTGGCTGGGACAGGGACTGAGAAGTTTTCAAAGGAGGAGTTCGATTTTTGAGTTGTTGTGGGATTTTGAGTAGTTTTGATTGTGTTTGTAGAAGTTAATGGTGGTGGCGAGGTGAAACTTGTAGTGCCGGATAGGCAGTCCTCCACAAAGATTGATAGCCATTGCAGGCTTACATTCTCCTCATCTTCTTCCTGAATTCATACACAAGCTTTAAGTTTGAAGTTGCAAAGAAGGATGGAAGATGACTTGCAAAATCTGATGAGGAATTCCAACAGATGGGTTGTAGGCATTATTTCACAAACAAAATCAACAGACCCTGTAGAGACTCCATGTGAGCAGTGTAAACCATACATAAAGTTTCTGTAGTCGAGAAGCTAGCTAGCGAAAACCACAAAAGGGAACAAATGTCAAAAGGGACACAGAAGAAACAAAATTGTTATTTGTAGAGAAAAGCGTGAAAATAACCATCTTGGAGATAGAGAATCACCATTACTCCAAGGTGCTGTGGCTGAAACTGGTACATAATGCAAGATGGATTTGTAAATCTTGTAAATTCAAATTTATTAAATTTTATTTGATTATAGAGGCATTGGTAGAGAGTCTCTTCATCAACTAGAAACTCAAATTCAAACTATACACTCAGCGTTAATTTTTAAATTGATTGTTTTTTTATAAAATATTTAAGTCTTTTTTATGATAAATTCATATATTCGTGTATTTCCTAAAATTCAAATCAGTGACATCAGAGAATGAAACAAGACATCAATCAACAAATTGAGTTAAGCAATGCTCTAATATAATTGTTACTAAAGCTCAACTTATATAAAAAAATAAAAAAATAAATCATTAGGGTTAAATCATAAAAACTGTTTGACATAATAGATAATAAATTTTAATAAATTATTTCACATATATTTAAAAAAAAATTCAGATTTAAATATATGAAAAGAAAAGGCGTCACCAAGAGAAATGAAATATTAACTTCTACTTCACTCAGAATTTACTAAATTCAGAACTTAAGCTAAAACGAAAGGATAACTGAATTTTAAGTAGTAAGATTTGCGATTCAAAAAGTACTTAGCAAAATTTGGCCTAAATCCTGGTTATTTCTTGGCTAAATCTTGCAACCTAGCATCCCATGATGATATGCAGAACCTGGAGACGCAACAAGAACATATCACTACTAACAAAATTGAAAAAGAGAAAGCGAGAAGCAGGAACAGTAGCCGGTAAGAAAGAATCTGAACACGAGAAAGACACCAGTTTTGTGGGGAACAAATTAGAGGGGAGGGTGAACAGACACAGAAGCTAACAGAAAAAAGAAAAAGAAAAAGTGAAATACCTTATTGTGGCCGGGGAAGAAGTCTTCCCACAAAGTTTTGGCCGCAGAAGGGACTCTCTCCGGCTGGAACTCCGCCGGAATGTCGCCGCATGCAACGTGATTCCGGTAAACATCCATTGCCAAAACCCAAAAACGCAACAGACGCTGAGAAAGGAGAAAGGGCGCTTCCTTTCTCGTGATTTATCTTAAATGGTTGAGAGGTGGCAGTGCAACTGCCTGTGCATGCTTGTGTCGGCGGGGACCCAAAATGTCTTGCTTTCCGACAATGAATTTGAAAGTTGGAGTTGGAACCACCTTCTCTCTCTCTCTCTCTCTTTAATTTTTTGTTGGTTTGTTGGCAGCTGCTACCTTGCCATACACTCGCCCCTACCGTTGGCGTGTCAATTGAGGTAATGAGTCAGATTCCAGTGTGATCTGAGATCTATTTAACCCAATTATATCTTAGTTTACGGATCTGTCATTAAACTAGTATCTAAAATTTTGACCCAAATTTAATTATATTTCAACATATATATATATATATATATATATATACACTAATGAAATGTTAAATAAAATAACTATAGCTTTAAATTTGAATTCCTATTTAAAATCATGATACAAATAATGTGATAGTTAATGATTGAATAAAATAAATAAATTTTGTTAAAATCAAAATTTTGATGTGTTATATACTTATATTTAAATTTAAAATATTTTTGTACACAATATGATAGTTATGTATTATATGAAATATTTATAATTTGAATGTAACAAATTTATTTTGTATCGTGATATTTAAATATATGCATTAACTATTACATGACACAAAATAAATTTTCAGATCATAATTATTTTATCTAATACTTAATATCAAATTATGTACATAATTAACTATGTGATATTATGATCACCAGGTTAGCATTACTATAAAATACTCATGCTTGACAAGAGATATAAAAATAATTAAAATAAATAAATTATTAGTTATATTATAAGATTTAGGCTTCGATAGATATTAAATGTTGGTAAAGAGAGACATAACATTTCATAAGGCAATCAACTTGGTCATTTTTTTATATAAATAAGGTTAGGTGGCCTAATATGCAAACATAAAATATCGATGATTAATATATTTTAGATGTTAATCATTTGTAGGTATTAATTGTTAGCAAATATGTGATAAATTTGGAAACATCACGAGGGTTTGCTCGATCAATCTCTTTATAAGTAAATGACACTAAATGATGGAACGAAAACATCAAAAGTCTATATATCAGATATCATATGAATAATGTGTCAAACATCGGTAGACTTTGAACATGAAACATTTGTAAATATAGTACATTAGGAGATGGAAATTAATTGATAAAAGTTAATGATGAAGTTGGGCAATGTCAAGAGGATTACATTTTCTCACTTGATCAAAAAGTGATCCAATGATCCTACCTCTAAGTTAACCCAATCAACACACTCAAATCATGACTAGTTAGAGGTAAAGGTGATGGTAAAATAGTGAGCAACAATGATGAAATCGAAGGTCAATGCAACATATTCAATAGTTTAAAACTCCATGGTTGAATCATAAAAAAAAAAATCTTGGAGAGACGCAACATATCATTGTAATCAAAAGACAACAAAAGATTGGCTGCAATATTACTAGTATGGATTTATTCTCTTGACAAAAGCTAACTAATATTGTTAACAACTTATCATTCAAATGTTGGTGAAAATTGCAATGCTTTTGTAAAGTTATATTGGATCGGTAATAAATGTTTGCTACGCGTGATATAATAATGACATATCACCCATAAGATGGGTGTAAGTGGATACGTCCCAAAAAAAAAAAAAAAGTTATATTGGGATCGGTGAAAAATGATGAGTAAAACCCAAGAGCAATTTATGTCTTAAACGGCTCTTGATTTATTTCACTAGTAAATGTTGCAACGGATCTAAGAAATTTTTGCATTAACGTTTTTCCAACAAACTATTTGCAAATGAGGCCACATAGCTATGATCTATTGGCCTGAGCACATGAAAACTTCCCTACTAAGAAAAAGGAAAGGAGGAGATGAGAAAGCTATTTATTTCTTTTTTTTTAAAAAATCATTAAGCAAAATTTGAGTGTTAGACACTTCACAAAATTTATTAGGGAGCAATAAATGGTTTCACTTGTATTAAATTTGCAAATAAGAGTTAATTGATTGATATACTAAATAAGAAGATATGCATCATAGTGACATATTAATAATATCAAATGTTAGGATTTGACTCTTAGAGATAGAATGCAAAATAAGTATATTCGGGAAAAAGTTAGAGTAGCTCCAGTGGTAGATAAGATTAGGGAGAGTCGTCTTAGATGGTTTGACCACATAAAGCATCGTATGAGAATTAGGAGATTAGATTTCTTTAGTTAAGAAAGGTAGAGGTAAAAAAGACTTACAAGATGTATAAAAATGATCTCATATCTTGATTTAAATGAGAATTTGATAATATGTGACAATAAATGGAAGGGATTCATGTAAATTCCCCACCCAATGGGATTAAGGCTTGTTGTTGTTTTTTATACGCCTAAATTTGATATTTATCATGGGTATATAAGTAAATATCTCGGTTTTGTTTTGAAACATTTGTTCATGGGGTGATGGCAAGAACAAAGCATCCAATGTTGTATTTATTGTCTTTTGCACATCATTTAATTTCTATCCTTTTCATAATCAACATATCACAGCTGTATGTGCTCTCCATTTCAGTTGTTTTCAAGTATTTTTTTTATTGATTTTGTTAATAACATTAAAATATATAATTTAAATTTATATTTAAATAATAATAATTTCTATCCATGCAAATCAATGATTTATGATGATTCAACCGGTTTGAACATGAACTGGCCATACAACTGATTTTGCTAAAATCACTCTTTACATTAAACCAGTCATAATCGAACTAAACTACTGGTTCAACCAGTGAACCCGCACTAATTATGATTTTAGAAAACAAGCTTATTCAATAAATAATTATATTAAAAATATTTAAATATATTAAGTAATTATATTTAATGTTAAGCTTAACAAATTGTATAATTTAGCTAATTTTATATGAAATCTTATATATCTTAAAACTATTATTATTATAATATTATTATTAAATTATTTAAATATATAATAATTATATTTAAATATCAAACTTTATCATATAAATTAGATTTTTTATAAGAAAAATTAAATTTTATTATTATTATAGAGAGCTTGAACTAAATTAATCATAACACATCCATCATTCATAACCCAATTATATTACAAGTTCAAGTTTTGAAGCTCTAATTCTCAATATAAAGATTGACCACTAGTTTACTTTTGGATTCTAAAAAAGTTCTGGTTTAAAGATTTCCTTAAAAGTATTTTCTTAAAAGCTAAAAGAACTTTCGAGATAACTAAAACTTAAAAAAAGCATTATTCAAACAGTATCAAAATCGAAATTAGCTTTCAAACACAAAACACACTAAAAAGTCCCAAATGAAGCGTAAGTCTCATTCATGTTGTGGACTAAAAGAGTTGAATATTTACTAAGTTGTGCTTTAAGATTGAGATATTTGAATATTTGAAATAAGTTTTAGTAATATCAAATGAGCTTTGAAATGTAAAAATATTAAAATAATATTTTTAATTTTTTTTGCTTTTTTAATTTTTTTTATAAAATACATTTATAATAATATTTTGTAAATATTTTATAACATTTCCAAAATACTTTTTTATATTATAATATTATATTTTTTTTTTCTATTGCAAATTATATTTATATTCATAAATTTATATTATTAAAAATTTAAAATTTTAAATGATTTTAATATACATATACTTAGATTTATGATAATATTTTAAAATTTTAAATATTTTGTGTTTATATTAGCTATATTTAACAAGATTTTAAAATAAATTTTAGATTATAAATTCTATAATTTCTATTATAAATTAGAATTTTTCATTGATTATATTATTATTATAAATTACATTATATTTATAAATTTATAGTATAATTTTTTTATATTTTAAATATATTTAATATAGACATATAATTATATCTTATTGAACTTTATATCCATCATTAAATTTATAATTATTAAAAATATTATTTATGTAATTATCCTAATTTTATTATATATTTATATTATTTTATCATTTAATCAGATTAGTGGTCAATAATTTTAATATTTATTATATCATTTATTTCAAACCTAATCAAATCATTGAACCTTAAATCTCTCATTCTTCTAGTTCAATATTTAGTCAAATTTTTATAATATTGACAATAATATAGCCTCATGTGATACTCATAAATACATAATTACTATGCATTGATTATAAACTGTTATGTACTATTGTGTATTGATATATATATAGATATTGTGTATTATTATATAATTAATATTATATTAATACACAATAGGTATTGGCGTAAACTAATATATATTACTGTATATTGATGTATATATATATTGTGTATTATCACACACTTAATTTCACATTAATACATATTAGGTTACAGTCAATATATAATAGTTGTGTATTAAGTGAGTGTCATTTGATGCTATATTATTGAAGTTCAAATGTCTAATTATATTTGGACTCCAAATATAATAAATTTTTTTCACACAAACTCTTATGAAGTACAGACAAACATCATGCACAAGCCAAACTTGTGCTTTATTTACTCCCAATAATAAATAAATAAAATCCGTAATCCTTAAATTCCCTTTAGCTTACCATTCCTACTAAGAAGTAAGAACTGCTAATTTACTTTTGGTACCAGACCGCGCGTGATCAAAATGCATGAAAAATATAAAAATAACTCCTCTCGAACTCTATTTCTAGAAACCACATAAATATCATTAATTTATTTAGAGACTGTTTTGTGATCATTTTTATTTATTTTATTTATATTTTAATTTGAAATAGAATATTTAATAGTGATAGTTATTTTAAAAATACATAAATTGTCTAATAATTTTTCAAAGTATTTTTAAAAATAATAGAAATTATTTGTAAAGATAAAATACAACAACAACAACAACAACAACAAGCCTTAATCCCACTAGGTATTACATGAATCCTTCGTCTCCATTGTGTCCTATTATGTGTCAAATTCTCATTTAATTCGGATATCTTAAGATCATTTTTTATACATCTTAACCAAGTCTTTTAGGTCTACTCTACCTTCTTAACATAAGGAAAATCTAACGATCTACTCTCCTAATCGTCATTGGACTAGACGCTTTATGTGGCCAAACCATCTAAGGCGACTCTCCCTAATCTTATCTACCACCTGAGCTACTCCAACTTTTTCCAACATACTATTTCATTCGCATCTCTATAAAGCCACTCATCCACTGAGCATCTCTCAGAATACTTAACTAGTCTTATGTTTCTCTTTTATCCAACATTCTGCACTATAAGTCATAGATCTTACCACCATCTTATAAAATTTTCCTTAAGTTTGAACTTTTCTATCACATAAAGCGATATTCCTCCACTTCAACCATCCAACTTGAATTCTACTAATAATATCTCCATCTATTTCACCATCATTTTGAACAATAGAGCCTAAATATCTCAATCGCTCACTCTTATTAATGACTTGATCACCTAAAGTCACAACACTACCACTAAAATTTCTACAACTAAAATTACACTCCATATATTCGGTTTAGATCTGCTAAACGAAAACCTTTAGACTCTAAAGTTGACCTCCATAATTCAAGTTTCGTGGACTCCTCTCTAGTCTTATCAACAAGAAGAATGTCATAAGAAAAGCATACACCGGGGTACATCTTCTTGTAAATGCCTAAGAACATCCATAACTAAAGTAAAAAGATAAGGGCTTAATGTTGAATAGGAAAATAGTTTATCAATCCTCCTTGTCAATCCTCCTTGATGTAATCCAAATATATTTTTAAGATAACATTAAAAACAAAATATAAATTTAAAATAAAATCAATCTTTACAGTCCCTTCTTGTATTTCCTAACTGTTTTGTATTTTTCTTAAATAAATCATATTGTTTTTAAAACTACTTAAAATATTTTTTTTGTATGTTTTCTGTGTTATTTAAAATAATTATTATCATTAAATATATTTTATTTCAAATCAAAATATAAACAAAATAAAATAAAATAGATAATAAAAAATAAAAATAAAAGTGATCCCAAATAACATTATTACGTGTTAAAAAATCAGTTACGGAAGAATAAAAATTTACGCCTTATTTTGTTGTGAAATCCAGCACACACATAGATATTTGAAGAATGAACAAGAAAACTCCAAGATTTTTACGTGAAAAAACACCCTTGAGAGGAAAAATCAGGCCCAGTAAAATCTTCTACTATCTATATGTTTGGGTTTAAGTTTTCCCAATAATTGGATTCAAAATTGTATAGAAATGAGAATCCCAAAATCAGTCAACGTATCTAAGGCGTGATTAGGTCGATTGATGGTAAATTGATGATGGCGGCGGCGGTGGCAAACGGCGATGTCGGCGGTGATGATGGCCGAGATGACCGTAATGATGGTGGCGGTAGTGGCGGTGGTAATGGCGGTGATGATGGCGATAGATGGTGGTGGCCGGCGGCACACTTTAATTAGCGATGGTGGCGGCTGGTTGGCGAACGGCGAATGGTGGCCGGCGGTGCAGTGACGATGGTTGGCGGTGACGGTGATCGGCGTCAGTGGGCGATTATGCTTGGAGGATTTTCAAGCTTTTAGTCTCTTCTCTTTAGCTTTGGCTCTTCTCATATAAAGAATGTGGTGCTATTTATAGATTAGAGGAATGATGTTTCTATAAATACATGGAAAATCCAAACGACTCCATCGGATGACTCAAGATAATTCCTTTGATCATTTGATGTATTTTAAGTATTTGAATGCTTAAATGAAGTCAGAATCAAGAGATCTTGGGCTTGTTAGATTGGCTCGTCAAGACGCTCGATTTGATTATAAACACTCTACATTTAGAAATTATTTAGGGATATAACTGATATCCCAAAGTTTCTAATGATATTTTGTGCTTCAACTGGTTTTGACTTAGGATCGTTGCTTTTGACATCAAGATTAGTGCTTGTTAGTAGAATTTTAGTGTCATATCTTGCCATCTATTTTATTATCTCTATCATCCAAAAATATATGTCAAATAATTGAAAATAATAAATTCTTCAATGAAATTTGTGAGTTCATTAATCATATAATATGAGAGAATAGATCTTCATGAGTGCACAAAATTATGATCACGGAAGTGAGTCGGTGCGTGCATCACGGTGCTCAGGCACAAAATTTCTGGGGTTACGGCTGCTTCGGATGCTTAGCTCCAGCAGCATCCGGCGCAACAGCATGCCGGCATGCCGTAGCACCATACGCGCATCATAATCGTGCATAATCTTCTCTCAAACTATATTTCAACCAAATTTTATTGAATAATTATTTTTTGATGACATATATTAGATAAGATAAATCATCCAAAAGAATTCTTAAAATCGCAATCATAATCCTAAATTGAAATTACTCTAGATCAAGCACCTAAAATATCTTTGAAAACTTTGAGATTTTAGTTCCTAAATATCTAGTCCGCGCATGCCCGCGTGTCCAAATGCGTACCGATGAGCTTTTTTTCAGTTTTTTTCAATTTTTTTTCCATTTCTTTCCATTTTTAATCTTTTACCCTTACAGTGGGTTTATAAAACCTCACTAGAGTAAATGACACAACTCCCATATGCTCTAGTGTTCTTCTGCATTTGATAATAAATCATCTAGCAGAAGTTCAAAGGCTAGGGTAAACTTTTTTTTTCTTTTCTTTTTATCAACAAAGCTTTGATCTTCTTCTTAAAAGAAGGTCATTCACTTTGATAGACTCCGGCTTATACAATTTTTCTTTGAGTCATCACTGTCTTCCGGACGGGTTTGATCAAGGCCGTAGTTTGACGAGCTCATTTTGAGAGAAGCGTCAGTCCGCCGGGGTTGGGCAATCAAGGCGTAGTTCATCTGGCGACTCGTTTTCTCTCTCAGATGCATCAACGTCTCCGGATTGATTGAGTTTGGAAACGATCAAGACCCGTAGATCATACGGCGAGGCTTCGATTTTCCCTCGAGAGAGGCATCAACTATCCTCGTCGGATCAACCAGGTTCAGAGGTGATCAAGGCCCGTAGTTCATACGGTGAGGCTCCGATTTTCTCTCGAGAGAGGCATCAATTGTTCTTGTCAGACCGATAGAGTTTGGAGGTGATCAAGACTCGTAGATCATACGGTAAGGCTCCGATTTTCCCTCGAGAGAGGCGTTAACTATTCTCATCAGGGCCGGAGGTTGGGCGATCAAGGCCGTAGTTCATATATGAGGCTCCAATTTTTTTCTCGAGAGCGTCAACTGTCATCTCGGACCGACGGGTTTGGAGGCGATCAAGACACGTAGTTCATCATACGAGCTCCGCATCAATGTCTCATCGGTTGACGTTTGGAGGCGATCAAGACCCTAGTTCATCTGGCGAGCTTGATTTCTCGAGAGATCAGCCTCCGTCGGTTGATGGGTTTAAAGATGATCAATGTTTGTATTTTCTACTTCTTCTTATATGAAATTGAATTTCTTGAAACTCTAATATGGATGATTTAGCGTTGACAACGCTAATATGAGGAGGGAGCGTCAATTAGGAATCATCTCTCGAGAAACTTAGAAAGTCTGGTAGGTAATTTCAGAGTATCATTAGAGAGAAATAACTTTTTTTCTTTTTTCTTTTGATCTCATATATATGCATATATTTTTTTGTTAGATTGTAGGTGAAAAATCTTATTCAAAGTCATCAAAGTCAAGAAAGGATATGTAGTAGGATCATTAGAGAAATAACTTTTTTTCTTTTTTTTTTGATCTCATATGTATGCATATATTTTTTTGTTAGATTGTAGGTGAACAATCTTATCCAAAGCTATCCGTGGGCAACAAGTCGAAAGGATATGCTATTGGGTGAGAGTTCTCATAATTCATCTTTATCTTTCTCTCATCTTTTTTATTTATTATGTATTTTGGCAGGATGATGGCCAGAAGAAAAATAATAGTGCGAAAGCTACAGACGATATATCATCCACTATCATAGATGGCAGTTTAATGGTGCTCCACAGGAAATTTCATTTCCCCAATGAGTTGGTGGTTATTGTCACCAAAAAGTCTGATCAAGCACGTTCTCCTCCGTCAGGATACTTTATTGTTTCTAAAATGATTCTTTGTGCGGGACTGCGATTCTCTTTTGGCTCCTAAATTAATTGAGATCTTCAAAAAATGCGGTGTAGCTTTATCATAATTTTTATTTTGAGCTTTAATGATCATCGTTAGTTTGACTATCTTCTTTAGAGAGGGTGGTGCGACTTTGAATATCAAATACTTGTGTCAAATGTGTAGATTCATATGTGATGCTCAGGGACATGTTTCTTATCAAGCTATAAAGAATTGGATATAATTTTTTGCATGGGATCCATCTAAAAATTGGTCTAATGGGTTCTTTTTGTAAAAAATTAGTGGGGCCTCCCTAAGAGATGGGGAAGATTGAATAACCTTCCAGATCCATTGCTGATTGAAGAGAATGAAATCCTGATGACTCTTAATATTACTGATGTAGGAAGCTTGCAGCATGAGTTACATCACATTGACAAGTATATAATTGAAGATAGAATGTTCAAGATTGGCATTTCCATTTAGGCAGGGAGATCTCATGCTCTTCCACTGAAGAGATCAAGTAAAAGTGATGAAAGGTCTCCTCATATTCACAAGATTCTTTCAAGAAGCCCGTTGAAATCATGGTGACAATAATGTCTCTTCTTTAAAGAAAAAGAAGACATGTGCCGAAGTAGCTACATTAAATATTTGCGGAGAAGATGTTCGCCCCCAGTTGGCCTCTAAGAGTTTAGTTATCTCAATTTATAACGGATGGACTCGTTTCTCGAAGCCGCATATTCCTGAAGAGGTGTTAAAGCATATATGTGGGCGTCAACGCAATTAATTAGTACATTATCTTCTCATTATCTTTCTTCTTCTTTCTTTTTCTTTGTGTAGTATTTATGATTTTTTTTTGATTGTAGGTAGCTTATTGTGATAGCTCATTTGGTGTCACTCTAGAAGATGGAATCAATTTGTGAAGGTAAAATATTTGCAAGACGAGTATGAGCGAAAGGTGAGTGCTAAGGCCAAAGAAGTGGTAGCTCTAGAGGATCAGCTAACTGGGTGTAGAACTAAGCTAGCGAACATGTCAACTCTTTCTCTCTAGCATTAGAAGGTGGAGCATACTCGTGATGAGCTCATTGAGGTGAGCGTAGAGACACGCCAGAAAGAGAAAAGACTCAAGGCATTTGTAGCGGGGAAAAAAGCTTTTGAATTAGAGAAGAAAGCATTATATGATCATTTTTCTGAGAAGGAGCTTATAATGTCAGAAGCGAAAGTAAATAAAATCTCCTTGAATGCAATGGAAGAATTCAAGAACTCTATCTTATCACGATGCTATCAAGGACCATGTCCAAGAAGCTCGTAATCATATTCTTGATGTTGAAGTGAAGGACTTGGAGCGACAATGTTTGGAGGAAGGCTTCATCCGAGGATTCTTAAAAGGAATCACATAGTAAATAGAAATATATTGAGAATCATCTCCAGTATCTAAGATCCTTCACCGGTCGGAGATGAAGGGGTGAGTTTAAGGGAGCATCATCTAGTGGTGATGAGGACGTTGATATCATGTCGTATCACTTGAAGATGCATTTCTTTTTCTTTTATCTATGTATTGTTATTTATTATTATTATTTTTTGTATCTAGAATTTTGATTCTTTCTTATAGCATCATGTTAGAGCTACCAATAACATTAGTAAACTAAAAATTTTAGTTGATTTGCTCTTATTTTGTTTTGACATGTCTGAGGTGATTGGTCAGAATATTATTCGATGATGCTAACATGTACGGAAGAGGCTGTGGGAAGTCCACTAAGGACTTTTTGTCCTATCCTAGGTATTAGTCAAAATATTATTTGACGTCTTACCTGTATGTAAGAGGCTTTTGAATGTCCATCAATGACTTTTTGATCTATCCTAGGTATTAACAAAAGTGTTACTTGACTTCATACATGTATGGAAAAGGCTGTGGAATGTCCGACAAGGACTTTTTGACCTATTTTAGGTATTAGTCAAAGTGTTACTTGACTTCTTACCTGTATGAAAGAGGTTTGATCAAATCCCCTTAGGATTGATCATGCCCCGACTGAGACACAACATGAATTGTGTATTCCTTAAGTGAGAGGATTAAATGAAGGAGATTATTTATATGCAACAAGCTTGAAATAAAAGGCCATGAACTTATTACTTTGATAAGGTTAGTGATACAATCAAAAGATAATTTTAACAAAGATATGAGTTGAAGAGGAAATGACAAATGAGATAAAATAAAAGTTACAATAATTATACAGTAAAAATTACTGATAACACTTCTGGAGTTTCTCCATGTTCCAAGTTCGAGGTAAGGTTTTTCCCTCTAGATCCTTGAGCTTAAATGTTTCTGGCTTGACCATAGCTGTAACCACATAAGGGTCATCCCAAAGAGATGAGAGCTTATTACGTTGAGGGCCTTTGCTCGCATCTTCAAGACCTCACAGGACCAAGTCACCAATAGAGATGGGACGGGATTTCACTCTTCTGTTGAAGTGACGAGCTACTCTTTGGTGGTAGGAAGCAGTCCGAAGTAGGGCCATGCCACAAGTTTTAGGGAGTAGGTCCAAGTTCCATCAGAGTTTTTCTTCATTACTATTATGATTGAATTATTAAACTCTTGGACTTGGAATCGATATCTGGTATAATAATAATCTGAAACACAAATTATATGTCTCACCGGTCGAGTTCATGATGTAGTGGTAAGCCCAAAGAATATTAGAGAGCTCCTCAACTCCCACCTTCTCGAGATGCATTTTTAACCCTTTGAGAATAGTCTGTTGGTAGCTTAGTCTATCCATTAGTTTAAGGATGAGCTACAACCGTATGCATCAACTAAATATGAAGATCTTTACATAAAAATATGTAAAGACTTTTCCAGTAAATTTGGTTTCAATGTCAGTGATGATCTTTGCAGAAAGACCAAATCGACATATTATATTTTTTTAAATAAATTATTTAGCATTTGCCTTTCACGATTTTAACGAGTAGTTCAACCTCCACACATTTAGTGAAGTAGTCGACAGCTAAGATGATAAACTTTCATTGCCCTGACGCTACTAGAAATAATCTCATGATATTAATTCCCCATTGAGCAAAAGGCCATGGGCTTTGAAGGGATGAGAGCTCTGTATGTGGTGTATGATAGAGGTTAGAGTGCAACTGATAACTCGCATATTTTTTTTATAAAATTCAAGGCGTCTTGCTTCATCGTAGGCTAGTCGAACCCTTGCCTTATAATTTTAAGGGCTAGTGCCCTTTCTCCTAGGTGTTCTCCACATATCGCAGAGTGAACCTCTCTTAATGCATAATCGGCCTCTAATGGTGAGAGACATTTAAGGTATGACCCAGAAAAAGCTCATTTGTATAGTTCACCTATAATAATAATAAAGTTTGCAGCTTGTCTTCGGAGACGAGTTGCAGTAGTTGGGTTTTCAGGAAGAGCCCCTTCTTGTAGAAAGGACATGATGGGGTCCATCCACGAAGGTTTGTTCATCTTATTAATTGCTTGTATCACTCATGACCCTTGGATACTAGGAAAATATATTTCATCCACTTGCCTTCTCTTAAATAGATCTCCAGTAGTAGAGGTAGCGAGCTTAGCGAGAGCATAAGCTTGAGTGTTCTTCTCTCGCTGTATGTGAATGATTTGATGTGTCTTGATATGGGCAAGCAGTGACTTCACAAAGTTGAGGTATTGTGCTAGATGAGGATTATGAGTACTAAAACTTTCCTTAATTTGAGAGGCAGCAAGTTGAGAGTCAGTGTGGATCATTAAGTTTTGAGCTTCACAATCGATGGAAAGTCTTAACCCTGCGATGAGAGCCTCATATTCAGCCATATTATTGATTACAGGAAATTTTAGGCGAAGTCCATACTCTAAGGTATCCTGTTGGGGGAAAATAAAAAAGATTTTTGCTCCGACACTAGTATTTCCTGAAGCTCCATCAACATAGAGGGTCCATTAAGGAGATAAAATGGGTGTAATAGATAGCTCATTTGGAGTAGGCGATTGCATTACTATAAAGTACTGAGACTTTATGACTTTGTGGTAAAAATGGATATCGAACTCTCCCAATTCTATGAACCATTTGATTAACCTCTCAGATGCCTCTGATTTCTATAGAATGGCCCTCAATGGTAAATGGGTATAAACACCGATGGTGTGAAAGTTGGACATAATTTTGCTAGAAAACTAAAGCCAAATCCATCTTATCTGCCAATGGATAACGACTTTCTATATCAGAGAGAATTTTCTGACATAATAAATTGGTCATTGTATTGCATTTTTCTCTCGCACAAAAATTAAGCTTATTGCGTGGGAAGAGACTGTGAGATATAAGTATAACATCTCTTCTTGGATAGGCTTGGATAGTAAGGGTGGAGATGTTAAATATTCCCTTAGTTTCTCAAAAGCAGATTAACATTCATTAGTCCACTGAAAATTATTATTTTTAGCTCACTTTAATATTTTATAGAATGACAAGTATTTATCTTTAGAATGGGCTAAGAAGTGGGATAAGATAGCAATTCGTCCATTCAAGTATTGAATTTCTTTGATATTCTTTAGAGGAGTCATATCTCTAAGTGCTCTGATTTTCTCAGGATTAGCTTCAATCCTGCGGTGGGTGACCATGAACCCAATAAATTTTTTTGACGTAATCCAAAAAATACACTTGGTCTGGTTAAGTCGTATGTTATAACGTCGAAGAAGGTTAAAGCATATTTCTAAGTCAAAAATATGTTGTGATTCTTCCAAACTTTTTACTAACATGTCATCTACATATACCTCTATTGTGTATCATAAGAGGTCTTTAAAACCTTATTCATAAGACGTTGATAGGTAGCATCAGCATTTTTTAACCTAAATGGCATAACTTGGCAATAATATAAACTTTTATATGTTTGAAATGATGTGACTTCTTCATCCATTTGGTCCATTTTTATTTGGTTGTAACCTGAGTAAGCATCCAAAAAATTGAGCATTTGATGCCTAGACGTAGTATTGACCAATTGATCAATTCGGGGGAGGGGAAAACTATCTTTCGGGTAAGCTTTATTGAGATCAGTGTAATCAATACACATTATCCAAGTTCCATTTGCTTTCTTAAATATGATAATATTTGCTAGCTATGTAGGGTAATATACTTATCATATGAATCTTGCATCTAAGAGCTTGTTAACTTCTTGTTCAATAGCTTGGAGGCGATTGGGTGCAAAACTCGCTTCTTCTGGATGATTGGTTTGAATGTTGAATCAATCTTGAGGGAGTGCATGATCACATTGGGGTCGACCCAAGCATATCTGTCGGACTCCAAGCAAAGATGTCTTGATTTTTGTGCAAGAAGTCTATGTATGTTTCTCTCTGTTTGTCTGAGAGCAGAGATCCTACTTGCATTGTTCATAAAGGTTGGTCATCTGACAATGAAACAGAGAGCAAGTCTTCTACAAGTGAAGCTCTCTAGGACACTTTTTCATCTCTAAATTAAAGTTCTCGATGCTGAAGGTCACCGAAGGGCGTGGTGGGGCTTATATGAGGTAACATGATTGTGCTATTTTTGATTTTCATAGACCACTCCAACCCCAACGGGGGTAAAAAATATCATCTTAAGATGAGATACTGAAGTAACAACACCAAAAACTGATTGAAGGCGCCTTCAAGATAGCGTTGTATGTTGAATCTGAATTGACCACCATGAATTGAATTGATTGAGTCACTTGTCGAGAAAATTCTCTGAGGACAACAGGAAGGGTGATTGCCCCTCCACTCACATGATAATTATCAAACTCATATAATGGTCCTGCAGCAAGTTGGAGCTTTCTTTAATCAAGCTCATGCTAAAAAATATGGAGTAAAATAAGATATCGATAAAACTCCCATTTTCAATCAAGATTCTCTTAATATTATAACATGGGTCACTAATCCCTGATGACAAGTGAATCTTGATGGAAAACTTGGAATCCTTCTAAGTCCGAGTCATTAAAAGTGATGGAATGATTAACACTTGATTTCTTTAACTCTGGCTCTTCGGTGGTGGCAATGAGTACTTGATTAGATAGTAGTGTCCTCCTGCGATTGTTTCAATTTCTCCAACTATATGACAGCTATTTTATTATTTTTGTGATGATTTTTCTGATTCCCCCCCAGTCGGAGTTGTGTTTGCTTGAGTCGATTGATTTTGAACAAATCGACTTTGATATCCTTATTAAATGAGCCTCTCGATCTCTTCTTTGAGTTATTTACATGCCTTAGTAGTATGTTCACACGACTTCGATGGAAGTGACAATATTGCTCCTAATTTCTTGAATTTGGTTTCAGTGGATGTGGCCACTTGTTGGTCTCTTCATCTCGAATGGCCATTAAGACGTTAACATGAGATGTGTTCAGTGGTGTGTATTCTTTTTTTGGTCGCAGTTCACGTCATTGATGTGAGAGCCGTGAAGGGAGATCACGACTGCCTTGTTGCTTCCTCATCAGCAAAATTTCCACGATGAACCAAGTATTAAGCATGGGACCGTATCTCACATTAGTGATGAGTAAAAGGCATGATGAAGCCCTCCAAGGAAAACTCTCTTAATAATTGGGTCCTTTGGCGACTATAAGGAGAACCTCTTCAGTACTCCTTAAGTGATTCACCCTCATTTTGACGAATGCCTGAGAGATGGGAGGAATCTTTAATGATCCTCCAGTTTGCAATGAACTGTTCTATAGAAATATTGATGAGTTCGTCAAAGGTATGAATGAATCATATTGGAAGGGAATAAAACTAAGTCGACCTTGAGGGTGGGGACCAGAGCGAGTGTAGAGCTCGTTGAATATCCATGATGGTCCTGTAATGGTCGATTTATTCATATGGGTCAGTTGCCCCATCATAAGATGCTCGGAAGCTTGAACCCTACGTGAATAGGATGTTGAAGAATACTTCAGTTAAAGGTAAAGACTCTTGATAGCCGCAATGAGAAGGAGGATGATTTCCATATTTAAATTGGAATTCTTCTCGCACTAAGCATTGTAGTTCTGCACGTATAACGTGACGGGTGGAATCAACATGATGAAAATGTGCTAAGCTACCGACAATAACTGGTGGATTAACAATCGGTTGAGTTGTAAGTGATGGATGAGTAGAACTAACGATATCAAGGAGGTCAACATCACGGTCTAGAAGCGGAGGAACTTCAGCCTGATGGTGAGAAGGCCCTGTATTAGCATTTTGGCCTCCCCTGGCTAATGATCGATCTTGGGGGAGATGTGTTTCTTGAGTAGTGTGTTCTTCGTAAAATTGGATTATCTCATTTTGAGACTCTTCCATTTTGGCTCGATCTTAGAGATTCTGTGATAGAGGTCATGCTTATCGGGGGAAGTGAAGGCAAGTTTAGCATTCTTGGTTCAAGGATTAGAGAGCGGGAGTTGGAGCGAGGCTCATTATGCAGTATTGCGCTGGCCATAATACATGTGTTCGAGATTCGATTGTGGGATTTGATTCTACAGGTGGCCAAACTGCATAGAAAATGGCGGTAGAATAAAGGTATACACCTCAATTTTGTTGTAAAATCACACACATATATTTGAAGAAGAACAAGAAAAAAAAATTTGATTTTACATGAAAAATCGAAGGGAAAAATCACGACTGGTAAAATCTTTCACTATGTATATTTTTTGAGTACAAAGTTTAAGTTTTTCCAATAACGAGATTATAGAATATGAAAGGCGATAAAGAATCGAATCAGTAATAACTATGCGACAGTGGTTAGGCTATAATAATTGTTGGTAGCAGTTGATGATGTAAATAGAATCAATGGTGATACGTGATGATAGCCGTGATGGCGATGATGACTATGGTGGTCGATGCAGCGATGATCGATAGTGGTGGTGGTGGCGCGGCCGGCGGCGGCAGCAAGAAGCGGCGATGGTCAGCGATGGTGGCCGACGATGGTGTCTCGGTGATGATTGCTATGATTGGTGACCAATCACCGTGGTGGCGATGTGGTCGATGGTGGTTAGGCCGATAGATGATCGGCGATCATCAAGGGGTGGCACGATTATGCTTAGAGGATTTTCAAGCTTTAGAGCTCTCTCTCTTCTCTTTAGCTTTGACTCTCCTCATGTGAAGAATGAGGGGCTATTTATAGATTAGAGGGATGAAATTTTTGTAAATATATGTGAAATTCAAAGACTCTATCGGATGGCTCAAGATGATTCCCTTGATCATCTAATGTATTTTAAGTATTTGAATGCTTAAATGAAGTCAGAATCAAAAGATCTTGGGCTTGTTAGATCCGGCTAGTCAAGATGCTCGATTTGATCATAAACACTCTATATTTAGGAACTATTTAGGGATTTAACTTATATCCGAAAGTTTTCAATGATATTTTAGGTGCTTGATTTGGACTAGTTTCGACTTAGGATCAGATTGCTTTTAACATCAAGATTCGTGCTTCGACTAGTGAAATTTTTAGTGCTATATAAAACATCTAAGATGCTGATTTAAGAAAAAAATAGTATGTGATTACAAAATCAATATGAATTCTTTTTTGATCTCTAATAAAAATAATTATTTATTTTATAAGAGAAATCTAGAACTATGTCTATCAAAACTTGAAGCCCAACATCAATAACATGGTCAATGTCTATTGTCGCCAGCGAAGTAATGCTTGACTTCAGCACTAATGAAGATGTTAATCATAACTAAAAAAGAAACACTTATCATAGACACTATTATTAACATCGATCACGTCTACAAAGGGTAATACTTATTGCTGACACCAACACAAATAACTATCATCGCTAGCAAGTTAGATAATCAGGATTGATACAAACATCAATGGCCATTGTTTCTATCAAGACTGTTGGCCTCGCTAGTCTCATCATCTATATGGATAACTAACAAACAAATCATCAATGATCTCTTGATGATATTTTTTATGGCTCAAAACTATTTCTAGGTCCATAACGAAAATTATTTTTCACAATTAATATTTATTAAATTATATCAAAATCTTCTCTAATTATAAAAAAGAGAATCATTTATAATCTTTGACTTACACTAAAATCATTCAACAAGCCCCATTTAAATCTCGTGTCTTTTATGAGCTATAATTTACTTATTTATCTATGCATATAAAATTTCCATATAATATTAAGATGGTAAATTCTCTCTCTACTGATGTGAATATTTTAACACATAATAATCATATAGCAAATTTCTATGAGTATAAAAATATAATAATAGAAGATATTTCAATGAAGCCCTCAAGGCGTCTAGCCAAACCTTAGTAATAAATATATGAAAGAAAAGCTCCATCACATTTTAAAATATTTCTAACTTTTAGGATAATAATGAGTGTCAAAATATAATGCTTACAAATAAAAATACTTATCCATCTCTAATCAGAACCTTAGTTATAACCGTTACATCTCATCCTAAGATGATAATGCTTACAAGTTCAAAAATTTCCTAAAATCAAATGTCTTTCAAAAATTAAGGTCTATTAAGATACTATAAGTTAGAATGTTTTTTTCCTTGTCAACATGCAAATTGATTGAATGAACAAGCTTGCTTGTTCACAACTTGTTGTTTTAATGTAGTGTTTGCTCAATTAAATTCAAATATGAAGATACTAATCCTAATTTTATTAAATTACTAGTTCATAGAACTTATACAATTATTTGTTAATATTATCATATGAGAATTCATTTTTTTTCACTTATTTATCAGCTCATTTAATATTCATTAATTAGTTTAAATGATCAAAGTGCAACCAAACTCAATTATAATAATTATAAATAATTCAAATATATAGTATATTCTGCACTTTATGAGAATAACTTACAAAATGTGTCAAAATCAGAGGGTATATACTCAAAAGAACAAGGCCCGGGTATTGTTCTAAGATAACTTCAAATTCTCTTACGTTGAAAATGATCCACATCATTATCTTTTTGTTTCCGTTCAAACAAACTATTATCTTCAGAGTTTTTTTGATCTTGATCACTAGCTTAATTAGTACAAATCTTAAAATTATTGATTTTTTTTTCGAATTTCACCTTATCGATTTTGTACTCCATTAACCAAAAAATAGATTAAGATAATATTAACTTGTTTTTTTAGGCTCATATGATAGATCAAGACAATCTTGAAATTTATTCTATCAAAAAGAATTAATATTTTTGAGATATTTGAGTAAATTTAATCAAAAATTTACACACACAACATATATATAAAGATTTATATCAAAGAATTTTTAGTTGAAAGTCTAAACATATGTTTTGAACAATTGCAGCTATATGAAATAATAGTTAATAGAGTTACGGAAGAAGCTGAAGTATAAAAAATATGTGATGGGTTTATAAATTTTTTTTATTTTATTTTAAAAAATCAAATTATAGTTTTTTGCCATCATCGTAAGCAAATAGTTAAATCAGATTAAAAAATATAATTTTTTATCACAAATTTTTTAAAATATAATCTCACAATTATGTCATGCTCCCTAAATATTTAAGAGTGTGATTTAGACTGTACTGCACTACAGATGAAATTCTCTTCCAATACATCTTAAATTTTCAACCACTAGACTCGGCACAAAAAAAAATATTTTGACGTGACACTTTGCACCTACGTATCTAATCACCTTTATGATACAGCCACAGCTCACCAACTTTTGTTTCCTTCTTACCACAGCTCTGATAGCAGTACACGACACATGGGCTCACTTCTTGTCCACCACATATGATATTATCTGGCCTTCTTGCTTGACCTTTCTGAGAGAGAGTAGATGAAAAATTTAAGTTGATGTCAATAATAATAAGAACAAATTTTTAGCTTCCAAGTAACAGCAATGATTTTGCATCCTTCATGAAAGATTTCAGTTCTGAGCTCTTCAACAAGAAAGTGCGGAATGAAGCATAACTAAATTAAATAGGATTCTTTATTTACAGTGAAAATATAGATATTATAGCCATTGGGACGCTACAGCAGTGGCTGTAAAAATTAATTGAAATCCTCTTAATTTACAATGCCAAACTTTGCTTCTAGGCACATTAAAGCAAATTACTATCAATAGATGAAACAGTATAACAGTAAACAGAACGCAGATGGGGGAGGTTTTGGAGAAGAGAACCTCAGCATCCACACAAGCCGCTTAGAGTTAAAAGAGTATAATAAAAAGTGAAATTAGTGAAGCGAGTAGAGAAAGAAACACAGAAAAAAAAAGGCCAATTAATATGAAAGTCCTCTAGTGAAATGATAAGATATTGAGAACGTGTAACCCTTTTCCTAAAAAAGTTTAAATAGAAATATAAATTCCATACTAATAGACATAATGAGGATAGCGGATAAGCCTTGAGATTTATAAATCTAAAAAATTACAGCTGATAAAGTTGCAGATAGTTAGTTCCACCTGTCAAGACTCGAAATTTCTTTTTTCTCTCTGGATGCTCGTGCTAGGGTTCGCATCGGAGCCTTTCTCTCCACCGTGCTTGCTCCTTTTCCAGCCGCCGCCTCCTACATTTGCTCTTCGATTGGCTTTTTTAGTCGATTAACTTTCTGACCTCCGGCGCTTTGCCGGGGGTTAGACCCTCTCCGTCGAGATGGTGATGGACCACACCTCTTTCCCTCCCCTCTCTGGTCATTCTTCTAAGGCTCCCCATGGCCCCTCTAAGCAGGGACCTAGTCTTTGGAAGGAACTTTTACTAGCACAGAACGAGAAGAGTCAAGCCCTTCCTCTATCCTTCATCCCCTCCGACGACCTCGAAGTTGCATTCTCTGAAGAGGAACTTTCCGCTGGACAGCAAGAATGGAAGTTGTCGCTTATCGGGCATGCCATCGGGAAAAGGCCTTATTATGGCTCCCTCCTTCTAGCCATCAGGAAGAAATGGGCTTTCAAGGGCAACCTCGATCTCCTTACACTCGAAGGGGATTACTTTCTCTTCAAATTCACCTGCCAGGAAGACTACAATTTGGTTTGGGATAACGGGCCATGCTTCCTAAATGGTCGTCCGTTCGTGTTTCAGCAGTGGTCGTGGGATTTTCGACCAACTAAGGAATCCATCACCGAACTCCCCATCTGGATCAAATTGCCGAATTTTCCGCTTTGCTGCTGGAACGAATCCGGCTTTTCCAAAGTAGCCAGCCGCATTGGTATCCCCTTGGCAGTCGACAATCTCACGGCCACAAAGGCCAGAGTCACCTTTGCAAGGATTTGCGTACAGATTTCTACCACTTCCCAACTCCCTGAGGTCATTCCTATAAATCTAAACGGGAAGAAGATCTCTCAAAGTATTATCTACGATTGGAAGTCTTCGGCTTGCTCCAAATGTAACACCTTCTCCCACGACAATCACTCATGTCCCTCGAATCCAAAGCCTCCAACGAATCCTAGGGGCCGTGGTTGTTGCGGGGGTGTCATCGATGCCTAATCCTGCAATGCCTATGGAAACACCTTCCCTTCACAATCCATCGACCTCCATTCCTCCCACTGACATCCATAGCCGTGACACCCCTACTGGAGACTCCATCATCCCTCTCCCTGCGAATAATAGCATCAATGATCTTAACCACTCCCCTATCCTATCTCCTTCTCTTGAAGAACTTGTTGAGGAGGAAACAATCACATACCAGGAACAAATTGCTTCGGCAAAAGTTGACTCTTTTAGAGATCAGCAAACTGTAGGGGTCCTTACTCGATCTGCAGCAGTGTCCCCAAACAAAATTAATCCCTCGGCGGCAAATGATAAACTCCCTAGGACTCCTGTGAAAATTCAGGATGGAGAACATTCTAAAGCGGCATCATACACTCATCTCACTACCAACAAAGGCAAGAAGAAGGGCAGGAAGCCCTCACCCTCCTCCTCCCAATGATCTATCCAACATTGGGTTGAACGTCAGGTCTTTGGCTCGCAGAAACAAGATTGTTTAAGAGTTATCAAAGACTTCAATCTCGATCTTTTGTGTCTGATCGAAACCAAAATACAAAGCCAGTCCTCGACTCCCTTCTCTAACCTGCCCAATTTCAACATGTTCCCCTCTGAAGATAGTGTATCTAATTTCAGGTATGCTTCTGGTGGGAGAATTTGGATCAAGTGGCGAAATGATCGTGTGGCTTTCAATCCTATCTCTATCAACAAGCAACTTATTCACGGGTATGTCTCTTTCCCGGGAAACCTCCCTTTCCTTCTCACCTGTATATACAGAGAATGAAGCAAAGCTTCGACTCACCTTATGGAATGATTTGAAATTGCTGGCGGGTTCGTGTAAGGACCCTTGGATTCTGATGGGGGATTTCAACAGTACTCTCTCTTGCAAGGAAAAATCTGGAGGTAATCTGACCCCTTTCAATAGCTCTCTGGAATTCAAGGACTGTGTAAATGAATGTGAGTTTATCGAACTACCTAGCACAGGTCTTTTCTTTACAGTCTAATCGACTTGATAGACCTATTTTTTCTAAGTTGGATCGGGTCTTATGCAATTCTAGCTGGTTGGATTCCTTTCCTTCTTCCTACTACAATGTTCCCCCACCTCTTTCATCTGATCACTCCCCTCTAGTTACCTTTCTAAATTCTGTTACTCCAACTGCCCATCGCTTCCTTTTTAAGAATCATTGGATTGTTGAGTCTGATTTCATGGTTGCAGTAGCACATGCATGGGGTATATTCATTCATGGCGATCCCCTTTACATCCTCTCCAAAAAACTGAGCTTTGTCAAGTATGCTTTAAAATCTAGATATAGGGAGATTGCTCCTCTAGAGAATCAACTTTTACTTGTGCAGGCTGAGCAAGCTGAAATTATGAGTAAACTGGATGATGATTCATATAATCCATTTTTACTTTTAGATGCTAAGGAAATCAAAGCTCGCTACACAGATCTTAACATTAAGGAAAGCATTTGGACAAAGGGCAAAGGCACATTGGCTAGTTCATGCAGATGATGATCTAAAATTTTTGTACCAATCGATTAAAGAACGGAAAAGTGCAAATCTTATTAGAAATTACATACCGATGAAGGCTGCATATATGACCATAACTCCATTGCAGACTCTTTCGTAAGTATTTTCTTATTTAACTCGTGTTCACCAACCTCCACAGTGCAATTTCCCCCTGGGAGTTGCCTTTCCTCTCTCGCAAAATGAACTTGAGGAGATAATCACTGATCAGGAAATATTGGCTGCTCCTAAAAGTATAAGTGAAAATAAGGCGCCAGGACCGGATGGCTTTAATTCAAAATTCTATCTTGCAACATGGGATCTTACTGGAAAAGCATTTCTTAAGGCGTACCCACTGCTTTCAACTCTTCAAACTCCCCAAATGCTTTAAACACACCCTTATCACCCTCATACCTAAAGTTAAGCACTCCTCAAAGATTATGGATTTTCGGCCTATTTCCCTCTGCAACACTTTCTACAAGGTTATAGCCAAGGTTCTTGCTTACGAAGAAATTCCTTGGTGATTGATCAGCGCAATCGCTTTATAAGGTAGGGATATTTCTGACAACATCACAATGGCTTCCGAAATTTGTCATGAATTATCATCCAACAATAATCAATCTTTTTTAGCCAAATTTGATTTGAAAAAGGCTTTCGATAAAGTTAACAGGGCTTCAATTATTCATAGACTCAGATACAAAGGCTTTCCTGAGAAGTTTGTCAAATGGATTGAAGTCTGTATTATGGATACCCCTTTCTCTATAGTTCTAAACGGCTGTATTAAAGGTTTTTTTCCTTCCACAAATGGATTAAGACAAGGATGCCCCTTATCACCATTCCTCTTCACTTTATAGAGATGTTGAACTTGGACTATATAACCCTTTCTCTTCAGGTGGCTGTAGAATTTCCCACTTGTTGTTTGCTGATGACTTTTTGGCTATGGGTGAAGCTTCTTTCTCTACCATAAACTCCCTCAAGATTAACCTTCAAGCTTTGGAATCTTATCTTGGAAATTACATCTCTAAATCTTCCATATATTTCTCCAAGAATTGTAGGAAGATTAATGAAATGAGCAATATCTTGAACATCGTCAAAGGTACTTTCCCTATCAAATACCTAGGTTTACCTTTAAGCTGTGGCAGAATTAAGATGGCAAATTTCAACCCGTTATTTGATAAACTTCATAAGTGGTTAGCCGGATGGAAAAGCAAATTCCTATCCTTAGGGGGCAGGTTACAATTGATTAGATCTTCTGTGAATAGTTACCTCTCATACTGGTTTCGCTCTATGGCTATCCCTAGTGGCATCATCAAGCGCATCTGTTCTTTTATAGCCAACTTCTTCTACCATTCCGGGGAAGCAAAAAAATTACATATGCTTTCCTGGGCTCGTACTACTCTTCCAAAAAATAAGGGTGGCATTGGTCTTATTTCTGCTTCATCTCTGAACCTGATGAATAAGATTAAGGTCTTATGGAAGGTTTGTGTTGGAGAGTCTTTGTTTGCTAAATGGTGTGAGACTAAATATATCTCTATCTGGAATTCCTCTCTTCACCGATGCTCACCTCTATGGAAAGTGATCAAGGAAATTGCTATTAAATATAAACACAATATGACTTATCACATTGGTAATGGCTCTGATTTTTCCCTTCTTTATGACCCATGGTGTGGTGGCAACACACTCAACAAAATTCTGGGTTCTAGTTATCATAAACTCCCTCGACTCCTTGATAACACACCCCTTAGCTCCATCATTATAAATGGCACATGGGCCCTTCCTGCAGCTCTCTTGTCGGTTTCTCCACAATGCTTAAACCAGGTTACTTCTCTTTCTGTTTTGGGGGGTAAAGATCACATTATGTGGAATAATTCCAAGAACCCAACCAATTTCAATTTCAAAGAAGCAGTGTATGAATCTCATCTACTATTGGTTGGAGCAAGTGTATTTGGTTTAAGGGGTATGCCATTAATTTTTCACTATACTGTTGGATGGCTTACTTAAACGGGCTGAAAACATCTGATAATTTAGCTAAGAGAGGCCTTGGGATCAACACTTCCTGTGTTTTCTGTCATTCACAGCTGGAATCACACTCTCATTTATTCTTTGAATGCCCGTTTTCTATGAAATTGATTAGATCACTTCTACCAAATGGCCAATTTTTTTTGATGCAATCAACACTCCAGCAAATACTGAGTTCGGTGGAGGATACAGAACATAAAGTGCTGAAAAACTGAATTTTTTGATTATTGCTGCTGCTGTTTACTCTTTGTGGAGGGAAAGGAATAATCGACTTATCTCTCTTACCTCTATCCCTTTCTCCTCTCTCTGTGAGTTGATTCGGAAGATAGTGGCTGTGAAACTTCTAAGGTGGAAGTGTAAAGAAACATGGCCTGATGATGTTCGAAATCTGATCCAGCAATGGAGAAGATTTGAGCCACCTTAGATCCCCCCTCAATTCAATCCCCCCCGTGCTTCGTGAATATGATGGTTTCTAAAGAGAATTGGACTATGATGATCAGATTGCGCTCTTTTGGAGGGTCCCTGATTTGGATGGCCTTGACAAAGAACCGGGTTGTCGCCTCGCCGCTTTATCGACAAATTCACAAAGACTGGATGGTCAAGGCAACCGATGGACCTTCATTTTGCTGGTTTTCATTCCAGATAAGCAATCTTATTGATTTCTGTATTGGGTTGATCTGAGTCCATCGCATTTCTGCAGCAGTTCTTTTTCTTTTGTGATTATCGTTTTTTCTCGGGTGTTGGTGGTATAGTTTTCCAATGCTTTTCCTCCATTCGATCATATCGTTGAGGTTATTTTGGGTGTTGATGGTATAGGTTTTTTATTTTCAGTCTCTCCTCTAAACTGATGTTGTTTTCAGGTGGAGGTTAATTGTCCATTGACCCGTAGTCTTTTGTAATTGTAATTTGGTTACTTACTTTTGGAATTAAATTGGGCAAATGCCCTCAAATTCTTCCAAAAAAGTTCCACCTGTCAACGGTTGGCTCGTATATAAAAGCGGTGACAAGTTGCACATGGCCAAATAAATACTTTCTAGAATAGCTTTGCTATTACTTAAAAAAAAAACGATGAGGATATAAATCCTCCAATATAGAAAATATTTTCGAAACAGTCAAAATCTGCAAAAATCTTGCTGCAAAAACTGGCTAGAAAGAAAGCGAAACACAAGTGCAGATAAAAACCCATTATTTTTTAGGAAGCATAGGTAAATAAATTGCAACTTAGATAAAATACCGAATAAAATTTGTGCAAACCAAAGCATTCTATTTTGGAAGCACGATGGCTTCACATGCTTTACACTTTGAGACAAAATGTGATATGAATATATATGCGAAAAGATTCGAGTAGCTCCAATGGCAAATAAGCTTCGAGAGTTGCCTCAGATGATTTGGTTTTATAAAATGTCAAGTAGATATATTAGATTTGACCTACATTAAGAAAGACAGAGGTAGACCTAACAAGACTTGATTAGAAAGTATAAAAATGATTTTATTTTATTAGAATTAAATAAGAATATGATAATTATTAAGACACAATGAAGCAAAAGGATTTATGTATCCAACCATGTAGTAGAATAAAGACTTGTTGCTATTGATGGCATCACATGCCTCAGAAATAATTTTTTGCTAAGGACTTTCGGATCTATTATAGCATCCCAAGCATAAAACAGACATTTCAAAAGAGCCCAAAAAAGAGAAACTGAGAAACCAGAGATCTTCTCAACATTTCGGAGGAGAAAGACTTTGCATATTATGAATTGTGAACTACATCTGTTGGTGTTTACTAAGCTGACATAAACAACTTCATGCTGCTTAATATAAAATAAGCCATACAAAGGCTTTGTTGTTAGGCGATTGAACTGGTTGAAGTGGGTGTCAAGCACATCATTTGAGGAATAAAAAGACAAGGTTTAAGAAAGCCAGTAGCTGGTATAAGTAGGCTGAAGATGAAGAGTGTTCCCTGCAGATAAGTGCTTCTTAATGATGGCATGCCAAGACATAAGACGCTGAGCCTATATTTAGAAAAAAAATTGAAAGAAATGAATTTTAGCTTGGCTATTGTGCAACTGATTTGCTACTTTGACAAACTATTTTGTCACTTCATTCAAATCCCGAAAGTCCAAAAAATAGACTAAAGTCAAATAAAATCCCCTTCTACCAAATAAAATTAGTGAAACCGGGCATTTAGACAAAGGGCTAAATCCCAAAATAGTCTCCTTGCCATTTGCATGCGGTCAATTTAGTCAAACTATCATATTTCTAATTTAGTTTCCAACTATATAAAATGATCCCTCAAGGACTAAAATTGGGATCAATTTTATATAGTTGAGGGACTAAATTGGGATCAATTTTGTATAGTTGTGAGACTAAATTGGGTTCAACTTTGTATCACTATTTCTACATAATGATTCATTTTAGATCAAATATATATAGACGGGGATTAAATTAGAGTAAGGTGATATTTTGAGACTAAATTGGTCACCTGCAAATAATTGGGATACCATATTGTGATTTTTTATTTTAAGACAAACATATTGTGACCTCCAAAAATTCGCTGTCGACCTCTCGATTAAGATAGTTTGATTTATGTTAGTGAAATTTTCAGAAAGCAGATGTAATAGTAGATACAACACTACCTAGAGATCTCGCCCTCATTTTGTGAGAACTTTAGATCTAGTTTCAGGTTTCCTATAGGCGAAAGCACCTATAGTTAATTACCCCTTCCATTGTTGAGAGAACTTTCGATTAAGGCTAATCGTTAGGTTACGAATGCATAGTGTATGGTAGCAGTATGTTGAGTTTTGGAATTGTCAATTTATGAAATTAATCATTTTAACTTAAAACGGATGGTTGGGGGAACGATGATGCGCCCTATCAAAATCCCATGGTTCCATCATCCCGGGCTATCGTGGTCCCAAGTCTACTTAGTCAGAGGAGGTAGTGGACCCAACCTGACCAAAGGATCGCTGCCAGAAGTTATGTATTACCTTGAACTGTAATGGCGTTTGTCTAAGGAGACAAGCTTAAGTCCACCTTAGCTAATATAGAGCTTTTTGCCCAATCAAAATACATTATATAATTTACAGCTCAAAGAGCAAAGCCGTTGGGAACATTCGGATTGCGACCATGACCGTAATTTAGTGGTGCTATTTTGCAAGAAGCTACCTAATGAGGGATCCGATCAGAATCGCCATTTATGTGGATTCTGGCAAAACCACGATGATGACAAAACACGCCTCTGGCTTAAGATTATTTGAGTGTAAAAATAATTATATATTTGATTTGACATTAGCTCTTTGTAAGAAAAAGTTTTCTTAATTTGTCACCCTGGACAAAAGGTTACGAATGGGTGGATGAATTTTATTTTAAATTTAAATAATTAATTTCAATTGATTTATATTTTTTAATTTGAATATTGGATCATTTTATAACTTATTTAAATTTGAATATATAATGATTTGACATTAGAATTTGAATAAATTTTTTTATTATGAAAACCTCTCCGTTTGAAATATTCAGTAAACACGGCCATCATTGGGGTGAATTTATATTTTTTTACTATTCTAGATCATGTCGATTCTATTAATTTAATAATAGAGGATCATATCTACTGTCATATGACAGAATTAGCTTTTTAGAGATTTTACTAAGTTGAAATTCTTATATGTTATTGTTAGATTTTTATGTTTTGTTAACCCGGACCTGGTCCTAAGATCCAATCGGGAATCAACCCGCACAACATCCTTAGACACTAAGTTTAAACATTCAGCGTAGTGTCGAGGCCCATGCGGATGTTTAAAAGTGCTTGCACACTTTTCAGGCATCAAATTTGAATTTTAATAATACTTTATAATGTGTGCAAAGCTCATCTCATTAATTTATTTGCATATCGATATTATAAATTTGAATATATGATTGCCTCGTGCTGCATATACTCTTTTCATTGAAATCTTTGATTATTTACATAGCTTTTGAAATGATAAATTCAAATATAAGATCATTTCATAATGCAAGCAGTAGTTCAATCATTCTTTCTTTGTTTGAAGTATAGGATTCAAATTCATTTATGCACTATCAAATCTCCACTAGATTCATCTCATGTTCATCTTAAAAATCATTTCAATTCCAAATCATGAGCTTAAGAATTTAAGTGGAATTGATTAATTATGAACCCCATAAATTCATATTTTGAATTCAATATGTATTTAAGAGTGGCCTCAAAATATACTTCAAAATCATTTCTATTTGGAACTCAAACTGTATTATTTATTTTGTTTGAGTTTTATTGTAAGTATAAACTTTTAAATAAAATTTCAGTTTCGACATCGCCCTACATAAGTCGGGCAATTCAACCTTCCCATCATCATGAGATAACGGTCATGCTACTTCGTATTTCTACTAATTTGCTCTACTGAGCATAATAGGATCTTCAAACACCTGCAATTTCAATTCAGATTTTAATTGTAAGCATAGAGTTCATTTTACGTTAAATTAATTAAGTACTATGTCAATCCGAATTTTGACAACCTCCCACCGTCTTTCCCACATAATGCGGAGTTCATTCGTCCTTCCTAATTTACCGAGATAACGCTTGTTGTGATACTACTAATATAGATTAATTAATGATATAAAAATAAATAAAAGTAAGACACAAAACAACGTTGTCAAACAAGAATATATATTATTGCATCAATAAAATCCTGCAATGGTACAACCTCCTCTTCATTAGCAATTGATAAAACTGAGATGCTCTAGCATACCAATTGAATAAGATCATGCAAAGCTATCTCTGCTTTCATTGCCAGTCCATCGAGATTACATGACATGTTGATGCACGTGAAAAGCTTGAGAAAATCAGTTGAACAAGTTCTAAAAAGCTTGAACACCATATTGCTTCCTGGTCTTTTGTCGTATAGGCCCTAGATTGTATACAGATTCTTTATAATTCCTTGTTCATTTAATGTTCTCTTCTGTAGGACAATATTAATCTCATCTTGATCAGCATCAGTTTGAACTCCTTTACTCTTTAGACTTCAAATTTTTTGAGTTTCTGGAAATGAGTTGCTTGATCATCAATCATTGCATGTTGCTTCAGTTCAGAAACTGCAGAATTTGTTTGAAGTTTAAATTAAAGTTAGTAGAGACTATTTTGTTCTCAAAAGATATGATAGGAAGAGGTTGATTTTGTTTATAAGCACCCGAATTATCCCTCTTCAGACTGTGGATCTCAGCTTTAGCTTCGAGTTTGGAAATAACACATTTAAGATGCTCATTTTTCTGATCTCTATGTTTCATGAGGATGATGTAGTCTTGCTCTATGTGAGGGAACTTCTTGGAGAGATGCTCTACCTCCTTCTTCAACCGCTCTACCTCTTTATTTTTTATGCCACCGCCTATGTGAGTGAAACCCCATTTCTCGAAACCCTCGTCTCAACCCTCACGGAGTCATCCACAATCGGAGCAGCTTCATGCACCTCTTTGAACCTCTTTGAAAACTCCCGTGGCGAGAAGCTGCCACCTGCATCGAACCCAATAGAAGACAAACCTCGCCTTCTGAACAAAACGTCGGGGGTCGCTCCCACTTGTGAAACGCCTCTTGATCTGGCAGATAAGAGGAGCTCGGGTTCAGCGGAGGCAGATGAACGATGGCATCCACAACAGTAATATATATATATATATATATATATATATATATATATATATATATATATATATATTGCATAAGCCGAGCTCAACCTGGAATACTTCGTTAATGAGGTTCTCGTCCCATTCGTCTACATCGAAGCTCATCGAAGGAAGCGATTCTGTAATCGAATCCATTGAAAGGAAGAAACCTAGAAGGGTTTTGAAGAGAATCGGCCAAGAAATAGAAGCTTGCGGCTGGCGTTGTGGGGGTCGGTGCGTGCAGTTTCCCGTCCAAGAGAAAATGAGAGCAGGAGGGAGAATGGGAGTCTCGTATGGACAAGCAGCGAGCGTCTTCGATTATCATCTTTTTTTTGGACGGATGAGAGGAACGGCTATTAGGGCTCCAAGTCGCTTTCTAATTGGCACAAATGAGCGGCGGCCGCAGTATATATATATATATAATCAGGAGAAGAAGTATGGGTGAGCATTGCTGACAGCTTGATATCGGCTATATTGGGAGGTGAAAGCATGAGAATGGACGACTACTAGTTCTGAAGCATTGATTGGACGCAATTAGGGGATAATTAGGTAGATTTATCTCGAAATACGTGATAATTTTGATGAAATTTTAAGTGCAATAATTTTAGTCAAATTGGATGTCTATTCTAGGCAATTTTAACGTGACGTAATCAAAATGTTCAATGACAGCGCCATGCTTTAGGTCAAATGATCAATTTGAAAACGCATCTTATCACTGCTACTCGATGTTCACGCGCCTCCATATCAATCAGATACATTTGATAGATTTTAATATTTGAACAAATGATCAATTTCATAACGGAGATCATTTGCATCGCCACAATCGACTGATATGCAAGAATGACGTGATTACAATCCGACATGCAAGACATATATCAATTTGATATTAATGTAGTTTCGCCATCGACAAGGTCGTTTCAACTAGTTTTATCATCGATCAAAGCATATTGGGCTTCGATTTGCATAACACTACGTCCTTGATTCGTCAAATTCTCCAAATTTGCTCAACCTGACTTATGCGAGATATATAGAGGTCAACAAATGCCCCCAACAAATGTTATTCGTGCATGAAGAGAGTTATGTTTGTTGAAGACTGGTTGACCCTTTGGGTTGGCCATGGATCTTGGATCACTTCAACTTCAGTTTCAATAATTTATGGAGCTTTGATAGGACTTATTTTTAATATGATGTTTTATTTTGGACATGCTAAATGACGGGATTGACTGATTTATCCTGATTGACTTGTCGAATGGATATGAGCTTCTTTCACCATCTACTCTATGCTTGAATGAGTTTGCTGAAGAGCTCTTTCTTTTGTGTCTTTGTAGATTTGGATTTCCTCCGACCCTAGCTTTGTGCTTGATCGGGTTTGATGGTGAAATTGGTTTGCTTACTTTGAGAATTAAAATTCCTTCTGTTCTAGCTCTAAGCTTGATGAACTTGATGAAGGATTGACCTGATTTGTCCATATAGACTTATCAGGAAGTGTATGTATGCCCTGAGTCATGTGCTTACTGCTTTGACAGACTCGTTAAAGGGTGCAAATAGATGACCTAACCTCCTAGCTTATATTAGGTCTATAGTGTTGAGTTATTGTGGTGAAAAATATCTCTGCCTTCATCTATCCTTTTTGAAAGAGGATAAATGAAAACAGAAATATATGCCTTTTGGGATGCCACACAGATCCGCAGATGTTCTTATTAAGGTGATCGGGTATGACATTAAGAAATGTGTACTATCTCAAGAGATGTAACCATACAATGGACTAATCATCTCAAAGGACTCAAGGACTATGGGTCTTCGGAATGTACTAGAGATTATTCTCCTACTTTATATGGAAAAGTAAAACATGGTTGGGCTTATGGTTGGGCTTAAGATACTAAGAAGCCTAGTAAGCATCCCAAACTACCTTATGGTTGGGCTTTACATTTTTGAAATTGAATTAATTTATTTGAGTTAAATTTTTATTAGAATCTAGGCTTATAATTCCATGATATAAGGTATAAAATGCCTAAGAGGTGAGGATTTATAGCAGAAAATGTAGCAATTCTGAACCTAAATCTAGGGAGCTTTGAGGCCAAAATCACAACCTAAATCTAAGGCAAAATGGGTATTTGGTTTACCTCCACAAGAGGATAAACCACATGTTGGATTATAATCACCGATGCCGCCAACTAACTCCTCCTACGATTTTAAAATATGTAAGCAAGTCAAATGCTTTTGCAAGATAGCAATATTGTTATTTATTTAGAAAAAAGACTAAGTCCTTCAACACACTCACTAAGAGACTAGATCATATAGGGCATGCATTAATGACTTAAATCTAATACAAAATTTTCATATGTTTTATTTTTAGATTGGACAATCAATTTGACACAGGCCTTGGGATTATTTATGCCTAATGCATGAGAAATTAGATTATGGGCCAAAATCAGAAAGATAAGGAGGTGTGTTTCTACCATGGCTCTCACAGGTCAAGCCAAGTTCTTTGGCAAAGGTGGAAGCCCTCTAATCAAGAGTGAAATAATATACTTTTTATGCATGATGTTAGAAAGTAAGACAACATCGCCTAAGGGTTGCTAATTCTTTTATCTTGTTTTATAACTTAAGATTTAGATGAGATTATGAGTTCTTTATTTTTAATTTGAGTTAATTAATTTGGTAAGAAAATTATTTTTTCTAACAGCCTAATCATCATCCAGGCCATACATCAAAGCAAGGAAGAAACTAGAAAAATATGTCATCTTAATGCACAAGTTAAACAATCATCAATCAATTTATAAAACCAGCGTAAAAGAATAAAATGACATTTGTGATCGGTTTCCATCGCACAAACCCGAAAATAAATTGGGTAGCCAAGCTCTACCCTTATATAACCCAGATTGTAAATGAATTAATTACAATTAAGTAAGGAATTCCTATTAGGGGGGGGGGTCTTCATTCTTCATTTCTTCTTTTTTCTTTTGGTTCCTTCTTTTGGATGGTTGGAATGTGGTTGCTCCAAAGACTTCACATGGTACATAAGATGTAATCTTATAACCAATGCTCATCCTAATCCCCCATAACAATCATTCCAAAATCCTAATTACAAAAGTACATAAAAATAGGAAAAAAAATCTAACTAATACCTGCAAAATAGAGATTAACCAAACAAAGTATACAATCCCAAGCATGTATATATATAAATTGGACTTAGCATCCTACACATGGGTAACCAAGTCCACCTGGCCTATTTTGGATTATGCTTAGGGGTATAAGCACCTGCACAATAAAAGCAATTTTATATTTTTATTACAATGCCCCTTAAGCACAATCCCCTGCAGAAGACAATGATTAGACTAGATCATCCTATCATTCAGTCTACGCACATACACCCTAACATTTAGACTAAAATATAACACATAAAATAAACATCAAATCCATGCACCATCTAACCTAAATTGTGACTTAGCCTAATGTGTATTTAAGGTTTGTGTGGTATGGTTAGCTATGACTCTAAGGTTTAGATTTTCTAAGTATGAAAATGTTCAACTTAGAGGGTGGTTTCAAGTTGTTTAGTTGATTTGGGTTAATTTTATTTTATGTTTTGATTAGGTTTGAATGAACCTAGGATTAATTACTAAGTATTGTAAAGCAAGAAAAAGAGAAGGGAACTTCTCTTTCCTCCCCACTTTAAGTAATTTCTAAGGTAGATTCATATTTGATTCTTGTTCAGTGAATATTTTCTTATCCATTTTAATTAATTCTAAGTTTAGATTTTCCCTAAATAAACCTATTCAAAAAGAAATGCATTTTAAGATTAGGTAAAGTGAAATACTATCACATAACACACATCACTTCATTTCTCTCCCAACATGTGTAACATATATATGGATGAATCCAAAGCATATCTATACTGCAAATGGGAATATTTAGCACACCTTAATGATGAATGCTAAGTAATGTTACTTAAGAAAATTTGGATGCTTTATGATGCATGATTTTGTTAAGAAGAAAAAGAGGGATTCTTTTTATCCATTTTTCATATGCACACATATATGTATGAAAGGCATAAGTGAGTACGTCATCATTGTTAGCACTAGGGGTGTAAGGTACAAGACCTACTTAAGGCTACTTAAAGCCTCGCAACCTCAGGGTTGTCCAGACTAATATACCACATTTCTTAAATACATATGCTTGTATAAAAGAAATGAATGGAAAAAGAAAGATGCAAAAGTTTATGTTTGTTTGTTTTTTAGTTTAATTATTTAATTTTATATGTGTGATGTAGAATTCCTTTTTAAGTCATGACATTGGAGTGTATAGAATGGATTTAAACAAGTGTTATGTCTTTTCAAATGACTATACACTTGCAAATCTTATACTATATTAAGAAAGAGAGGAAAATAACATGACACATTTTATGCTATTCACATGCAAGCTCATAAGTACTTATAAATAACATACCTTTTAGTTTTGATGTTTAATTCATAAGTTTTAAAATAATTTTTAAATTTAATAGTGATAATAGCCATTCATATCCTTACTTTAGCCAAAACATGCAATTTGGCATAAAGGAAATATTTCATTTTTAATTTGATTTTCAAAAAATATGAATGCATGATTTTCATATGACATACACATTTAGCATATTAGGAAAGAAATAAAGTGATGAAAGAAATGTAAGTTCATCCATCCTGATTAATTTCTAAAGATAATCCTATGAATAAGATTATTTAAAGTAAATCAAATTTATTTTAAGGAGAGTTTGGATTTTGTTTGAGTTTGATTTCAATTTGAGAAATGTGAGATGAGTTTGCTTGTCCTAACCCATTCCCCCATGTGTGAGTTATTTAAGTTTAATTTTTAGGTGATTAGATCAATTTGATGCTTTGGTTATGTTAAAATGTGAATTAAGTGTGTTAATTACCCCTTACCTATACTACTTTAACATATTTAATCACATAATTATGAGCCAATGTATGACATAAAACTACACAATGAATTTAAATCAGTAATGCACCTAGGAAAGAAAAGGATTTGGCTCACAATTAGTGATTAATTAAGTTAAAGGGTTTAATTTAAGTACTTTCATAACCCTTCCCACATATGTGGATTGGATTTTGATTTTCTTAAGCTACTTAAGTTATTGAACACCTAAGCACCTACATAAGATGAATTGATTAAGTTTTGGAATGTTTTGATTTTAAAATCAAATTAATTAAGCAAGTGATTAGGGGATTAACCCTTAATTAAGTTTGGATTAAAGAAGAAAGGGGTTTAAGGAATATTCCCCAAATCCATTCCATAAACCTCTTCTCTACTTAAATAAGGTTTAATTAACTTAATAGATGGATTAAATGACTATTCATATGCTTAATTGCCCTTTAATTACATAAAGAGAGTAATTAAGGATTCATTAATTGATCTCCTTGATTAACCCATCAATAAATTCCAAGAAAATTAGGGGAGACAGGAGTCATCCCCCTAAATGCACATGAAAAGTTTGGAATTAATTAGTGGGATAATTAGGCAGTAATTAGGATTATTAAGTTTTCAATAAAACCCTAATCAGGAAAATGCATTATTCAAAACTCATTGGAAATACTTTTAGAATATTCTCCTATGAATTATCTTTATAATACATTTTACCTTATATTTTTATAATTTTTTTAGAATTAGTTATGCAATTATGAAGATTCAGCCATTAAGGGCAATTAATTAAATCCCTAATTAAAATAGCTAATCCTGTCGTCGCCACATGGAGGCTGATGTGCGCTTTCCACAGCAGTAAGCCTGTTGAAAGTTTCAAGCCTCGGTTGAGTATCTCATGGACCAAGCTCACCTTCAATTGGGCCTTTGGTCAGCTCCCTCTCCTGCCTTGAGAACTTGGATTAAGCTTTAGGCAAGCTCGATTGAGTCCTCTGAAGAAGCTTGCAAGAGGAATTGGCTTGTTTAAAGTATTAAGTGAGATGGATATTTGGTGGAGCTCCCCTATTTTTGGCTTGAAGAAATCAAAAATGGAGAATTCCAAATGGCTTTAGGAAGCTTGGAGGAGCTCTAGGATGCTTGCTCTGAGTTCCCTAAGGTCAATCGAGTGTGTGTCTTCTGAATTCAAGTGGAATTAGGGGGAGTATATCTCCCCCTAGGTGAATCGGATGGCCGTGAAAAGCTTTGCCGTTTTGATCTAATTGACCTCATCTAATGGGTTTGTTAGGCCTTTAAGACTTGCACATGGTTCAGTTTTGAGTGTGGAGTGGAGTAGTGAAGCTCCCATGTGCTTTAATTGAGTGGAGGAGGGATCCCATGTGCTCAATTTCTAAGTGGATGGTCGGTTTGGTCATTGGGTTGGGTTTGGCTGACCGAAACCCAATGGGTCATGTGCACCATGTCCATTAGTGACCATTTGGTCGACTAAGAGGATGTCAAGTGTCCATGAAAAAGAATTGACCAAATTCCAAGTGGTTTTGATTTTAGGTTACCCTATGGACTAGGGCTAAAATGATCATTTGGATGGGATTTCATTTTGAATATGTTTGGTATGAATGAAAAATGGGTTAGGCCAAGTTTCATTGAATTTGGAGTTAGTTTGATATGATTTGGCTCATGTTGACCCATTTAGGTCAAAATGGGTCAACTTGGGTCAGGTTGACCATTGGTCAAATTGGGTCAAACCAAGGGTTGGGTCAAGTTCATATGACCATTTAAAATATTTTGAGATCATTAGTTTGGTTCAGTTTATTTTGTATTTGGATTTGGTTCATTTTATTTCATTTAGGTCAAATGGGTCAAGTTGACCAATTTGACCAATTTGACTTATTTAGGTTAGGTCATGGGTTGGTTTAGGCTTCATTGGTCATATGAAATGTATTGGTATCTTTGTTTCCAATTAATTTGGTTTATATTTGAATTTGACTTAATTTGACCCAGTCAAGTTAGTTCACTCCATTTGGGCTAAGGATCTAGTTGGCCAATTGAGGCTTTGGTCAAGTTCAACAAGTGATTTGGAATGAACTTGACCCATTGGTTTCAATCAATTTGGCTTAGATCAAGTTTTAACACATTTTGACTTTTTAGGTCAAGTTGGGTCAACTTGGGTCAAGTGACCAATTAGGCAAGGTTGGGCTCAAATGATGACTTGTTCAAGTTCAAACATTGATCATGAATGAGTTTTGATTAATGGTTTCAATCAATTTGGCCTATGGTAAATTTTGGCTAGTTTAGGTTTCATTTTGGTCAAATGTTGACTTGGTCAACCCTTAGGTTTGACTTGGTTAGACCTAATTTGAGTGATTGACCATCTTATGATAATTGTTGCTCACAAAATGAGGCTTAGGTGGGCTTAGTTCAATCCAATTTTGTTAGGATTATAATTTGTCTCATAAGGTGTACTTTAGGTCACTTTGGGTCAAGTGAGCCTAAGTGGGTCAAATGGCTTGGTCAAAGCTTGATTTGAGTTTGATTGAACTCACATATAGACTTATGATTGAAGTATAAATCCATTTGCAAGTGATTTGAAGTCAAATGGGGTTTTGATTCACTTGACAATTTCAAGTTCAAAAGGGTGAACATGAGTTTTACTTGGGTTTGATTTTTGAATTTAGTTTTGGTTTGATGATTGGAGTTTATGTTTATATTTGGATTCATGATTAAAGGATTGATTGAATCATGAAGAAAAATCAAGGGTTTGGCTTGATTTGAGTTTGATTTGGCTAAGTTCAAGAATTTGACTTGAAAAGCTTAGGTTGGATTTTTGTTGAATTTGAGTTTGATTTTTTGAATTAATTTTTGGATGTTTGAATTTATATTTCATTTATATTTGTGAATATAAATGAGAATATAAATGGATTATGAGAAAATTTCTTGAATTTGAATTGATTTAGATTTGATTTAGCCTAAGTTTATAAGATAGAATCAAAGGTTTGATTTAGCCTAAGTCCATAAGATATAAATGTGTTTGATTTTTGAATTGATTTTTGGATGTTTGAATTTATATTTCATTTATATTTGTGAATATAAATGAGAATATAAATGGGTTATGAGAAAATTTCTTGAATTTGAATTGATTTAGATTTGATTTAGCTAAGTCCATAAGATAGAATCAAAGTGACTTAGAAAGATTTTGATTTGGATTTGAATTTGGTTTTGGTGATTGATTTAAATTTATATTTCATTTATATATGTGAATATAAATGAGAATATAAATGGGTAATGAGAAAATATCTTGACTTTGATTTAGGCTAAGTCCATGTTGACCTCATTTTTAGAATTAGCTCTCAACACCTTCATATTAGACATAAGATTCCTCTTAGACTTTAAGAGTTCTTTAGTCTTAAGACACATCTAGTGATTAGGTGGACACTCCGCTAGTCCTAGAAGACTTAGAAGGTTTAGCCATAGGAATAGGTCATGCCTTAGGAGTGTTAGGAAACTTGCCTACACTTAGCTTGCACCATTCCTCGCCTTTCCTTCTTTCAAGTCAAAGCTTCAAATCAATACTATTTGATTTTCTCCAAATCTAAATCAAATTCATGATTGAAACTCTTGATTGAAACCCATGATTAAAAATCCATAAAAAATTCCTAAGTCTAAATTTTGCCTAAGTCTTTAATTTTCCCTTAAGGATTTAACTAAAATCATAATTAAAACCAAATCAAATCTCTGAAATTTTCTCATACTCATTTATATTCTCATTTATATTCACATATATAAAAGAGATATAAATTCAAATCCATCAAATCAAACTCAAAATTTAAAATCAATTCATGAAATCTTCTTAAGTCCCTTTAATTTTTTATTAAAGGACTTAGCCAAAATCAACTCTAAACCTTGATCAAATCAATTCAAACTCATGAAATTTTCTCAAAAATTATTCATATTCTCATTTATATTCTCTTATATAAATGTAATATAAATATAAATCAATCAAATCTAACCTAAATTCCAAACTAAAAATCCTTGAAATTCCCTTAAATCCATTAATTTTTCATTAATGGATTTAACCTAAACTCTGACCAAACCATTTCAAACTCATGGGATTTTCTCAAAATATATTTGTATTCTCATTTATATTCTCATATATAAATGAAATATAAATATAAATCAATCAAATCCAACCCAAAAATTAAATTCCAAATTAAAAATCTTTGAAATTCCCTTAAATCCATTAATTTTTCATTAATGGATTTAACCTAAACTTTGATCAAACCATTTCAAACACATGAGATTTTCTCAAAATATATTTGTATTCTCATTTATATTCTAATATATAAATGAAATATAATAAATCAAATCCAATCCAAAAATTAAATTTCAAATTAAAAAATTAATTTAAATCCTTTAAATTCCCTTTAATGGATTTAATCTAAATCATGACCAAATTCTTTCAAATTCTTGAAATTTTTTCATGACCAATTTATATTCTCATTTATATTCACATATATAAATAAAATATAAATTCAAACAATCAAAACTGACTTCAAAAATCAAACTCAAATTAAATCAAAATCAAATCTAAGTCTTTCAAGCCAAAATCTTGAACTTAGCCGAAATCATTTCAAATCAAGACAAACTCTTTATTTTCTCTCATGGTTCAATCAATTCTACAATCATGAGCTCATATATAAATTCAAACTCCAATCTTTCAGTCAAACCCAAAACTCCTTCATATTCTTCCTTTGAATATGAAATTTTCAAATGGATCAAAATCCATTTGACTTCAAACTTGTAAATGGATTTATCATATAAGTCCATATACAAGGTCAATCAACTCAAATCAAGTTTTGACAAGCCATTTAACCACTTTTCACTTAACCCAAAGTGACCTAATACCCTTATGAGCCAACTTTTGATCCCAACCAAATTGGATTGAACCAAACTCATATTTCCTCATCATGATCAACAATCATCATGTGATGATCAATCAATCAAATTGTCAAACCAAGTCAAACCTAATGGTTGACTAAGTTAACACTTAACCAAAAATGAAACCCAACATAGCCAAAATCCACCATAAGCCAAATTAATTGAAACCATTGATCTAAGTTCATTCAATACTTATGTTTGAATATTGCCAACCTTTAGCAACAACTAATTGGCCTACTTGATTTAAGTTGACCCATTTTAACCTAAAATGTCAAAACTGATCTAAGCCAAATTGATCCAAACTAATGGGTCAAGTCCATCCCAGATCACTTGTGGAACTTGACCAAAGCCTCACTGGCCAACTAGACCCAACATAGGCCAATTGACCTAGACCCAACATGACCAGGGATCATGTCGAGCCAAAATTGAACCTAACTCAAATTGATTGGAAACAAAGATATCAATCCACTTCATATGACCAACCAAACCCAAACCTACCCTTGACCTAGCCCAAATAGGTCAAATGGGTCAAATAGGTCAACTTGACCCATTTGACCTAAATGAGTCATACGAGCTAAAACCAAATCTAATCCAAATTGAACCAAACCAAAGGAACCAAAATATTTCAAATGGTCATATGAACTTGACCCAACTCTTGGTTTGACCCAATTTGATCTATTGGTCAACTTGAGTTGACCCATTTTGACCTAAATGGGTCCACATGAGCAAAACCCATCAAATGGATTCCAAATCCATTGAAACTTGGCAACCCATTTTATTAACATACCAAACATACAAATTAAAAAATAACAAAATGACCATTATACCCCTAGGCCATAGAACAAATTTTGGCTTAGCTCATGAGTATTATGGTCATGCACTCATCACAAACACTTGAGGCTCTTCTAAAACCTCAATGGGACCTAGTGATGAGTGGCGGGTGGCACACCCAACCCAATGGATTTGGGTCAACCCATTTGACCCATGGACCAAACCCGACCACCCATGGTTTGGATAGATAATTCCATCTAGAATATTCTAAAATTATTTTTAATGTATTTTGATTTCTTTTTCTCAATTAATTTGAGAATGTTAATTAACTAATTATTCTACTATTCACCAATCTCAAACTAGGGTTCATTTTAGGGATGACCTCTAATTTTTTTTGAAATTTATTGAGGCATTGAATAGGAAAATTTCTAGCTTATTTCTTAATTATCCCTTCATATAATTAAGGGTAAATAAGGTATAATTAGTGGATTTTTCTTATGATTAAGTTGGATAAAGGTTATATCTAGTGAGTAGGGGTTTTAGAGAATAATTTTGGGGTACTTCCCTAAGTTATTCCCTAAACCCCCTTTACTTTCCTTAATCCATTTTTAATTAATAGTTAATTCATTAATTACCCATTTAAATAATTTTCAAAAATTCTAAAAATCTTCAGAACTTAATTAATCTACCTTGGGTAGATACTTAGGTATTCAATAGCCTAAGTCTAATTAAAGAAATTAAAACCCCTTTCATAAGTGTGGAAGGGTGTTTTAAAAGTACTTAAGCTAAATCCCTTAGCTTAATCAACTTTTAATTGTGAGCCAAATTGCATTAGGCCTTTTCATTACTAGGTGCATTGTAAATTTAAATACCTTGGTTTTATGTCATCTCATTGGTTTATAATTACTAGTTAATTTTTCTAAGGTGTAATTAAGGGTTAATTGCCACTTAATGTATACCTAACCTAATCAACACTTAAAATAAATGGATTGTCTAAAATTAAAAAAAATCTAAAACACATGTGGGAATGGATTGGAAATAGCAAACTCATCTCACATTTTCAAAATTAAATCAAACTTCAAATAAACGAAAGTCATTTTGAAATTCACTTTGATTTATTCTAAGTTTTCTTACTCTTTAAGAATGTCTTTAGGAATTAAGTAAAGTGAGTTTGTTTACATGATTACATTGCTTTAGATCTTTCCCAACATGTTAAATTATATGCCATGTGATTCATGCATTCATAATTTCATAAAATTTTAAAATGAAATTTTACTTTATGTCAAATGTGCATGTGTTGGCTAAAGTAAAATATGAATGACTATTATCACTACTAAATCCAAAGTATTTTCAAAACCTATAAATGAAACATAAATCTGAAAGTATGCTATTCTTATAATTTAATTATAGGCTTACATGTGATAGATTATAAAGTAATGTTTAGTATAACCTTTCCTTCCTTTCCTATATTAGCATAGCTTTGAATAAGGGTTGGTAAGATGTAGGGTTCATTTGAAAAGAACCCAATACTTACTTAATTCCAAACCCTATTCATCCCTATGCTCTCACTTAAGGAAGATTGCTTACACTTGCATGAATAAATTGCATAAAAAAAATGAAACTATGAAACAACTTTTGCATATTCCTTTTTCCATTTCATTTCTTTTATGTGCATGTTAGTACTTAAAGAAAGTAGTATATTAGTCTGGACAACCCCAAGTTGCGGGGCTTTAAGTAGCCCTAAGTAGATTTTATACCTTACACCTCTGGTTAACAATGACGCTATACTCACTTATGCCTTTCTTACTTTCATGCATATATGTGAAATTTTGGATTAGGAAAACCTTTTCTACTTAAGAAAATTATACATGCTTAACTTCTAAATTTTCTTAAATGGATTACTTAGCATGCATCATAAAGTGTGTTAATTATTCTCATTTGCATATATATAGATATGCTTAGGGTCCATCCATATGCATGTTATATATGTTGGGAAAGAATTGAAGTAATGTGTGTCATGTGAATTTTGATTCATTTTTCTTAATCTTAAAATGTCTTTCTTTTAGGATAAGTTTGTTTAGAGTTGATCTAAACTTAGGATTAATTCAAAGATTTAATCAAAACATTCACCTAAAATGAAATGAAAATGTGAATTTACCTTAGAAATTACTTAAGGATTAGGGAAGGAAAGAGAAGTTCTCTTCTCTTTCCCTCTCTTTATAACTTAGTAATTAATTGTAGGTTTCACTCAAATCAAATCAAATCAAAACATGAAATAAAAATAACCTAAAATACTTAAACAACTTAAATGAAACCCCTCGTCTAAGTTGAACATACTTTCACACTTAGAAAATTTTAACCCAAAATCCTAAGATAAACATACCACACAAACCATCAAAACACACACATTAGCCTAAGTCACCACTTCTAGCTTTAGGTTAGGTCGGTCCATGGATTGATGTCTTATTTTATTTTGTGATGAATGTTTTAGAAATGTAGTGTATTCAGAATGAATGGTAGGATGTGCTTAGTCTAACTATTCTTTCACAGGGATTGTCTAAAGGCTATCATAAATAAAAAATATAAATATTTTGCTGGTGTGCTTATACCCTTAGCATAATCCATAGGCGAACTTGATCACCCATGTGTGATAAGTCCAATATACATGTTTGGGATTTGTGTGGTGTGATTTGACTAACCTTTGTTTTGGTGTTAGTTAGATTTATACATTTCCTTTTAATGTAAAATTTATTTAGGATTTTGGAATGATTTATTATGGGGAGATTAGATCGCATCATAAGATCTTCTTATGTACCATGTGAAGCCTGAGCATCTATCATTCAACCATCCAAAGGAAGATCCAAAGAAGAAAGAAGAAAAGATGGAAAGAAGAAGAATAAAGTTGAAGACCCCATAACAATGAATTTCTTTTTCTTCTTAATTGTAATTCAATTCATTTGTAATCTTGTATAAGGGTAGAGCTCGGCTACCCCATTTGATATTTTTTGAGTTTGTGCGGTGGTGCCCGATCACAACGTTCTTTTATTCTTTTTGCATTAGTTTTATAAATTTATTGATGTTTGTTTAACTTGTGCATTAAGTGGCATACTTTTCCTAGTTTTTTCCTTGCTTTATATATGACCTGGATGAGGATTAGGCTCTTTAGGGAAAAATAAATCTTTTATGCAACTTAAAAATTCAAATTAAAAATAAATAACTCATAATCTCACTTAAAGCTTAGGATTAAAATTAAGATAAAAGATTTAACAATCCTTTAGCTGGATGAGCTTTTCTTTATAATATAATGCACAAATGCATCTTATTTCACTCTTGATTGGAGGGCTTCCACCTTTGCCAGAGAACCCGACCACCAGGGTGGTGGAAACTCACCTCCTAAACTTCGTTGATTAATAATCCGATTTCTGCATTAGTCATAAAAAATCCTATCAAAATAATTATCCAAAATGAAATAAAATAAAATTTGAAATGCATTAGATTTAGGTCATTTGAAGCATGTCCCTTTACATGATCTAGTCTATTTAGGAGTGAGTTTAAACTTAGTCTCTTTCTAAATAAAAATAACCTAACTATCTTGCAGTAAAGACTTGCATACATGAATTTAAAATCGTAGGAGGACTTAGTTGCCACCTGCGGGTTGTAAGTCCAAGGTGGTTTGTCCTCTCTTATGGAGGCAAACCAAATACCCATTTTCATCTTAGATTTAGGTTGTGCTTCTGGCCCTCACCGAAGCTCCCTAGATTTAGGTTCTGAGGTTGCTTCCCCTTTGCGGGCCATAAGCATAATTCCTCACCTCTTAGGCATTTTCTTAATCTTGTGTTAAGGAATCTTAAGTCCTAAGATTCTAATGAAAAATATAACTCAAACAAACTAAATCAATTTCCAAAATGTAAAGCCCAATTTTAGATAGTTTGAGATGCTAGTTTCCTAGCATGAGCATCTCCTACTTATTCCCATAATAACTCATTTTTTGATCAATCTTAATCTTCAAAAATAAACCAAACGATTGATAGTCCTTCAAATCTTCAAAGACAATGATTATTTACCTTAATCGAGAGTTTTCCTAAGGATCCCGTCCCTTAATGTATTAACTATGGGCTTGCCCTCAGAGGAACTTAACAACCCGGTTTAAAATAAACCCGCTTTTTTCATGTAAAGTAGAAGAATCTCTGTATGCGCACATCCCCTTAGAGTCCTTATTGAGGTGATTAGTTCCATTAAAGGAGTGACTTTTATCTTTCAAGATAGTACACTATACCTTGATGACGATTCGATCACCAATAAGTACATCGGATTTATGACGCCTTTAAAGATGAATTTTTATAAAGGTGTCCTCTTTCTATTATACCAACATATTTGAAAGGCGACCACCTTTATAAGAATTTTTCATCTCAGTCCATAAGAGGGAATCAAAGGACTTAGGATTTTTTTGGAGTTTGGAATCCAATCATGGGCTTCAATCATAAGTTTCAATTATTTGGAATTAATTCATGATTTGAGAAAATCCATTGAATTGGTTCAAGGTATGAGTTAGAGTTGGAGTTGATATGAGTTTGGAGTTTTTGACTTGGAAGAAGGAAGTGAGGATTTTGGCTCAAGCTATAGGGTATGCAAATTTTTCTAACACACCTAAGGCATTACCTAGTCCTATGACTAACTCTTCTAAGTCTCTAGGGCTAGTTTGAGTGTTCACCTAATCATTAGAAGTGTCTTAAGACTGAGGAGACTCTTAGTGTCAAGAGAAGTCTTATGTAAGATGGTTGAGAGCTCATTCTAAAAAAGGTCGAATCAATCCAAAGAATGCTTTTATCTAGATAACCATAAAATCCCTTTAGTTTGACCATTGGCTTCATATGAACTATGAAATTGCTTCCTCGGTCTTATGGTTTCTTCTTTGACAGACTCGATGAAGAAATTGGCTTTGATATGTACTTTGTGCTTGATCAGATCATTTGAAAAGAGATTAGAGTATCACCCTGTAGGCAATATATAGAATGATTTGAGGCAGCTTTGAATTGATAGTTGTTTCCTCAGATTATCTTGGTCCATCGATCAAGTAGAAAGATCTCTTGGATTTTGGTTACTTTTAATCACTAAGCTAAATTTGATTTGAGATTAAATAGCTATCATCATTATCGACAAGTGGGGCTCTTTCACTACAACTTTTTATGGCTTATGAGAGAGAGCACAACTCCAACATTTATGAGCTGAGATTTAAAACCTACCTCAAATTGTCATGGTGGATTGATAATTTTGTCATCAAACTAACGAACATGGGCTCTTTCACTGTGATCTTTTCTTGTGGCTTAAGTGAGGAGAGCATCAGCAACTCAGCCATTTATAAGCTTATTGAGTTTGACATTTATAACTCATTTGTGTCCTAGGCTTGAAGATGTAGATGTTGATATTTTTCTAACTCAGTTAATTGAAGCTTTCAAAATTAGGAGTTCTTCTGACATGATGTTCGACATTTGAAAAACCTGAGAAATAAACTTTTGATATTTAGGACTGTGTTTTCATGCATAGAAATGAATTCTTCTTGTTCTTGCAATAGCCTGCAACTTTAACAATAACAATTATAGATACATTCAGGGATCTCGGCATAAAGCCCTATGTCAACCTGAATATATACAAGAAGACTTGTTTAACAGGGGAATGATAGACTAGTTTAAAAATATATCATAAGGATTGGTTCCCTTTTAATGCAAAATGGACATGATATCATTTCAATCATAATATATATCTAACTAAGGATCTCGGCTTAGAGTACGATATCAACTCAGATAAATATATTAAAAAAACTCCCCCTATCAAATAGGGGCGCTTTCATAGTAATTGTTGAGAGAATTTGGAATGTCTTTGGTCATATATTTTTGCTTTCAGACTTGTTGAAAAATTCCTCTTGAGAGTTTGAAATTTATATTTTTTTTCTCCTGTCATGACTTTGTGTCTTGGTGGACTTAATGGGGTTAATATTTGTTGCTGAGATGAGAACATCTTCGGTCCCATGCTATGTGATTTGATGGACTCGTTGAAGACTCCATCTCAAATATTCGTATCTTGTATTTCCTTCTATCCTAGCTTCGTGCCTTGATGGACATGACAGAGAAAAATTATGGATTGTCTTAAATACTTGTCAGGTGATACAAAATTACCTTCTACCCTAGATTTTTGCTTTCATGGGCTTATAGAAGGATGCTACCTAGCCCTGAGGTTGTATTATCAATGTGGAGAAGAGTCATGTCTTATGCTTTGCTCATATGCATATATTGATGACATGACTTTAGTTCATCCTTTGGCTTTGTAAACATTGGGATGACTTCTTGGTTCTTGCTTTTCGCTTGGTTGGACTTACTAAAGAAGAGTTTCCTTGCTTTGCCGCTAATGACTTGTTGAAGGAGTTAACATTTCTGATTTGATATTGATAATAAACTCGGCTTAGTGCCTTCTCGAGTGAGCATCTTTTCGTTAGATTTTGAAAATGACCTTATGACCATTATGGATGATCTCCCAGTCTGGGCCATTTGAACTCACCAAGTTGGATGGATTTGGAGATTTATATACTTTATCTTAAGCAATGAAGTAGAGGATCTTAATCTGACCTTTGTGGTTATGTTCTAACAACTCCATATTTGGGCGCATTGAGTCGACCTTATACACCCACTTGACTTAAAAGCAATTAATGAATGATTTTATCATCTAATGAGGTGGGGATCTCTACGCGGCATTTGTGGCTTATTGAGGCACTTTTCAAATGACTCTATATTTAAGTTGAGTCTAACCTTTTGCACCCTCTCGAGCCTTAGATATGATGTATGGACGGAAGATGTGTTTCCAACTTGATTTGTTGAAATTTGTAGACTTAAAATTTTATCTTTTTGATCATTGAGACTTTGAAACTTGTGAATCTGAATACATAATTTGAACATATATATGGGAATCTTGGCCTTAGGCATGATGTCAACCCAAATACAAAAGGAGGACCCCTATCTTATAGAAGAAAGCCTAATATTTTGCTATAAAATTTTTAAAAAGGTCCCATGTTTGATAAGGGGATATTTGTTTCATTTTGAAAATGCATTCTTGTATTACAAGAGAATTTTCAAGCAAAACATACACATGTAATGACTGTGAGGAATAATTAGTATTCTCATCACCTAGACCAATTCTCTTTCTTGAAAAGTTGGAGGACGCACCGTATGATCAAATGCATTCTTGTGATTACATTTTTATGTGTAATACTTTTTTTCAAATATCAACTATTGATTGGCGGCATTTGTGTTTCACCTTTGAAATCAACGAGTGGTAGGCTCCTCCCAGATATACTTTCTTAACAACGAAGGGTCCTTCCCAATTAAGTTCAAATTTATTTCCAATTTTGCAGTGAGAAATAATTGATCTTCTCAGCACCTGGACTAATTACCCTTCTTAAAGAGTTCGAGGACGCATCGTATGATTGAATATTTTGGACATCCTCGCTCAGTAGACTTCTAAATTTTACTGAGCTTGGAGCCTAACTTCATCAAGCACGTCAAGCTCTTCCATTTGTAGACGGGCATTCTCATCTTGAGTAAGACTGTGTTGAATGGATACTCAGAGCGGACGATAGTTCAACTTCAAGCGGAAGAACTGCTTCAGCTCCAAACACTAGTGCACAGAGAGTGGATTTTGTGGGAGTCTTGTAAGTGGTGCGGTAAGTCCATAACACTTACACGAGCTTAGTATGTGACTCCCTTTTTTTCTTGTGAGGATACTTCTGAGTAGCTTGACTAGTGTTTTATCGAAAGCCTCAGCTAAACCATTTGCTCTCATATTATAAATCAACGAGTATCGCCAATCAATCTTATGCCGATCAAGAAATCTATAAAATTTTACATTCGTGAAGGTTGAGCCATTATTAGAAATAATTCGGCGTGACACACCAAATCTATAAATAATATTTTTAGAAAAGAAGTCGATGACACGCTCAGGAGTGACTTCTTTGAATGGAGCATCTTTGGCCCACTTAAAGAAATAATCAGTGGCTGCTAAGATGGAGCTATGATCAGCTGATGATGGCGAATTAATTGGTCCAATTACATATGTTTCCCAGCATTCAAATGTCCAAGATTCCATCATTAGGTGCAACAGATTTGGAGGCTGATGAATGATATTACTATGGACCTGATACTCATGACATCTCTTGGCATGATCAATGCAATCTTTTACCATAAATGGGCAGTAGTATCCCATTATTTTAATTTTAATTATCATCTTAGGACTTGATTGGTGTGCATCATAGATTTTTTCATGGATCTCAACAATTACCTTGTTAGCTTCTTCTATTCCCAAGCACTATAGCCACATCTACTCGAAGGACCTACGATATAGGGTATTGCCAACATAAGCATATAGTCGAAGTCTTTTCTCAAGTTGTGTAGCCATCGACTTATTGCTTGGAATTCCTTAAAGTACTTGAAGAAGGGTTGTCTCTAATCCTCCTTCTCTTCCACCATGAGGATTTCACTTTATGGAGTTGGAGTTTCTTTAGATTGAGGTCTTTCCTCCTGAGCAGTTTGAACCTCATATTTTGGATTTTGATGAGCAATTAGTAAGGGAGTGTGAGGAGCAATATAAGTTGCATCCTCCTGGCTTGCATTTGATGACCCATCTTTCAGTGGGAATTTTAAATTTATTGGCTTTAGGACCCGATGAGTATAAACACTAATTAGTATAAAATTATTGTCGTCCATACTCGCCATCTCTTTAGCTAACTTATCCAGACAATCAGTTTTGTTATTCTTGCATCGAGAAACCTAAGTTATAATGATGTTTGGAATTTGTTTCATAAACTCGAGAACTCGTTTGATGGATGATGCTCCATCGAAGTATAATTCCCACATTTGCTGCTTTTCTTTTTCGTATATATGGATTTTCTGCTCGTCGGGGAGATCATCATTAAGTGGTGAATCAACCGGGATAGGGTGTGCAATAAGGAAGTCTGCTAGAATTTGTTCCTTCACTACTTTTTGGGGAACATATGTAATATCAAATTATAGCAAAAGAACAGCCCATCGTGCCAAGCGACCTATCAACGTTAGTCTTGTCATCAAGAACTTCAACGAATCGATCCATGAGATGAGAGTAATTTTATGAGATAACATGTAATGGCGTAGCTTTTGAACAGCAAAAATTAACACCAAATAATACTTCTTAATTGGAGAATAACACATTTATACTTCTATTAGTCTTCAACTAATGTAGAATAGAGCGTTCTCCTTTCTCTCTTCATTATGTTGTGCAAACAATGGACCTAGAGATTCTTCTAGTGCCAATGTATATAAGATTTGAGCTTTCCTAGGATTGGCGCTACGAGAATGGGCGGATTCAACAGATATTTCTTGATACTGTCAAAAGTCTCTCGACATTCTTTGTCCTATTTGAAAGGAGTACCCTTCTTCATCAGCTTCTTTCTCTTGGAAGCGGATCTCGGATCGACACCTCCAATGAATTTCTGGCTCAAAGTGTGGAATAAGTATTTCTTCAATTGAAGGACTGCGATTGAAGTTGACCTATTCTAAAAGATATGGAGCTGGTTGGCGATGGGATCGCCGGGATGACTCTCCAAGGTGTCAACCATTAGAAATCTCATCACATATGACCTTTTTATTAGGTACACATTCTTGATGAGTTTTATTTATGATGGATCTCTGGGAGTACAGTCCAGATGTCATGTCGTTATCTTTCTTTAAGGCAGTTTCACTTCGAGGCATTAGACTCCAAATTTGCTTATCTTTTTGCAAGTACTTTTCGACGGCAGATTCTCAGACCTATGGTCTAAGTGTCACGACTGATGTTCACCATGTAGGAATTTCTTAGGACGATCTTGAGCACATCCATTGAGAGTAGCCTTTTTAGTGAAGCTTTCTCATTTTCTTTGATAATGGGCCTTGACACTTTTTCTTGATAAGATCCTTCTCCTTAACAACTTTCAACACCCCGTGCACTCTCGAGCACAGAGTCTCAGGATGCTTCCTTTGTGGGGTTATAGCTTGGTGTAGCTACTCCCAGAATGATTGTTTGATATCATCAGCAGAGCTGTTCCTTTTTTATCCACTTGAGATTTTTCAAACTTGTTGTGAGTGAGAACACTCACTTCTAGCATCAAGTTTGATTGCATGACTAGTGATTCAAGCAGCAATTACTGAGCTCGCAGTTTAACATTTCTTCTTCTTTGTCTTTTACTAAATTTTTCTCCAGAAGAGCGGGCTTCAGCATCATACATTCCTAGCACAAAATGTTTAACTGACAGAGTGGTCACATTCATAAGCATGATTGAAACTTTCTGCTTAGTAATGGTTTTTTTCATGGCTGACGCCTCAGAATGACCCAATCTTTCAAATACAGAGGCTCTCTTTTGAGGAACCTGAGTAGCAGTAGCGCATTCTAGTTGTCTTCTTCCCCTGCACAGGTTGGTGTGTATAATATACATGTGCTTCAGGTAGAAGATTATTTGCAGCAGTAATGGCTGGAAAGTCTACACTATCAAATTGAATAGCCCAGTTTTGATTACAACATTTGCCAGATGGATATTGGCTCCGTGACCTAGCTGCATGATGAATGGTGAGCTCTGAAGATCCATTAATATAGAGAACAAACATATCAGTCATAAGGACATGATTGGCTTAGATTTAACTTCATTGATAATTGGTTCTCTTTTTTTTCTTTTTGATTTTAATTTTTTATTTTACTCCACTATTACTATAGCTCATATTCGACCAGCCAAAAATGGAAAGAGAAACATATCCTCAGCGGAGTCGCCAAATATGCGTGGGCTCCAAAATTCGTCATCAACCTCTCGATTAAGAGAGTTTGATTTATGTCAATGAAATTTTTAGAAGGCAGATGGAATAGTAGATAAGACACTACCCAGAGATTCCACTCTCATTTTGTGAGGACTTTAGATTTGGTTCTAAGTTTTCTATAGGCGCAAACACCTATAGTTAATTACCCCTCCCATTGCTCAGAGAGAACTTTCGATTAAGGCTAATCATTAGGTCGCTAAATGCATAACATATAGTAGCAGTATGTTGAGTTTTGAAATTGTCAATTTATGAAATTTATCATTTTAACTTAAAGCGGATGGTTGGGGAAACGATGACATGCCCAATCAAGATCCTATGGTTCCGTCATCCCGGGTTGTTGTGGTCCCTAATTTACTTAGTCAGAGGAGGTAGTCGACCTAACCTGGTCGAATGATCCTTGTCAGCAACCATGAGTTACGTCGTCCAAGTAATTCTTGTAGACCTGAGATGATGTTTGTCTAAGGAGACAAACTTAAGTCCACCTTAGCTAACATAAGATTTTTTTCTCAATCAAAATACATTATATAGTTCACAATTCAAAGAGCAAAGTCTGTTGGGGAACATTCGGGCTGTGGCCGTGACCGTAATTTAGTGGTGTCGTTTTGCGACAAGCCACCCGATCAGAGGGCTCCGATCGTAACGACCATTTATGTTGTGCTATTTTGCGGCAAAACTATGTGGAAAGAGGACATGGGTCACGTCCTTGCGTGCTTAAGATTATTTGAGTGTAAAAATAGTTATGTATTTGATATGACAGTGGCTCTTTGTAAGCAAAAATTTTCTTACTTTGTCACCCTCGACAAACGGTTGCAGATGAGTGGATGAATTTTACTTAAAATTTAAATAATTAATTTTATTTGATTTATATTTTTTAAATTTAATAATTTGATCATTTTATAATTGATTTGAATTTGAATATATAATGATTTGACATTAGAATTTGAATAGATTTTTTTATTATGAAAATGTCTCCGTTTGAAATATTCAGTCAACACGACCATCATCGGGTTGAATTTATTATTTTTTGCTGTTCTAGATCCTGTCGACTCTATTAATTTAATAATAGAGGATCAGATCTATTATCATATGATAGAATTAGCTTCTCAGAGATTTAACTAAGTTGAAATTCTTATAATATTATTGTCAGATTTTTAGTTTTATTACGACCCGGTCTTAAGACCCAATCGTGAATCAACTCTCCATATATCCTAAGTTTAAACATTCATATGGGGCCCATGCAGATGTTTAAGAATGCTTGCACACTTTTGAGGCATCAAATTTGAATTTTAATAATACTTCATAAATGTATGCAAAGCTCATCTCATTAGTTTATTTATTGCATCACGATATTATAAATTTGAATATATGATTGCGGCACTACATATACTCTTTTAATTGAAAACTTTGATTGTTTACATGTCTTTTGAAATGATAAATTTGAATATAAGCTCGCTTCATAATGCAAGCAATAGTTCAATCATTCCTTCTTTGTTTGAAGTATAAGATTCAAATTCATTTGCACTATCAAATCTTCTCCATATTCATCTCATGTTCATCTTAAAATCATTTCAATTCCAAATCATGAGCTTAAGAATTTATTTGGAATTGATTAATTATGAACCCCATAAATTCATATTTTGAATTCAATATGTGTTTAAGAATGGCTTCCAAATATACTTCAAATTCATTCTCATTTGGAACTCAAATTGTGTTATTTATTTTGCTTGAGTTTTATTGTATGTATAAACTTTTTGATAAAATTTCGACAGCCTACTAGCGTCGTCCCCGCATAGGGGGCTATTCAACCTTCCTATCTTATAGCATAAGTCGGTGTCTTGGGACACGAGTCAGTCTTCTACCCATTAGCTCTACTGAGCATAATAGGGTCTTCAAACACCTAAAATTTCAATTCAGATTTTAATTGTAAGGTTATAGTTTATTTTGCATTAAATTAATTACGTACTTTGTCAATTTGAATTTTGACAGCCTCCTGGCGTCTTCCCACATAGAGGCGTCAGTCTATTCTTCCTTCCTCTGGCATCGTCGATGTCTTGAGACACTACATATTAGTCTTAACCCACCTATTGAGCATGACGAGGTCTTCATACACCTGATATCTAGAATCAAGGCCTAAATGTTGCAAAGTAGCCTGCAATATGCGTAGAGACATATGAGCAACAATGTTGTCAAACTTGCATAGATCTAGTAATGCATCAACAAAATCATGCAATGGTACAACCTCCTGATGCATCTTCATTAGCAATTGATAAAATCGAGATGCTCTAGCATAATCAATTGAATAAATAGAATATGTGTTGTCATGCAAAGCTATCTCTAAAAAGCTTTCATTTGCTAGTCCATCGAGATTACATTTTGATGACATGTTGATGTACCTGAAAAGCTTGAGAAAATCAGCTGAACAAGTTCTAAGAAGATTCAACACCATATTGCTTCTGGTCTTTTATCGTATAATCCCTAGATTGCATGCAGATTCCTTATAATTCCTTGTTCATTTAATGTTCTCTTCTGTTGGACAATATTAATCTCATCTTGACCAGCATCAGTTTGAACTCCTTTACTCTTTTTAGACTTCATTTTATTGCTCTTCTCCATAAAGGAACATTCCTGAGCTTCTCAGGATGTGGTTGCTTGATCATCAATCATTGCATGCTGCTTCAGTTTAGAAATTGTAGATCCATTTATTTGAAGAACTTTCAATTAAGAATTGTATGTTTCAACAGAGTTGGTATAGACTATTTTGTTCTCAAAAGATATGATAGGAAGAGGTTGATTTCATTTATAAGCATCCGAGTTATCCCTGTTCAGACTGTGGATCTCAGCATCTTTAGCTTCGAGTTCGAAAATAACATATTTAAGCTGCTCATTTTTCTGATCTCTATGTTTCATGAGGATGATGTAGTCTTGTTCTATGTGAGGGAACTTCTTGGAGAGATGCTCCAGCTCCTTCAACCGCTCAACTTCTTTATTTTTTATGCCACCACCTACGCGACTAAAACCCCCATTTTTCGAAACCATCATCTCTACCATCACACAGTCATCCACAATCGGAGTAGCTTCATGCACCTCTTTGAACCTCTGTGATAACTCCCGTGGTGGCGAGAATCTGCCACCTGCATCGAACCCAGTAGAAGACAAAGCCTCACCTTTCGAACAAAACATCGGGGTGGCTCCCACTTGTGAAATTCCTCTTGATCCGGCAGATAAGAGGAGCTCGGGTTCAGTGGAGGCGGAACAGCGAAAATATATATATATATATATATATATATATATATATATATATATATATATATATATATTTTTTTTTTTTTTTGCATAAGCCAAGCTCAACCTGGAATACTTCGTTAATGAAGTTCTCGTTCCATTCGTCTCCATAGAAAGGAAGAAACCTAGAAGGGTTTTGAAGAGAATCGGTCAAGAAATAGAAGCTTGCAGCCGAGGGGAAGAGTCGGTGGGGGGTTCGGCTGGTGCGTACAGTTTCTCGTTCAAGAGAAAACGAGAACAGGAGGAAGGGGAGTCTCGTTCGGACAAGCAGCGAGCATCTTCGATTATCATCTTTTTTTTGGGATGGACGAGAGGAATGGCTATTAGGGCCCCAACTAGCTTTCTAATTGGCCCAAATGAGTGGCGGCTGCAGTGTATATCCCTCCTTTTTTTTCCTTCGGTGGGTGGAATGAAATTAAGTAATATATATATATATATATATATATATATTAGATCATTAGGAGTATGGGCAAGCATAGCTGGAAGCTTAATATTATGCATTGGGAGGTGGAAGTATGGGAATGGGCGGCTACGAGTTAAAGCATTGAATGGACTCAATTAGGAGATAATTAGATAGATTTATCTCGAAATATGTGCTAATTTCGGCGCAATTCTAAGTGCGATAACTTTAGTCAAATTGGATATTTATTCTAGATAATTTTGACATTCCGCGTAATCATGATCGTTTAGCGATTCGTCTAACATGATCAATCGGATCAATTTCGATTCGAAAATGCACATTATCGCTTCTGACCGCTCGACGTTTATGCAAACTCATTCGAATCGATCGCAGACAGTCTCATGTAATAGATTTAGATATTTTAAAGCTAACGATCGATTTCATGACAAGATTATTTGCATCCCCAACCTCCGAAACGATATGCGCATAATGCTTTTGATTAATCAATCGTCAGATTATGCAAGACATATATTCTGGTCAATTTTGACATTTTGACGCAATAGTGAAGTCTGTTCGTCGATCAGAGGTCATTTCAGCTAGTTTTAACGTTGATCAAGGTATTTTAGGCTTCGATTTGCATAACATCACATCCTTGCTTCATCAAATTCTTCAAATTTGCTCAATCTTAACTTATGCAAAATATATGGAGGTCAATGCATATCAAAGGATTATCAGTTTCCTTTCGGGATAGAAAGATGGGAACAATTTGAATAATAATTAGACTTGTTGTTCAAGTAGTTTGCACTAAGAAAACTATTTTTAATCTCAGGTAATAACTCAGCTGACCAATGTTCACCATTGTGAATGAAATTGTCCCTAAAACACAAAAAGGAAACTTGTTATCTCAGACATAGGTGAAAACTTAAAGCATGAACAATAGTCCTTTCATGTTTAATAATAGAATAAGTTCATCTAATTTTCGTTGATTTAATGTGCTAAGTGAGTGAAGAAGTAGAAAAGCAGACATGATAACACAAAGATACCTCATAGGAAGAAATTATTTAAAGAAAAATGTAGTGCAAATAATGTCACTTGCAATTATGCATAAAAGCCTATTTAAAAATAAGTAAATAAAGAAAATAAATAAAAAATTTCAAACTGTATAAAGCACAATAACTAAGATATATAAATGTAAAAGGACAAAGACAACATTTATGAGAAACATTGATATATTCCAAATCATGCAAGCCTTTTAGGTGGCATGGACCATATTACTTATACCAAAAACCCACCTTGGCTTTGTCACTCAAAAAAGTAACAAGAAATTAAAGAATGTCATATTGCAAGAATGATATAAAATCCCCCCATATCCAATCTCTGTATGCCCTAAATGCACCCACTATGATAGCTCTATGATTATCTATTGTATAGCTGAAAACCCTCTAATTAAAGTCAAGCACTCTTAAAAAAACTAGTTAAAGTCAACGATCAAAAGATAATCAACCGAGATAATTTGAATATCAAATGAAGACTCAGGCAAAAAGATTGAACGAAGATCCAATATCAATGCTAAATGTATATATATATATATATATACTAAGTCTTTTTAGGTCTACCTCTATCTTTCTTAATATAAGACAAATCTAGAACATGTACTCTTCTAATCGGATCATTGAATGGCCAATGCGAGCTAGTCCAACCTTTTCCCGAACATACTCATTTCGCACTTTATCTGTAAGAGTAAAGTCACTCATCCACCTGAGCATTCTCATCTTTATAATACTTACCTTAGTCTTATGCTTCTCTTTTACTAGCCAACATTCATCATCATAAATCATTACAGGTCTTACCACCATCTTATAAAAATTTCCATTAAGTCTAAGCGTACTTTTCTATCACAGAACAGGCCAGATGCATTCCTCCACTTCAAACATACAACTTGAATTCTTCTAATAACATCTCCATCTAAATATCATAAAAGGGATTACTCATCTTTAATTTTAAAACATTGTAATCATCGAGAGTCTTTCTCCTTCTGATTTTTCATTTTCTTTACACTTCTCTTTATATTCTCAATCATGGTAGTTGTGTAGTGAACCCTTTGATATTAATATCCTTGAAGGTGCAATGAGCGTGAATCATACCTTAGACTAGGGCGGCAAAATTTTTAAACTAAACATCATTACTGATTTAATTAGCTAATTAGGCATGATAAAAAAAATTAACAAAATAGCTGTCGCTTGGCAGTCGGCGTCATCGCCACGCTGGCGATTGGCTCTTCCCTAATTTAGGGATGAAAACCCGAGAGCAAGCTCTCGGGTTTCCTTATTTTTCTTCGATTCGCTGCCATTCTATTGCCAGATCTACGCGCGATCCAACTTGTTGTGATCCACCGGCGTCAGTACCGAAAGTAGCTTGGAAGGATTATTTTAGATTTAGGTATTTCTAACCCTAAATGAAAAGAAATGTATTTTGTATGAGTTTATTTGGTTAGTTTAGCTAATTGTTATGATATTCATAGGAGATCTGATCGATCCAAATTGTGCACAATTTTGATTTAGAAAGCTTCATTTTTGTCTTAGTGTTTTTTTTATTTAGGAAGTGTGTATGTAGTTAATTTTAGGGTTTATGAGATCTGATCGATCAGTGCTAATTTTTATTTAGGAAAGCTTCATTTTTTGCGCAAAGTTTTTTTTATTTATTTAGGAAATGTGTATGTGTAGTTTAATTTAGGGTTTAGGAGATCTGTGATCGATCTGAAATTGTGCGCAATTTTTATGTAGGAAAGCTTCATTTTTTCAATATTTTTTTTTATTTAGGAAATGTGTATGTGTAGTTTAATTTAGGGTTTAGGAGATCTGTGATCGATCTAAAATTGTGCGCAATTTTTATGTTGGAAAGCTTAATTTTTTGCGCAATGTTCTATTTTTTATTTAGGAAGTATGTATGTGTAGTTTAGGGATGTTTTATTTTTTGCTTCAAAAGAGAATGATTGGATTTTATAAGTGTGATGTTGCATAAATTGGTTGTTGTCACATTACAGTATTTGGATTTTATTTGTCATATTGCAATAGTTGGATTCTGTTTGTTATGCTGAAATATTAGGATCGAGTGATGGCTGAATGTAAGTTTGTCATCTTTGTCATATATTAATGCAAGATTTTTTGTGCGTAATAGGTAGCAGTTTGAATACTGGTGTTCCGTTATTACAAGTTGTGATGAGTTCATATAGTGTATTTATTGTTCTTTATTATGATGGTGAACTCAGAGTAAGTGATGAGTTCATTCCAACATATATTGGGAATGGAGAAAATTTCAAATTTCACGGATTAAATTTGAGGAATTACGAAAAGAGTTGAGGTCGTTGAAGTTAGATCCATCAAAATTCTCCTTAATGGGTCATTTTTCTATTGGGCGGATTTATTGCACACACTTGATGAAGTTTGTGAGACTATTAATGCATGTTCACGTATTGTGGTGTATGTCGAATTTGAGGAACTCCCACGTGGAGATAGGTTGGTTAACAAGCGTGGTCGACATCAAAGTGGTGGAATCATCATTACACCACCTCCTCGATAAGTACTCGAGGGAGATATATGCGGTGAGGGAAAATGATTATTTTACTAGCAAAGCTCTTTCAAATGGGTGACCAGTGAACCACAAGATAATGATGTGAACCTACCATCTGATGTAAATGTTGAATATGAAACTATGCCTAGTGGAGATAGTAATGATGAGGATGATGACGATTATATTGACTCTGAGCGGGCTAATTTAAGGGCAACAGAACCATCCCATACGGCCAGAGATTTGATTGTCGATTACTCAAGGAGAACGAGTCATATTGAGGAGCATTTGATACATAATAATGATTATATGCACAGTGCTCAAACCACCAGAGAATGGGATGAAGACCTTGCATTTGATGGCCCATCAGATGATTCAATCTTCGAAGATGAGAATTGCATCCCAGATGAATTAGTGGAAGGTATGTGCTTTCATGATAAGAAGCAGTTGCAATTTGCTATTGGTGGGTGGTCGATTATAAACAATGTTGAATATGTCATATATGCCTCAAGCAAATCAAGATTTCTTGTCTTTGTGCACCACCATTCGACAATGAGACCATGTTTGTGGCGTTTACATGCCCCGTTAAGAGGTTGGGTGGAACTTGGAGAATTGGGTTGGCTCTCCTCACTTGTAGCCATTCAATTCTTAATCTTTGGACACAGCAATGCACACAATTTATAAGTTATTTCATCAACCTCGTCAAAGGCGTCTGGATCTCAAGCCCAGGGAGATTATAGGCCGTATAGAGTCGAAGTTCAATATACGAGTGTCTTATATGAAGGCTTGGGATGCACGACGAAAAGCAGTTAAGGCTATTTTTGGCAGTTGGGAGGAATCTTACAGATCATTGGGAAAATTTATGGCTGCTGTTTGCACATCTATGCAGTTCAAGATATCGAAATACGATCCACAGAATCGAATAGATTCCAATGACTGTTCTGGTCATTTGAGCCGTCAATACGTGGTTGGCAGTATTGTCGCCCGGTTCTGTGTCTTGATGGGACTTTTCTCCTGGGTAAGTACAGAGGCACTCTACTTAATGCTGTTGGGATCGACGCAGACAATGGGTTGTTCCCACTGGCCTTCGCAGTGGTTGAATCAGAAAGCATCGAGTCTTGGATTTGGTTTTTGCAAACTCTTCAGAACTTGATCCCATTAGTGTCTATGAGGGGTGATCTATGCTTCATCTCATATAGACATGCAGGTCGTGTCCGTGGCTGTCGAGAAATCTTCCCATGGTCGCTCATCGCTTTCTGCGCCATTTGCGGAGAACTTCAAGAGAGCGATCGTCAACTTGGCATAGGTGATGTCATGTGTCATAAAATGTATGTTGCGAAACACGATGACATCCAATTTTCAAAAGGCACATGTCGACATTAAGAATATTAAGCGAGGCATCTGGCTAGTTTCAAGGGATGTTCAACGGTGGACTCAAACTCATGATAAGCAGTGCAGTGACACTATGACAGAAAGTGTTTCAATGGTGTGCTTAAACTTGCACGGGTTTACCTATTCAAGCTCATGGCGTGGTATTATAATATAGTTTCATTTTTCACAAACGCCTTGAAAAGGTCCGCTTCTAGAAAGGCAACAAGAAAACTTGTTTTCCCCTCGCATTAAAGCTACACTTATTGCTAATGAATGCGAGGCACAAAGATTACCTGAACCCGTTAGGATTAGCATGTCTGAGTATAAAGTATTTGATGTCAGCAATCGAACCTACAAAGTTGAAGTTTTTGAGAACTATGAGTGCAACTGTACGTGTAGACAACCACAGTCTTATCACCTACCTTGTCCACAAATGATTACAGTTTTGAGCCATCGCCACCTAAACCACGCGGCGACGCCAGGTACTACTGCGTAATTATATTAGCACCTACCAGGGAGAGTTTCATGTGATACCTGATCGGGAGGAGTGGGAAGATCACATCACAGAAGGCAGTTACGAAACTTATAACCTACCTAATTTTAAGCGAAAGTTTGGAAGGACAAGGGCAAGCAGATTTAAAAATACCATGGATGAGAACATTCCTAAAAGTTCCAGGGCGTGTGCTATTTGTAAGACTATTGGGCATAATAGGTCGACGTGTCCTCGCCAGGTAACGAGTGTGATATTTTTGAGTCTTGTTTGATGTCATGTTGTGTGTTTATGCTATTGTTGTATTAGTCCTACTGTGTACTTGTCTCTCATATATTTTAGCTATGGATTTATGTCATATTGTCTACTTGCAGTAGTCCTATGTTTAATGTCATATTGGCTACTCTGAAGCAGTGCATCTTTCGATTAGTTTTTATCTGTTGAAGTTGTTCGAAAGTGTACATTTCTTTGCTTAGTGTCCGAAGTGTATATTTATCTGACCAGAGGACACTACTGAGGACTATGGTCCACCACCGGGTACACCAAGCATAGCGTATGTGGTAGACATAAAAGACATCCCGATTCGACGCCATTTTTTGAAGTTATTTCGCCAATGTATGTGCTTGTTTTACTAACGTAGTCTATGCATGCTCCATTCTGATTGCAGGTTTCAGTGCTTGAGGTCTGCACACTTGTTGATGTTCAAGGAATGGCCTGTTAATTGCCCTCGATTCATGGGTGCATTGTGAGATGTCGGTTTGAGGTCTCGCAGATGCGCACATTGTTGGATCATCACTTATTGACGTCATTAGTGGAGCGCTGGTGCCCGCAGATGAACACATTCCACTTTGCTATAGGTGAGATGACAATCACACTACAGGACATTGCGATGATCTTGGGCATTCAGATAGATGGCCCTCCTCTTATAGTAGTGTTGTCATTGGTGGAGGGAGACGGGTACGGGCTGCACATCGCGGATGAGTTGATTGGAGCGCATCCCGGAAAACCGTATCGCGGATCCCATCCATCCACATATCACCTGCGCTTTCATATGGGTCAGCGCATGCGACGCTTACCTTTACCTGGTGGACTTTTACGAGATTCATATTTAGATCTACCGAGCTTTATTATGCATATCAGAGCATACATACTGTTTGCCATTGAGTCTTTTCTTCTTCCTGATACTTCAGGCTCAGAGGTCCACCTGCAGTATCTACCATTACTAGAGGATATTCATTCTTTCGGGGTTTCTCTCGGCTTTGCTGATCTTTACAGAGTTGCATAAGGCAACCAAGCCGGGCACGAACATAGCAGATGTATTCATTTACGCGGTGTATGGGAGCACATTCATGTTGGCAGACCTACCTTACGTGTTCCCTATCCTGCAGACATTGATGGTCTTAGCGTTGGATGTCACTGGAATGAAGGATTTGTTCGAGAAATGCTAGCATCCAACATCAGAGTATACAGGGATGAGTTGGATGGACTTCTGCAGAGTCAGGTACGCTAAATAGCAGTCATTTTTACTTGTTTACTCATCATGAAATTTTAATTTTCAGAGTAACTTATGGTACATGTGCAGGTCATCTAGGAGCCATATGGACATCAGATCCGCATGCGCATCGCAGATATATGTTTACAGGGAGAGGAGATATGGCTAGCCAGAGTACCACTGATTTATTGGAAGAGGGTAGTGACACCGCCGATCGTGATCGCATTCCGCATGCCTCCCATGATTGATGTTGACCGATAGATCCATCGCTTGTTCGTTGATGGACGAGGAAAGGCCGACGTTGATTGAAGCGTGTACCACCACTCATACATTGCACAGTGGGAGCGGCGACGTGAGTTAGTTGTGACTGTGGATTCAGCACAGGATGATCGGGAGCCAGCGATCAACCGTTACATGAGGTGGTACCGATATTGGGCTTCACTTTATATGCTGAAGGCACCGACAGCTCACCGATACATACTACCGTACCGGAGATCGCCGATGGTAAGTCTATGTGAAATTACAATTTGCTTTCCTTGTTACTGGAAACCCCGATATAAATTTACTTTCTTCGCAGTGACCACATCAAAATCAAGATATATTTCGGTGATATTTCGGCGAGATGGTGACACGTAATTTCGAAATCCATCGACGACATGAGTATGCGGCGGATCCGAAGCGGAACATGCATATATCCGGCGAGACAAGGATATAGACATTCCAGCACTTCGCATCGAGACAGATGCAATCATTGATGGATGTGGTCCATCATATACGTCAGTGGTGGGACAGTCCACCTATCCATTCACACCACCGGTATTCATATCAGGATGCAATGTGGTCTCAGATGAACCCATGGCATGCACTGATCCCGCCTACATATGCTCCACGGTCATTCCACATGACACCGCCATATGCAGTGTACCACGGGTACTCATTGCCATCTCAGGCTTCTGCTAAGATACTACATGTTACGGACTTGGGATGTTCTCAACAACCCGGTGAGCAGGTGGACAAGGAGGAGGATCGCCGCGACATCATGCGTGATCGGCCACGCCGACCACCATCTCATTACACTCCTGGTAGTGATGCGATTCCACCGCCCAGACATCGACTACAATAGTTGTATTTTTTTAAGCACTTTATGTCATGTAGTCGTATCTATTTTTTTATTAGTTATGTCCACTTATTCAGATTCAACTGATTGTACAATTATACTTTTGTTTGTTATCAATTTAGTTTTATTTGGTTAACTCACAACTATTTAGACTCATACCGAAAAAATTAATACACTTACAATGCTTAATATTATCAAAAAATCATATGTATTCAACAAGCATTGTATTAAGATCACACAAATGAGTGTTATCGTAATATTTTTTATTTTTTGCAACGTCAAATTTTTAAAATTTCCAAATATATAGACTCTACCTTTTTTTTTAAAAAAAAATACATTTGCAAAAATCGGGCGAGATCCGTCAAAAAGTATCAACATAAAAGTTGTAAAATTTGTTATTATCTTTCCAACGATGCTAAACACGCAAAAATCCGACAATTGATGAGCCTGATATGGCTAAAAAACGAGGGTTGCATCAATATTATTATTTTTTGCAACTTCACATCTCACATATTTGCAAAAATTCGCTTAACGCTAGATTCGAAGTCACAACATGAAAGTTGTAGAATTTTTCATTATCTTTCCAACGACACTAACTGCGCCAAATTCTGACACTAATAAACCTGATATGTTCAAAAAATGATGATCGTCAATTATTATTTTAAAAAAAATTAATGTCATGATCGGCCGATCGTATCACTGCTAATGCCGACCTTAATTAGGCTATTTTGTTAATTTTTTTTATCCTGCCTAATTAGCTAATTAAATCAGTAATGATGTTTAGTTTAAAAATTTTGCCGACTAGGGCAGGAGAACATTAAAAAGTTAATTCAACTAGAGAAAACTTAATTAACATAGAGAACAACCAAGAATTTATAACTATGAGATAATTAGCTAAGTTTGTAGAAAGAATGAAGAGAATAATTCAAATATATAATAAAATAAATTTCTAAAATACTCCTAGAGAAGACACCTATTGAATATTTGGATTCACTCATCAAAAGAAAGCAGCCGATAATGACCAGAACATTGCAATCATCAACTATTTCTAATAATGACGAGACTTACTATCCTAATAATGAAGAATGATATGACCCTGAAAATTCCTCTACAAGACGAATCTTGATGCAAAGCAGTAATAAATTAAAGCGGTCAAGATCAAGCACTTAAAATATCATTGGAAACTTTGAGACATCGTTAAATTTCTAAAAGCTTCAAGTATGGAGTGTTTATAGTCAAATCGGCGCCCGACAGCCGGTTCCAACAAGCCAAATATCTTACAATTCTGACTTCATTTGAGCATTCAAATACACAAAATACATCATATGATCAAGGGAATCATCATGAGCCGATGGAGAGGAGAGTGGTTCGATTTTGCATATGTAGACGCTCCTCCAATCTATAAATCCTCATTCCTCGAGGAGAGCAAGCAAGAGAGCTCAAAGATCTTCGCGGAGCCACTTCGCCATCAACCACCGCCACCGCTGATCCTCACCTTCGTCGACCACTATTGCCGGTCATCATCACCGACCACTATTGTCGGTCATCGTCGTCAACATCGTCTATTACTAGCAACTATTGTCCCTTTCTCATATACAATTGTAATCCCTATCGGGAAGATCTTGACTCAAACATACATAGAAGCTTTTCTGCCAGTGGTTTTCCCTCTTTTGAGATTTTCCACGTAAAAAATTCTGAGTTTTATTGTTTCACTCTTTAAATACTGATTTCACAACGAAGCTAAGACAAAAACTTTTACTCTACCGCAACTGGTTTTCTAACACACAACAAAGAATATTCTTCCTATTTGGAGGGGAGAAGAAATATCTAGAGAATGCAACAATTAGATAATGCTTTTTCAAGAAAAATTGCTGAAGTGAAGTCAACTGAAAAGTTCAAATCTCCGAATCTTGATTCTTACAAGGGGGAGACTAACTCCACTAACTCATGGTTTGAGAGAAGGGTCATTTTACTATGTGTTTCATCTTCAATAGTCGAAGATCAGTAATGAACTGTAAGAGCTCGCCAACAGTCACATTATTGCAGAAGAATATAAATATGAGACCAATAATGCGAGAAATTGAGAAAAAAATATGATAAAAGAGAGATTTTCACATTTCTCAAAAGAATTGAGGATTCAACCATTGAAGTGGATCAATAGGAGGAGAGTTCCCAACGGAGGAAAAATTCATTTTATGGGAAGCGAATTACATCCAAGGTAAATAGAAAAATCAAAAGGCAAGATAAGACTTCATCCAACACTCACTAGAACTCCTTTTGAGAGTTTCCATGGCCAAACTAGTTGAAGCCGTCCAGAATAAAGATTCTTTTAAACGACTACCACTGATGAGAGCAAATAGTCACCTCAAAGAACCTAAAAATTATTGTGCTTATCACAAGGACCATAGGCATGACACGAAGGAATGTTGGCATCAAAGAAACTTGATAAAGGAATTAACCCAAGTAGGGAAGGCCAAAGAATTCGTTCATGTCGATTTGGGTATAGGAAGCCAGAAAAACGTCCATGGAAGTCTCTGTTAAGAAATTGTTTCAGCATACACTATTCACATTGCTAGAATAACACCAAGAATTCTTAGGGGAATTGAAGTAGAGGCTACTCGCCAATCTAGTCTCAAATGACTTCGAACAAAAAAAAAAAATATTCAACAGGAACTTCACAAGTGAATATTGAAGCCTCTCCAGTCATTTTCACAGAAGTATATTAATCGATACATGCAGAGAAGAGAAGAAAAAACAACCCACATTTTCTATATAAGTACAACATTTGATGCCACGAAGGAAGAATTAGTGGTAACACTCAATAAATATACAGACATATTCACTTAGCTAGCTAACTACATGTCAGGTATTGTCATTAACATTACTTGTTAGTTGTTACAGGTTGAACGTGGATCCAAAGGCTAAACCAATCAAGCACAAAATGAGGCCTATAGCTACAACACTAGCAGAACTATTCATGAGGAGGTTTAGAAGCTACTTGATGCTAAATTCATACGAGAGAAGCAGTATCTGTAATAGATAGCAAATGTGATGATAGTGTAGCAATCAAATAGCAAATAGAGAATATACATTCAGTGTGTCTTTAAAAAAAAAAACTACTATCGTCTACCTCATATTGGCACACTAATTGATTCGACAGTCAATTATCGATAATGTATTTCTTCGATGTGTTTTCTAGATACCATCAAAACAAACTATACACTGAGGATAGTGAAAAACATCATTTACTACACAGAATTAAAAGTATTGCTACAATGCAATGCTTTTTTCCTTGAAAAATGCTAAAGCCACCTATCATCAAATGATGTATGTAATTTTCAAAATTCAAAAAGAAAGAAACCTTAAGTGCACATCGAGGATGTATTAAATAAAGAAAAATAATTAAATAATTTATAAATGATTAAAAAAAGCATTCAAACCATTATGTAAGCACTATATGAGGTTAAATCCTTTGAAGTTTACATTCAAAGCAGATCATTTTTTTTTGTTGAGATTTTTAATAACTATAGAAGGCATTAAAATGAACCTTGAGAAAATAAAAATAATTCTAAAAATGCCATCACCAAGAAATCAAAATGAGTTGTCGAAACTAACAGGATGACTTGTAGGATTAAACAAATTTATATCCAAGTTAGGTAATAGATCTTCAAAATTTTCAACATTCTAAGAGGTGCAAAACGTTTTGTTTGGAAAGACGCATGCTGAAAGACAATCGAACAACTCAAAATGTTATTATATTTGTTGTAAACATTACAAAGCTTGATACCTGGAGAAAGCATATTATTGTATCTCGGAAGAAAATGCAAGCTTAAAATTAATATGAGAGAATGAAAAAAAAAACAATTAAACGATGGTCCATATACTATGCATGGGCTCCGAAAATTTGCCACCGACCTCTCACAGTGAAGAGAGTTTGATTTTAGCTTTGGTGTAATTTTCAGAAGGCAGAATAGTAGATAATACACTACCCGGAGATTTCGCCCTGAATTGATAAAGACTTTAGATCTGGTTCCAGATTTCTTATAGGAACAAGCCCCTATAGTTAATTACCCCTCCCAAAAAAAGTAAGAGAGAAATTTCTATTAAGGCTAGTCATTAGATTGCTAAATGCGTAGCGTATAGTAGCAGTATGTGGAGTTTTGATTTTTAGATTTATAAAATTCATCAGTATTCGGATGGTTGGGGGAATCATGATGTGCCCGATCTAGATTCTATAGTTTTATCATCCCGTGATCCCTGGTACTTAGTGAGAGGTAGTAACAACTGAAAAGGATCTTTATCAACAACACATGGGTTACATTGAAATCCTTGTAGACCTAGGGTGGTGTTTGTCTAAGTAAACAAGTTTAAGTCCATCTTAGCTGACAGGGGGATTTTGCCCTATCAGGTGTACCCTATGATTCACAACTCAAAGGATAGAGCCATTGGGGAGCATATTGGCTACAGTCGTGAACGTAATATAATGGTTCCATTTGACGACAACCACCTGATTAAAGTACTCTGGTCATAACTGCATCATATGTGAATTCTACTAACTAAGTCACGCAGTCAGAGGACACGGGCCACGTTCTCAGTGGTGTGAGATTGATTGAGAGTGAACATAATATAACACTTGATTTGACATTGACTCATTTATGAGTTAGAGTTTTACCAAACAATTACGGAAGGTGAGTTGGATTTTAGCTTTAAGTTTTTAGAGATTGAATTTCATCTAAGCATTTTTTTAGATTGATACTTAATTTGAGTTAACTTGATTTGAATTTATAATCACATTTTGATGGAAGTATCCCCTCCGGTTGAAATCACCATTCAACACATCCATCATTGGGGTATATGTATTTTGATCCGCAATTTCTATTAGTTTAATAATAGAGATGATGTCATATGATAAAATTAACTTCTCAGATATTTTAATAAGTTAAAATTTTTATAGTGATTGGATTTTTAGGTTTTGTTAACTCGGACCCAATCCTAAGATCAAACAGAGAAGTAACCCGCGAGCATCCTTAAACATTAAGTTTAAGCATTCAACATAGTGTTGAGGCCCATGCGGGTATTCTAATAATTCAAATAATTTTATTTTTAAATCATGAGATTGATTTTATATTTTCATTTAATTCCAACTTGGCCTACGCAGCCTTTTCAAACATTAAAATTTACACTCTAAATTTCCATGTCTGAGCACATGTAGGCATTTATAGCTTGGATAATTTCATTTAATTAATAAAATCATTGATTTTGAAAATCATAATTAGAATGAAATTCTTTAATTTTTGGATTGAAAAAAGCTTCATAATTCATGGAGAATTTAATTTAATATCGTCTTCTGTGTGCTTGTACAAAGAGTTGTAGATCCGGTGGCATTGAAGGCGTTTTACATTTTCGATTCAAAATATTGCAACTTTGCTTGTATTTAATTTATTCATTGCATTCTTCAAGTATCAATGATTATTTAGCTTACGATCATTAACAATCTTTTAAATATTTATCAACTCATTATATTCAACTTTTGCTCTTGCACATATAGTTTATTATGCATACTTTAAGCAAGCTTATTTGAATTCAAGCTTCTTTTGAATACAAGCTAATTGTTCATTAAGAAGTCTTACCTATACTTGCTAATAGGTCATTCAGTTATAGTAAAAATCTCTTATGAATTTATCTGGATCATATTAGTTTTGAAGATAGACACTTAGATATATCACAAATCTCGTTATGTTTCAAATTCAATTTTAAATGCAAGAGCCAAATGGTTCTTTTAAAGGCTACATTCATGAATGATCATGAGTTGCCTAACTGAATTTGTGCTTATAAAAAAGCTACCAAATTTTTTACACACTTTATTCTCAATTTAGAAATGGAGATTTAGACTTACCACAAATCATTTGTCTTTTAATATGCAATTGAGATCTTTACTTCATTTGATATTAAATATGATTTGTTCACATAAAAAGGAATTCAAATCCAACATGAACTTTTCCTCAACTCAGATCAAATTTCATATCTATGTGCTTAAAATATTTTGTAAGTACTCTTCTTCTTCTTCTTTTCTTTGGCTTTGCATTTACTTTTGTATTTATTAAGTATTTTTCTTTTATTTAATTTGAGTTTAGATGATTTTTCATTTAAATTTGCTTAAGTTCCAAATTTCAATCTAAAATTTGGCAGCATTTTAGTAGTATCCTGGCGTTATCCCCAGGGGCTATATCAGAATCGCTTGTTTCACCACTCTAACGAGTTTGGCGGTTTAAGACATTGTCAATTTCAATCCGCGCCTCGATAACGAGGCTTTCAATAAACTGCGTAAAAATAAATATATATGCAAATATTCTTCTCTCCCTTTTTTTTCTAAGTCCTAGATTAAGTCAAAATTTTAAGATTTTGATATAAAGATTTAACAATTTTTTACTCAAGACACCCTATCGAGTAATGAGCTGTCTTCTGACATCACAACCATCTTTGCACTACTATATCGCATTAGTGAGATCTTAAAACCAGCAAATAGAAACACAAGTACATATATATACATATTTCACACACTTCTTTACGTTTATAATCAACAATAATGATAGATCTATCAAAGCTTTGACGGCAGGATAAGATTCTTGGAGAGATCAATTGCTTTAGGAGGCGAAGAAAATTTGGAGAGAGCATATCCAATTAGATTTTATTTTTGTAAAGAAGAAGAAAATTGACATGGGAAGAACTCGGATTTTTAGGTTTGCTGAAATCTAAATTCAGATTTTTAGGTCTGCTGAAATTTGATTTCAGATTTCAGATTTACTGAAATTTCGATTTCAGATTTCATGTGGGATTAACAGTCAAGAAAAAGTTTTGAAATGGGAGAGAGCACGCTGGCTGCAGGTTTACACTTAGAGAAAATGAAGCCATAAATCACAGATTAAAAAAAAAAAAAAAAAGTTTCTTCTCCATTTAGCCTTAAATCACTGAATTCAGGAAATCAAATCCTACTGGATTTTAAACCCCATTTCTACTCTATTTTGCCTTAAATCCCATATTTCAGAAAATTGAAATCTAAATTTCAAATCCCGTTTCTACTCCTGGTTTGCCTTAAATCCCAGATTTCAAAAATCCACTCAGAAAATCAAATCCTATTTCTATTCCGGTTTTGCCTTAAATTCCAGATTTTAGAAATCCTATTTTTATCCCACTTCTACTATGTTTTTTTTTTTTTTTTTTGGCTTTGGGGAATTGGAATCTAAGAATAGGAACTTGCGATTGAAGGAATAAGCGTAGGTTCTTCCCTCAAGATTCATTAGTAGGATATCAAACTCCCATTTTCTTTTTCATTAGACGCACAATTGAATGTTAGGTGAGATGCGAGATGCAAACTAAGCAAGAAATGAGTTTCTTCGAAACAGGGACCTGCTGGTGGGTGTTGGAGATAATTGTTAAAGAGGATGCATTGAACCATGCAAGACGGCGGGGAGAAGAGAAGGATTTTCGGATTGAGGGCTGAGTGAAATGTCAGATAATGGACTTACCACTTGGAGGAACCGGAATCATCAGAGAAGAGAAAGCAAATGGAAGAGAGAAATCCAGAGCCCAGGGCTTTTCGGCTTACACGGACAGACGAGGAGGAAGGGATTAAACAAGAGAGGGAGATCTGTGGCTTGGAAGAGAATCCGGAAGGGATAATGTGCGCGGGTGGAGTTTCGAATGAGAGGGATTCATTCGGTTGGAGGAGTTGAGTGTTCAATTTTGAGGGAAGAGTAGGAGGGAACGGTTGAGGGAAATCAAACTAAAGGGGGAAGAGAACCGAAGGGGTACCGTGCGAGACAGAGGCGAGCTCGAGGTGAGGCCGAAGCGGGATTTGCGTGCGTGAGAGGCGAAGGAAATCGAACGAGAGAAAGGGGAAGAGAAGAATCTGGCTTGCGTGCGATCCAGCTCGGGTTGTTCGGCTGTGCACAGAGAAATTAGGGCCGGTTTGGTGTCATTAGGTATAAATAGCCCTTTTTTAAAAAATAATTTTCTAAGTATTTAAACAATTTTATTATAAATTTTATGCCAACCTCATTATATAGTTAAAATATATAATATTTGAAAATTATTCTGATGTTCCAAACACAACCGTATAATCATTTTACACGTATTTTGTTTGCGTCATTAATTAGCTTCACTCAAAATTGCGCTTTACCGCTTTCAATCAATCAATATTCTTGCCGACTCATCCGAATTGAACGCGGATAGTCTCATTTGATAGGTTTCGACGTTTTCAAGTTAACAATACAAACAAATTTATGAACGGAGGTCATTCGGACACAACTTCGACTCTAATATATATTATATTGACATTGATTGATTGATCGTTAAATTGTATAATATTTATATTCTGATCATTTTCGATATTTTGAACGTGATGACAAAGTCTGTTCGTCGATCAGAAATCATTTTGAGTAATTTTTGGCTCCGTCTAGTGTATTTTAGCTCTTATTTGTGTTCTGAAGCATCCGAAGTCAATCAAATTCATCTTATAGAGATTTATGTAGCATATGTGGAGGTCAACAAATGCTTCCTAACAAATGTGATTCGTGCATGAAGTGAGCCATATTTGTTGACAACTAATTGACCTCATTGATGTTTTTTTTTCTTTTAATGTGATTCTTCCCTCTCCTTTTTTTGTTGATATTTTACCTCTTCTTCCTTTTTTTACTGCTTCTTAGTGTAGCTCATTATCTTCATTCTTCTTAAGTTTTGTCATATCACCTGTGTCCTTATATATATTTTCTTTGATCATTTGATAGAAGAATGTTCAGCTGGAGGAGATCAGATGACTTGTCTCCTAGTGAGCCTAACAATGAGGCTATGTGGCTGGAGATTGACATGCATGATCCTCGTGGAGATGGTGATATCATGGATATGATTGAGCAGCACACTGATATGTTGAGAGGGTGTAATCTTTACCACGACTTCTTTGCACGCTCCTCCATACTTCCAGACTATACTTTAGACTCTTTTGCTTTTGAGGATCTCGCAGATTTGGTGGCTACCATTAAGATAAAATGCAGGAACTACAATCCTCTGAATACGCGATGCTTCGAATATTATGATATTTTACCCTACCCTGACATTGAGCAAGCGAGGCGTATAGACTTACCATCGATTGAGCTCATCGGACTTTGAGATTCCTCCGTTGGCAGGATTCCTAGTCTGCAACATGGATACATCACATGGGCTAGGTATGTCTTACAGGCTCACAGAGACACTTTACGAAAAATTGACATGTATGAGGCAGTGTATATATCTTTATTTGATTTTGGAGGCATGCCTTCTTCTTGGGTTCGCGGAGTGGCGGAGTTCTAGGATACAAGTAGTAACACTTATTGGGTTGGCCCGGAGGAGTTGGGTTACACTCAGGATTTTGGGTGTCGTCTTCCGATGATTTCTACTACTGGAGTATGTTTAACGGTGATGAGTTATTCTGTAGATGATAGTCATCGATGAGGTTGGTTAGCTATGTCATCTGTTTATATTGATCTTCTGAATCACTATCACCAAACTTTCAGGGCATTAGGACGATCTAGATGATCACAGGTTACATTGCCTGTGAGTGCATGGATTCAGAGTTTCTTACAGAATTATGCTTTATTTGAGGAGACTGTAGAACTATATAATCTATTTGATGAGGCTGGGCTGTTTTACCGAGGGATTTCTCCTGAGATTGGCGATGATTTGTTCTTAGTGGGATTTATAGTGATATGGCTCTGCATTTTTGTACTCCCTATTACAGAGGGATCAGTTCACCTAGGTGCTTTATTAGCAGTCAGCAGGATCTCTCGAGGTGAGTGAGTTTCTCTGGCCCCAGTAGTGTTAGCCAGGATTTACAAGATATTAGGGGTAATTTTTGGGATAGATTCTCTAGAGTTGTGAGATGTGATTCTACCTTGGCAGTACTTGTATGCTTGGGTTCACCTCCATATACATGGTGTCTTTGCTTGTTTCGAATATTCAACATTATTTTAGAGCGAGGATATCTTACATTCTTGTAGTTATACTGAGCATCATCTACTTTGGAGATGGAGCGGATTCACATATTTTTCTTTGCTCCTCATTTGGTTAGAGATCAATTTTTATTAGTTCACCAACCAGACATATTTGGTTTACCATCTGACTTGATAGAGGTTGATCTCATTGGCAGTTTTGATGAGAATGACAGATATTCATTATTTCATGACTGATGGACATTGATGGCAGCTGAGTACTTTTTCAGTATACATCCAGGATGGTTATGTTACCGACTTGGTCAATCTATTGTTATAGAGGGCTATCAGTCCAACTGAGTTGCACGAGAGTTTGGTTTCTTCTAGTCAACTGCCCACGACGATAGGCCATTCATCCCTAGTGTAATGGATATTAAGAAGATCACTATGATTCCCCTTGAGATATGTTACTTTACTGCTTCTATTGTTTGGCTACATTTACTAAGGCTTGGTATCAACTCTCATTTTTGGATAGCTCCTCCACAGAGTCACATAAGGGTCAGCTATACTCATCTCACTTGGGTACGACTATCTTTTGGTCCTTTCTTGGAGCATGAGTGCGTGAGATCTTTAGTTCCTCGAGGTTAGAAGCCTGCTGTCACCACCACGAGATAGCAGTATAATCAATATCTTACTCTCTTTCAATACTTTTGTCATCTTCTTTGTTGTATCATTAAATTATATTCAATGTATTTGATATTCTAATTTGATTTATGTGATGCATCTTTGGTCAGTAGGTACACACCACTCATAGTAGAGTGAGTTAGAGATTCTACCCTATATCTGTATTCCTTCGCTCATACCAGACCGGTATAGAGCTGTTGAGCTTGATTAATTGTTCCATGAGTCCACTTTCACGGTGACTTTTGACTCCTAACGAGGTGCCACAGGTGTCAGCTATTGTGGTGTTTATTTTTGGGATGTGGGACACCACACATATCTTAGGTGATACTTATTGAGGTGATCGGGTATGATATTGAGAAATGATATACAATCTTGAAAGATAGAAATCATCACCCTATAATGGACCTAATCACCTAATAAGGACTCCTAAGGTATGATGGGTCTTCGAATATACCAAAGCTCTTTCCCCTACTTTACATGAAAAAGTAAAGTATAGTTTATTTTAAGCCGGGTTTGTTAAGTTCCCTATGGAGGTAAGCCCCCATAGTTAATTACATCCCAAGTAATAAAAATTTCTTAAGAATACTCTCGATTAAAGTAGACAATTAAGGTCTCCAAAGATTTCAAGGTTAAGACTATCAAAGGATTGATTATTTTAGAAAATCAAATGGGATAGATCAAGGAGAAGACTTATTTTTGGAATATAAAGAGAGAAAGTAGGAAATGCTCATGATACTAGGAAGCCTAGTGAGCATTCCCATCTACTCTATAATTGGGCTTTATATTTTTTGAAATTTGAAGAGAATTAATTATTTAAGTTGACATTTTATTAGATTATTAGGGCTTATAATTCCAGAACATAAGATCATGGTAATGCCTAAGAGGTGAGAGATTTATGCTTGTAGCCCGAAGGAAATAGCTACCTCAGATTCCTAAACTAAGGTGCCTTAGTACAAAACAAAGGCATGACTTAAATTTAAGGCAAAAATGGGTATATGGTTTGCCTCTGCAAGAGAGAATAAACCACCCAACTGCTAGACTTATTATCGCCTGGAGTGGCAGCCAGCTAACTCCTCCTACGCTTTAAATCCATATATGCAAGTCTTATGCTTTGCAAGATGGCTAGGCTGTTATTCATTTAGAAAGGAGACTAAGTCCTTAAACTCCCCCCTAAGAGACTAGAACATGAGTGGTATGAATCCATGACTTAATGTAATGCAAATTTTATCAAATTTATTTGATTCTTTTGGACTTTTTATTTTGACACAGGCTATGGGATTTTGTATGCCTAAATGTATGAGAATTTGTTTATGGGTTAAATCAAAAGAGAAAGAGATGTTCTTCCACCAAAGGCTCTCATAGATTAAGCCTTGATTCTCTGGAAAAGATGGAAGTCCCCTCTTAACAAGAGTGAAAGAATATGATATGCATGATATTATACATTCATCCATCTAGCTAAGGGGTTACTAAAAATTTTATTATCTTGATTTAATTCCTAGGCTTTTATGTGAGGTTATGAGTTATTTTAAAATTTTAGTTATGAGTTGTTAATTGGATAGAAAATTTAATTTTATCCTAAGAGCCTACCACATCCAGGCTATACATTTAAGCATCAATCATAAAGAAACTATGAAAAGCATGTTGTTCTAATACGTAATCTAAACACAACATCAAATAATTTTATAGACTATCGTAAAAGAATAAAATGCCAGTGCAGTCGGGTTCCATCGTACACCCCGAAAGAAAAGAAAAAAGATGGGCAACTGAGCTCTACCCTTATACAACTTGGATTGCAAAAAAAAAAAAACATGTTATGGGGGTGTTCTTTTCTTTATTTCTTCATTTCTTTATTCTCTTTCTTTCGATTTGATTTGCTCCAAAGGCATCACAGGGCACCCCAGAGACTAAGCCTTCTAGCCACTGCTCATCCTAATCCCCCATAACACTAATCTAATTCTTAATGCAAAATTACATCAAAAATAAGAAAAGTAAGTCTAGCTACACCTGCAAAATAAATGTTAGCTAAACACACCATATAACCCAAGCAGTTATATGAATAATTTAGACTTAGCACCCCACACATAGATAACCAAGCCCACTTATCCTAACATGGGTTACGCTTAGGGGCTAAGCAACCTACATAGTAAAAGCATTTATATTTTTATTACAGTGACTCCTTAAGCACAACCCCTTCCAAAAAATATGATTAGGCTAATAACGGCCTAACATCTAGTCACAAAACATATACCCTAACATCCAGTCTAAAATATCACATCACAAAATAAAACACAACATCATACATACAACAAACTTGCACTAGAAGTGGTGACTTAGTATTCTAATGTGTGTGCTTAAGGCTGTTAGTAAGACTTTACTAGGCTTCTTTAGTTTAAGTTTCAATTTGGAGTTTGAATTTGTTTAAATTTTACCTTTGGGTGATTTCAATTTAAATGATTTAATGATTTATTTTTCATTTTTATTTCACTTTTATTTGGTTAAGATGATGTTTAGGTTTTCAAGAATAAAAAGTAGAATGAGTTCCACTTGTAGATGGAACTCACCTTATTCTTCATCTTAATTCCTAAAGAATATAACTAAAGCCCTTAAGTATCTTAATTAGTCCATTTGAATTTGTGTAATTTATTTGATTTGATTCATTTGACTGGATTTAGTATTTAGAATTTGAGTTTGTTTAAGTATTTGATTAATTGATTTTGGATTAGATATTTTAGTTTAATTGCATCTTGATAATTCAATATCCTTAATATCTAATGAAGTTTAAATTTGTTTAAGTTCATGTGTTTTTGGTTGATTTATTTTAAATTAGATGTTTTGATTAAATCTTGATAATTAAATATCCTTAGTATTTAATGAAATTTAAGTTTGTTTAAGTTCATGTGTTTTTTTGGTTGATTAGTTTTAGATTAGATGTTTTAATTAATTAAATCTTGATAATTCAATATCCTTTTAAATTAATATTTAACTCTTTTCTTTGATTATGGTTATGTGATTTAACTTCATGTTTATTTAATTCGATTGTGGTTTATTTATTTTTAGTTTGATCGGATTAGATCAACTGAAATTTTATTTTGATTTTAATTGGGTTTGATTCTTTGTAATTAGGATTTTATTTTTAATCACATCCATTTGTCATGCTCATCAAAGTTTGGATTGTATTTTGATTTTGTACATTGGATAGTTGATTAGTTTATCTTATTTAAGTAGGTTGAATGAGATTTGATTTGATTACATATTAAATTGATAAGAGTCTTTCTTAATTTAATTTAATTTGATTTAATTTGATTTGATTAGCTTTATTAGTCTATGGGTTTGCTTAGGTTCAATGTGATTATGAGACTAGTTTAATTAAGAAGTGTAATGGTCTGGGTTTAATTTAGGTTTGATTAGTATTTGCATTCGTGTTTGATTAAACTTAGGTTTAATATGATTAATTTGATTAACTTAATTGGTTTAAGAGGGTATGATTAGTATTAAATTAAATAAAGATTTGTTTAATTTTTAATTTGATTTCATATTTATTTGGGTTAATGACGTAATTAATGAGTTAATGATTTAAGTTTAAATTAGGGTTTGATTAGCATTTATTTGCATTTCATATTTGATTAAGCTTAAGTTTAATATGTTTAATTTAATTGATTTAATTAGTTTATTTAATAAGTGTGATTAAATTAATTAATAGATTAATTAAGTGTTTGATTTGAATTAATTTTAATTTGATTTATAAAGTTAATTTGTTTGATGAAGATGATGGATTAATTTATTAAGTTTGCATTAATTAGATGTCTGATTAATTAAGTTTGATTAAGGGTCAACTAAAATTATTAGATTAATTAAAAGTTTATTTAATTAGAGATTAAAGACTTAATGATTTAGGTTTAACTTAGGTTTTGATTAGTGTTTAATTTCATCTTAATTATGTTTGATTAAGTTTAGGTTTAATATGATTAATTTGATTAACTTAATTACTTTATTTAAGGGGTGTGATTATTAAATTTAATTAGGGGTTTGATTTAAGCTTAATTTTAGAGTTAGCTTTAATATAACTTATTTAAATTAATTTGATTAATTAAGATGATGGATTAATTTATTAAATTTGCATCAATTAGATGTTTGACTAATAAAGTTTGATTATTCATGATTAGGGTTTTACTTGATTTGATTCATTTATTATGTTTGTTGATTTCATTAACATGTTCAATTTAGTTATCAAGTTGAAATATTTAATGATTAATTAATTATCTTATTCCAAATGAATGTGATTTTTATCATATGTTAATTAAGTTTACTTTAATTTTATCTGTTTTAATTCGATTAGTATCAAATGATTAAAGTTTCCTAAATTTGTTGGGGTTTGAGTTTGATTTAAGATTTAATCATTTAATTGAGTTTTATTAACTTAAATAAGTTTAATCATATTTAATTTAATTTTCTCTAAGAATGATATTTCTCTAATTTGAGATTTTATTAACGATTGCTTAAGTGCTATTTAATTTTTGATTTTGATTTAATATTTAAATTATTTTAGATTATATAATTAATTGATTAAACTCTAATCTTAAGTGTTTGTTTGGGGTTCATTAAGATTTAGAATATCACATTATTTTCTTAAGAGTCCTAGACATCAATTGAAGTGATTTAAGCCATTTTGAAGATTGTTGTAAATTTCTGAATTTTTATTTGATTTATTTTATTAAAATGGACAATCTGAATTTCAAAATTTAATTTCTCCCAATCTAGAAGTCTTTTTCACTTGAACTATTTATGTTTAGTGTGTTTTAACTTTAGTTTCAATTCTTGAAAATTTCAAGTTAATTTGACTTATATTTTTCATTTAATTAATGAAATATAATTTTCACTAAAACTCAAATTAAGCTCACAATACTTAGTGAAATTTAGGGATTTTGGATTTTTTGGATTTCTCTCGGATAGGCGAATCTAACGAGCCTTTGTTTATAATTTTTGGTTAAGTATTTTATTTTTTATGAATTTTTGAAATTTTAGGTGATTTAAATTAATTTTTTTTATAGAAAGGAAATATGCGCGGCTCTCATGTCAGCCTTTGGGTGGGAAGAGAAAATGACCCATGGCTTGCTCTGGACCATCCGTCATAGATCAGATGGCCCAGATCGGATAGCGCGATCCAGAGTCCAAGATCACATGATCTGAGCCGTTCGATCGTGTGAACCACGCGATCGGACGGTCCAAATCACATCAGGCGATTCGAAGGCTCGGATCGCGTGATCCGAGCCGTTCGATCCCACAAATCACGGGATTGGATGGTGGCTGTGAACCGCCGGTGATGAACAGTGCTTTCAGGCTTTTTTGAAAAAAAATGAGAGTTTCTAAACCAAAACTTATCTAAATGGACCTGTTTTCACGCCAATTCGCGAAAAAATTTTATTTTCTAATTGGAATGATTTAAAGTAAAATTGCTGGATTATCTAAGAGAAATTCCTAAAATTGTGAGAAAATTAATGCAAAATATCTGAAATTCTAAGGCCGGCTACGGTTTGGCGAAATTTATTTCGCCGGGGATGATTTCTGGTGGCGATGAAGATTTGAGCGAACTTCTAGGTATGTGAGGAAGCTTTAGAATGATCTTTAGCCCTTGCCTCCCTTTGGAACATCGCCTCACCGGAAGAGCAATTATTTATATTTTTGAGCTCAAAAATGGCTCAAAGAAGTGGGGGATGAGTTCCTTTTTTGCTTTGAGGAGCTTTTGGGGGTTGAATGGTGGTGGGAGGAAAAGATCTAAAGCGTCATCTCCCCCTTCTTTTATAATGGCCGAAAATTCAATATTTTTTGAATTTTTTTTTGCTCCAAATTGATTATCATCTTGCTTAGGGTGGTTGGGATGGATGATAGATTTATTGAGGACTTTGGATTTTTACTCCAAAGTCCACTTTTGCTGTCATATGATCAGATTTATTCAATGTAAATGTTAGGAAGGAGTTAAGTGCATGTGATGGGGGGAATTAAATGAGGTTGGGTGGAATCCTATGTGGGGGTGAATCCATGAGAGATTTTAATGGGTTGGGTTAGTTTTGGGCTGATTCCAAATGGGTTTGGGTCGGGTTTGATCAGCCCTCAATGGTTCTTGGTTTTGTTTCAAGAGATTTAGTCCAATTTGAGTCATATGGGTCAATTAGGTCAAATTAGCCAAATTAGCTTGGGTTATGGGTTGATTCATGTTCAATTGGCTAATTGAAGATGAATGTGGTCTTTGTTTAGATTGGATTTAGGCCAAATTGATCATTTAGGCCAATTTGGGCTAGGTTGGGTTAAGTTGACCAATTGGGCTCGATTGATCAAATTGGGTTTAATTATGGCTTTGGTCAAGTTCAATAATCAATTTGGAATAAACTTTAGCCATTGGTTGCAATCAATTTAGGTTAGCTCATGATTTGACCCGATTTGGTCATTTAGACTAATTTGGGTCAATTTGGATCAAATTGCCAATTGGGCTTGGTTTGGCCCAATTGATTGCAATTGATCATCCTAGGGTGATCAGCAATCATGATGGAAGATTTAGTGAGCTTGGTTCAATCCAATTTGGGTTGGATTAGAAGTTGGCTCAAATGGATCCTTTAGGTCACTTTAGGTTAAGTGGACCTAAGTGGGTTAATTGGTTTAGTTTTAGTTTGATTCAAGTTTAGTTGAACTTATATATAAGCCCTAGATGTGAATATAAATTCAACGATAATCAATTTGGAGTCTAAGAGATTTTGGCTCATTTAAAATTTTCAAGTCAACAGGACTAGGTTGGGTTTGACTTAGGTTGGTTTTGATTTGATTTGATGATTGTAGATTTCATTTATATTTGGATAGATAATTGAATGAATGCTTGATTCAAGCAAAAATTCATTGGTTTTGACTTTATCTGGATAGAATTTGGCTAAGTCCAAAGAATTGGCTTAAAGGGTTTTGATTGAGTTTGAATTTGATTTTCAATATAGTTTTGGTCATTTGAATTTGGATTTCATTTATATTTGTGAATATAAGTGAAGGAATAATTGATTTATAAAAAGATCAATTGAGTTTGATTTGATTTAAGGAGAGTTTTGGCTATGCTTATGAATATGGTTCATATGGCTTAGGAAGGGGTTTTAGGATTTGAATTTGATTTTGGGTTTCAATCATTTGGAGTCAAATTTCAAAATTAAATTTAGAATTTGAATTTAAATTTAAGATTTGGTTTGAGAATTGAGTCTGAGTTTGATTTGAGAAAGTGTATCTAGATTGAGTTTAGGCTATGGGATAGGTAATTTCCTTAAACCTAAGCAATCTTATTAACACTTCTAAGTCTCTGGCTTAAAGTTAAGTGTTCAACTAATCACTAGATGTGTCTTATGACTAAGGAAATCTTAGTGTCTAGAAGATTCCTAAGTCTAAGAGAAGGTTAAGAGCTCACTCTAAAAGTGAGGTCAACAGTTAGTATTGGATATGCTACTAAAGACTTTGGAGTTGAGCCGTCAAGTGTGTTTGTCTCTGTTGCTACCACCTCAGATTTTGCTACTCCTTATGTGGAGCCACTCTTCCCTACTGAGCCTTACTCTGTCCATTATCTTGGGGAGACTTGAGGTGAGAGATCTCGTACCTAGTGGAGCTTTTGCTGAGCCAACAAATAGTCTTGGAACTTATCAGATAGTGAAGGTCACCGAGGACTATGCCACTTATGACACACCAGTTCAGTTAGATTTGCCATGTACTTTCTTTCTCTCTTTGTTCTTTAGTTACACCTCTTTGCATTTACTGCTTCACTTTATGCTGATTGTTTTCATTTATTTCTTGAAGTGCCTGAGGTGGGCTATGAGTCTGAGATCTACCACTGATATCCTTCTTCACCAGATCCATGCGACAGAGTCATGCAGGATTACGGCTTGAGGTTCATAAGGGATGTGATTTCTAGGCTTACTCCGGGCTCACCAGAGTCACTAGACTGCTTCACATCATATGTGAACATCATTCTGGATCTTCTAGCTTGCACTAGTTTGGAGGAGCAGATTCTCAGGTACTTGGAGGCTCTTTATAGAGATGCAGAGTTTTTGATCCACCATATGAGATCATTTAGTATCATCCGCTCCGTCAATTCACTGGTAGAGCTTCAGAAGCAGCTCAGGCTTTGTAGGGAGGCAACTGACTTAGCACATGATGAGTTTGAGAAGAGTGATGAGGCTCTACGAAATGACCGTGAGAGATCGATAGATGTCACTTCTGAGTTAAATAGACGGACTGCCATGATCAGGGAGTTGTGGAGGGATCTCATGAATGTAATATCCTACTAGTCGGACTTGTAGATTAAGCAGGATGTGAGAGCTCGGGCTATAGAGCTGAAGCAGCACCATTATCAGGTACGCCACAGAGCTATGGTCAATGCTGAGGCTGCTTTGACTAGAGCTGGGGAGACTTTATAGTTCGAGAGCGAGCATCGCCTTTAGCTTTATTCAAAGAGCCTTGTGAGCTTCAAAGGCTTCATTGATGTACCTTTTCTTTTTTATCTCTCTTTTATTAGTCATGTATTATCTTATTCTCTTAGTGAAAAATCAGTATTTCTCTCTTCTTTGTTTATACTGCACTTGAGGCATTGTATATTCACCTTTGTATATCTTCGAGATATTTTACACAGTGCTTTAAGGATAAATCATCTTCTATAACCTTGTTCATAGTCTGTTAATCAATTAAGAGAATTTTTGATTTTGAATGATTTAGACATGTTAAGTCGAGTTAGCTTGAGGTAGAATAGTTATTATCATCTGATTAGCAAGCGGGGGTTCTACCACTACGACCTTTTCTTACAGCTTGTTGAGTGCAAAGAGAAGTTAGCGACTTAGCCACATTTGGGCTTGCTAAGTCTGATGATCAGGACCCGCTTAAGTCCTAGACTTGAACTATAGATGGACTTGAGCTTCTTCAACTTAACAATATTAAAGTTTACAAATCAAGAATCCTCTCACTTGACTTTTATGACTTTCATAAGCATAGAAGATGAATCTTTCAATTGTAGGATTATCTTAAGTGCAACTTGTTTAAAATTACATCTTTACTATTCATAATAATCAACAAAACCTTTAATATTAGGATAATAGAGTGATCAAATGGGGATCTCGGCTCAAGGTACGATATTTACTCTAATCAAAGTAGAATCAGAGATCTCATCTTATGGCACGATGTCAACCCATATGAAAATAAAGAAACGCCCCTATCTTGCATGGGGTATTCTATAACACATCTGAAAAAGTTTTAAGAAAAAATTAAACAAATACATCAATATTTGAGTTGATATATTTGCTCTTAAGAGAGCTTAACACATAATATTGATTTCATCTATATATAAAGATCTAAAAATACCCCCTGTGTAACAGAAGAATTTTCTCAAAAAAAATTTCACCTTGAGTAGGTATATTTATTTAGGGATCTTGGCATGAAGCACGATATCGACCTACATAGATATACTAAAACAAATGCCTCCTGTCTGACATGGGGATGTTTGCTTTATTTCAAAAATATATTCTTGCGTCACAAGAGAATTTCCAAGCAAAATGTACATATATAATAACAGTGAGGAATAATTGGTATTCTGAGCACCATGACCAATTCCCCTTCTTGAAAGATTCGAAGACACACCATATGATCAAATGCTTTAGACATCCTTGCTCGGTAGACTTCTAAGTTTTGCTGAGCTTGGAGCCTAATTTCGTCAAGCGCGTCAAGCTCTTCCATCTATAGACGGGCATTCCCATCTTGAGTGAGATTGTGTTGAATGACTACTCAGAGTGAAAGTAATTCAAGTTCAAGTGGCAAGGCTGCTTCAACTCCAAATACTAGCACATAAGGAGTGGATTTTATGGGAGTGCAGTCCAGATGTCACGCCACTATCTTTCTTTAAGATAGTTTCACTTCGAGGCTTTGGCCTTGAAATTTGCTTACCTTTTAGCCGGGACCTTTCGACGACGGATTCTTGGACCTGTGGCCCAATTGTCACGCCTCGATGCTCACTGTGCTGGAATTGAATTGGTTGACATCTTGTCGGGATTGTAGGAGGTCTCCTTGAAGGAGCAACTCTGGCCTCCCAGATGATAGGACCTTTGTATTTTCTTTTTATCAATCCTCTCTCCTTAGCAACTTTGAGGGCTCGATATACTCTTGCATATACAATTTTGAGTTTCCTCACTAGAGAAACTTGAACCTAACATTGGCTAGTCCATAAGGGCTGTTTGATTCGACTAGTAGAGTTATTCTGCTTTATCCATCTTAGGCTGTCAAACCTTTTATGGGTTGGAAGACTTACTTCTGGTTCACAGCTAGTTGTACAATTTTCTACTTGAACAATGGTTGTTGAGCACGTAGTTTAGCATTTCTTTTTCTCCGCTGTCTCTGGGTTAGCTTGCTTCCAAATAAAGAAGCTTTTTCATTGCTACTTCTTCTCGAGGCTTCAGTCTCCATATTTGTTTTCCTTTATGTCGGGACCTTTTGGCGGTGGATTCCTGGACACGCGATCTAGTTGTCACACTCTGATGCTCACCACGTATAACTTGTTTAGAATAGTCTTGAGTTCTTACTACCACTGATGGTAGTTTCTGTAGTGGAGCATTCTTAGCTTCTTTGATAATTGGCCTTTGATACATCTTCTTCATAAGGAATTTTTCTTTAACACCTTCAGGACTCTATGTACTCGAGCAGATAGAGTTTCAGGTTATTTCTTATGAAGAGTTAGAGCTGACTGTTGTTGAGCCCAAAAAGACTGCTTAACATCACCAGTAGAGCTATTCCTTTTCACCCATTTCAAAATTTCGAACTTACTATGAATGGGAACACTCACTTCTGGCATCAAGTTTGGTCGCATGACTAGTGATTCAGGCAACAACTACTGAGGTCATAGTTCAACATTTCTTCTCCTTTGCCTTCTACTCAATTTTCCTCCAGAAGAGGAGGCTTTAGCATCACGCCTTCTTAATGCGAAATGTTCAACTGGCAGAGGGTCGCATTCACAGGCATGACTGAAAATTTCTTCCAGTGATGATTCTTTTCATAACTGGCACCTCAGAATGACCCAATCTTTTGAATAGAAAGGCTCTTTTTCGAGAAACTTAGTAGCAGTAGTGGTCATTCCAATTGTCCTCCTCCATTGCACAGGTTGGTGCGTAGAATATGCAGTTGCTTCAAGTAAAGGATTATTTGCAACAGCAATGGTTGGGAAGTTTACACTACCAAATTGAATGGTAGCTCCAACATCTCCAATATTGATTACATCATTAGCCAAACGTATGTAGCTCCATGACCTAGCTGCATGATGAATGGTGTGTTCTGAAGATCCATCGATATAAAGAACAAGAAGATTAGTCATAATGATATAATTAGCTTAGATTTAGTTTCATTGATAATTGATTCTTTTTTATTTCAATTTTATTATACTTCACTATTATTATAGCTTAAATTTGACTAGCCAAAGATGGAAAGAGTAACTTATCCCCAGCGGAGTCGCCAAAAATCTGTGGGCTCTAAAAATTCATCACCAACCTCTCGCATATGAAGAGAGTTTGATTTTAGTGTCGATGTAATTTTCAGAAGGCAAATGGAATAGTAAATAAGACACTACCCAGAGATTTCGCCCTTATTTGGTGAGAACTTTAGACTGTTCGGTTTCCTATAAAGCAAGCCCCTATAGTTAATTGCCTCCCAAGAGAGAGAACTTCGACAAGGCTAGTCATTAGATTGCTAAATGTGTAGAGAATAGTAGCAACATGTGGAGTTTTGATTTTTAGATAGATGAAATTCATCAGTATTAGCTTAAAGCAGATGGTTGGGGGAATGATGACATGCCCAATCCAAATCCCATGGTTCTATCATCCCGGACTATCGCGGTCCCTAGTCTACTTAATCAGAGGAGATAGTCGACTCAACCTGATCGAAGGATCCTTATCAGCAACATATGGGTAACGTCATCCAAGAAATCCTTGTAGACCTGGGGTGATGTTTATCTAAGGAGATAAGTTTAAGTCCACCTTAGCTGACAGAGATATTTTTTTCTATCAGGTGTACCCTACGATTCTAAACTCAAAGGGCAGAGCCATTGGGGAGCATACGGGCTATAATTGTGATCGTAATATAATAGTTCTATTTGGCGACAATCACCCGATCAGAGAACTTTGATCATAACTACATCATATGAGGAGCCTACTGGCCAAGCCATGCAGTTAGAGGACACAGGTTACGTCCTTAGCGTGAGATTGATTGAGAGTGAACATAATAGAACACTTGATTTGACATTGGCTTCTTTGTGAGCTAGAGTTTTCTTAATTTATCATATTTAACAAACAATGCAGAAGGTGAGTTGGATTTTAACTTTAAGTTTTTAGAAATTGAATTTCATTTAAGCATTTTTTTAGATTGATACTTAATTTGAGTTAATTTGATTTGAAGTTAGAATCACATTTTGATGGAAGTATCCCCTCCGGTTGAAATCACCATTCAACACAACCATCATTGGGGTATGCAATATTATTTTAGATCCTGTAGACTCTATTAGTTTAATAATAGAGGATCGGATTTACTATCATATGACAGAATTAAGTTCTTAGATATTTTAATAAGTTGAAATTTTTATAGTAATTGAATTTTTAGATTTTATTAACTTAACCCTGCCCCAAGACCAAACGAAGCAACTCAAAGATCCTCAGACACTAGGTTTAAGCATTCAACATAGTGGCTGAGCCCATGCAGGTATTCTAATAATTCAAATAATTTTATTTTTAAGTCATGGGATTGATTTTATATTTTCATTTAATTCCAACTTGGCCTGCACAGCCTTTTCAGATATTAAAATTTGCACTCTAAATTTCTATGTTTGAGCACATGCAGACATTTATAGTTTAATAATTTCATCTAATTAATGAAATAATTGATTTTGAAAATCATAATTAGAATGAAATTCCTTAATTTTTGGATTGAAAGAAGCTTCATAATTCATGGAGAATTTAATTTAGTATCATCTTCTGTATACTTGTACAAAGAGTTGCAGATCCGGTGGTGTTGAAGGCGTTTTACATTTTCGTTTCAAAATATTACAACTTTATTTGTATTTAATTTATTCATTGCATTTTTCAAGTATCAATGATTATTTAGTTGTCGATCATTAACAATCTTTTAAATATTTATCAACTCATCATATTCAACTTTTGCACTTGCTCAGATAGCTTATTATGCATTCTTTAAGCAAACTTATTTGAATTCAAGCTTCTTTTGAATACAAGCTAATTATTCATTAAGAAGTCTTGCCTATACTTGCTAATAGGTTATTCAGTTATAGTGAAAACCTCTTATGAATTTCATCTGGATCCTATTAGTTTTGAAGATAAACACTTAGATATAACACAAATCTCATTATGTTTCAAACTCAATTTTAAATGCAAGACCCAAATAGTATTTTTAAAGGTTACATTCATGAATGATCATGAGTTGCCTAACTGAATTTGTGCTTATAAGAAAGCTACCAAATTTTTTACACATTTTATTCTCAATTTGGAATTGAATATTTAGACTTACCACCAATCATTTATCTTTTAATATTTAATTGAAATTTTTTACTTCATTTGATATTAAATATGATTTGTTCACATAAAAAGAACTTCAAATCCAACATGAATTTTTCCTCAACTCGAGATCAAGTTTCATATCTATGTGCTTAAAATATTTTGTAAGTGATCTACCGCTTCTTTTCTTTGGCTTAACATTTACTTTTATATTTATTATGTATTTTTCTTTTATTTAATTTGAGTTTAGATGATTTTTCATTTAAATTTGCTTAAGTCCCAAATGTCTATCCAAATTTTGGTAGTATTTTAGCGATTTAATCATTTCCGTGGTGGTTACGAAAATATTTTGGCTATCCTCATGCCACGAACGTGTGAGTTAGTATTTTGAATCACATCGTCGGCGAATTTCAGATCGTTCAGCGATAAGCATAATGAGACCTTCAATCACTTGTGTAAAAGTAAATATATATGCTAATATTTTTCTCCCCCTTTTTTTCTAAGTCTTAGGTTTAGTCAAAATTTTGGAAGCATTTCAACAAGAGTGCGTCAATAATTTTGAACTGCTTATCTTTGTAATAAGCGTGCGGTGTCTTATGATACCTTACCACAACACACACACACACACATATATATATATATATATTCCACGCACTTCTTTATATTTATAATCAACAACAATGATAGATCTATCGGAACTTTGATGGCAGGATAAGATTCTTGGAGAGATCAATTGCTTTAGGAGACAAAGAAAATTTGGAGAGAGCATATCCGATTATATTTTGTTTTTGTAAAGAAGAAGGTAATTGACATGGGAATAACTCAGTTTTTCAGGTTTGCCAAAATCTAAATTCAGATTTTCAGGTTAGCTGAAATCTGATTTCAGATTTCAAATTTACTGAAATTTCGATTTTAGATTTCGTGTGGGATTAACAGAAAAGAAAAGATTTTAAAATGGGATGGAGCTCGTTGGCTGTAGGTTTGCACTTAAAGAAAATGAAGCCATAAATCACAGATTTCAAAAAAAGAAGTTTGTACTCCATTTAGCCTTAAATCATAGAATTCAGGAAATCAAATCCTACTAGATTTTAAACCCCATTTCTACTCTATTTTGCTTTAAATCCCAAATTTCAGAAAATTAAAATCTGAATTTCAAATCCCGTTTATACTATTGTTTTGCCTTAAATCCTAGATTTCAGAAATCCACTCAGAAAATCAAATCCTATTTCTATTCCGGTTTTGCCTTACATTCCAGATTTCAGAAATCCTATTTCTATCCCGCTTCTACTCCATTTTTTTTTTGGCTTTGGGGAATCTAAGAACGGGAACTTGCGGTTGAGGGAATAAGCGTAGGTTCTTCCCTCAAGAGTCATTAGTAGGATATCAAACTCCCATTTTCTTTTTCTTTAGACACGCAATTGAATGTTAGATGAGATGGGAGATACAAACTAAATAAGAAATGGATTTCTTCGAAATAGAGAGCTGCTGGTGGGTGTTGGAGATAATTATTAAAGAGGATGCATTGAAGTGTGCAAGACGGCGGGGAAAAGAGAAGGATTTTCGGATTGAAGCTGAGTGAAATGTCAGATGATGGACTTACCACTTGGAGGAACCGGGATCATCAGAGAAGAGGAAGCAAATGGAAGAGAGAAATCCTGGGCTTTTCAGCTTACACGGACAGACGAGGGGGAAGGGATTGAATGAGAGAGGGAGATCTGGGGCTTGGAAGAGAATCCAGAAGGGAGAATGTGCACGAGTGGAGTTTCGAACGAGAGGGATCCATGCGGTTGGAGGAGTTGAGTGTTCGGTTTTGAGGGAAGAATAGGAGGGAACGGATGAGGAAAATCAAACTAAAGCGGGAAGAGTGCCGCAGGGGTACCATGCGAGAGAGAGGCGAGGTCGAGGTGAGGCCGAAGCGGGATTTGCATGCGTGAGAGATGAAGGAAATCGAACGAGAGAAAGGGGAAGAGAAGAATTGGGCTCCTGTGCGATCCAGCTCGGGTTGTTCGGCTATGCACAGATGAATTAGGGCCGATTTGGGGTCATTAGGTATAAATAGCCCTTTTTTAAAAAATAATTTTCTAACTGTTTAATCAATTTTAATATGAATTTTATGTAGACCTCATTATATGGCTAAAATATATTGATTCATAGTTATTTCGATGTTCGGACACCGGTGTAGTGCTTTAGTGATCGGGCTGTTTATTCACGAATTGGTAAATTTACAAAATTGCGCCGCCTTTCAATCAATCGATATTCATGTAGACTTACTTGAATTGAACGTGGATAGTCTCATTTGGTAGGTTTTGACGTTTTGAAGTTAACAGCGTAATCAATTTTACAAATGGAGGTCATTCGGACACCGTCGCAACTTCCCGACTTTGATATGCACGTCGACACATTGACAGCTCGATCGCTTGATCGGTTAATCTTTAAATTGTGCAATATTTATATTATGATCATTTTCGATATTCTGAACTCGATGGTGAAGTCCGTTCATCGATCAAAAATTATTTTGATTGATTTAGGCGCCATCTAGTGTATTTTAGCTCTGATTTGCGTCTTTAAGCATCCGAAGTCGATCAAATTCATTTTATAGGCTCGATTCAATTTATATAGCATATGTGGAGGTCAACACTATGTCAGTGAAATATTATCAAAAATTGAATCAAAACACTCAATCATAGATTAATTAGTATGGGCCTTAATTATAGTAGTCAAAACACCTAGATCTTATTTCTAAGCATATTTGATATATGTCATGATGGATCATCTACAACATTTAGTACTTGCAAAATACGATTATTCAAGATACTTGTTAAAATGAGCAATTGAACAAAGCAAATCTAATAGGGTTTATTTTTAATTTATGTATGCTTTAAAATATAATTAGTAATTTAAGTATTATTAAAAAAAATTTAGATATAGGTATAGTAGCCCATTTAGTGGGCGACTAGCGTGCCATGTCATATTCGACATGGAAAAGCAGCTGGTTTGTGTGGCAAGCTACGCCAGTTGCGGGCAACTAATCTGCAGCTAGTAGCTGGATTACTAGCTCTATAGCGTCTGCAAGCTAGTTGCTCATTAATTGGGCAACTAGTCTGCAGACAAATTTTTTTTTATTTCAATTAGATTACACCAAGTCATTAAACATATTCAAGTCGTTAAGGTGAATTAATATTAGGCATATTGAAGTTATTAATGATATGTACACTAGAGCTATTACATCAAATATTGGCTTTAAGCCTTTATTTTTTTGCTTTAGATATGGACGTTCTTACTAGGAATTTATAGGAAGAGTATTGAGGATCAACAATTTTTTACCGATTGTTGATGTAAATGACTTGAATATTAGGCATATTCACATCAAGGATCGGCAATGTTTTACCTTAGTGTATGATTTTTTGCTAATGCCATTCTTCTTGTTGATAAGACTATTGAGTGAGTCCAAGAGAAGCTTGAATTATGGAGGTCAACCTTAGAGTCTAAAGGTTTTCGTTTAAGTAGATCTAAAACTAAATATATGGAGTGTAATTTCAATTGTATAAGTTATAGTGGTAGTGTTGTGCCATTAGGTGAACAAGTCATTAAAAAGAGTGAGCAGTTTAGATAGTTAGGCTCTATTATTTAAAATGTTGGTGAAATGGTAGTAAAAGAGAAAAGAGAAAATTATTTATATTCAAACACATAGAAGATTACCAAAATAATGCAATACAATAAAGTTCCAAAATATATACAAAGAAATGGAACATCTACTATAGCACAATCCAAAAAGAAAAATAAAATATACATGAACCAATGCAGTACATACGCATAAGCCACACTATCCTGAACAGCTAATGCCTCCATCGTCCGCGTGAAATCGCACCACTCTCAGGAGTATACTGATCAGGTGCATATAATGGATGTTCACGCAGCTGATGGTAGCCCTCTAATGTAAGATCTTCAGAAGTCTGCGTAGGATAGTCATTGTTGAACTCACTTTTGGAGTGAGCTCTTAATCTCCTCTTCAAATACTTAGGACTCTTCTAGACACTAAGAACTCTTTAGTCATAAGACACTTCTAGTGATTAGGTGAACACTCAACCTAAGCCTAGAGACTTAGAAGTGTTAATCATAAGATCAGGCTATGCTTTAGGGCTTCAGGAAATTACCTATCATATAGCCTAAACCTAATCTAGATACACTTTCCCAAATCAAACCCAGATTCAATTCTGAAACTAAATCTCAAATTCAAATTCAAATTCCAAATCTAAATTCAAATTTGACTCCAAATGATTGAAACCCAAAATCAAATTCAAATCTTAATACCCTTCCTAAGTCATATGAACCACATTCATAAGCTTAGCCAAAACTCTCTTTAGATCAAATCAAACTCATTCGATTTCTTTATAAATTAATTATTCTTTCATTTATATTCACAAATGAAAATGAAATCCAAATTCAAATGATCAAAATTATATCGAAAATCAAATCCAAACTTAATCTAAGCCATTTAAGCCTATTCTCTGGACTTAACCAAATTCTATCCAGATCAAGTCAAAATCAATGGATTTTCTCTCGAATCAATCATTCATTCGATCATTTATCCAAATATAAATAAAATCTACAATTATCAAATCAAATGACCCAAATTTAACTTCTTTTGTCTTAAAAATTTCAAATGAGACAAAATTCATTAGACTCTAAATTGATTACCGTTGAATTTATATTTCAATCTAGGACTCCTATATAAGTTCAACTAAACTCGAATCAAATCAAAATCAAACAATTGACCCACTTAGGTCCACTTGACCCAAAGTGACCTAAAGGACCCATTTGAGCCAATTTCTAATCCAACCCAAATTGGATTGAACCAAGCTCGCCAAACCTTCCACCATAATTGTTGATCACACTAGGGTGATCAATTACAATCAATTGGGCCAAACCAAGCCCCATTGGCCATTTGGTCCACTTGATCCAAATTGGCCTAAAGGACCAAATCGATTTAAATCATGATCTAACTCAAATTGATTGCAACCAATGGCTCAAGTTCATTCCAAATTGATTATTAAACTTAACCAAAGCTATAATTAAATATAATTTGATCAATTGAGCCCAATTGGTCAACTTGACCCAACCTAGGCCAAATTAGCCTAAAGGGTCAATTTGACCTAAATCCAAATTAAATCTAAATTAATTCAAATCAAAGATCACATTCATCTTTAATTAGCCAATTGAACATGAATCAACCCATGACTAATTTTGGCCAATTTGTCAATCAATTTGACAATATGACCCATATGAAATTTGGCAAAATCCTTGAAACCCAAATTGGGGTATCAAATCTGACCCAAACTCATTTGAGATCAGCCCAAAATCAACCCAACCCATTTAAACCTCTCATGGATCCTCCCCTACATAGGATTCCACCAAACCTCATTTAATTCTCCCCCATCATATGCACTTAACTCCTTCCCAACATTTACATTGAATAGGGCTGATCATATGGCAATAAGAGAGAACTTTGGAGCAAAAATCAAAGTCCTCAATCAATCCATCATCAATTCCAACCACCCCAAGCAAGATGACAATCAATTTGGAGCCAAAAAAGTCAAAAAAGAATGGCCATTATAAAGTGCTTGGGGATTCTTCCCCGCCACACTATTCAAAATTTCAAAAAGCTCCCCAAAGCAAAGGAACCCATCCCCCACTCTTGAGCTTTTTGAGCTCAAAAACACAAATAGTTGCTTTTTCTAGGCATTGAAATGAGAAGACACCCAAAGTAAAGGTTAAAGATCATTCCAAAGCTTCCTCACATACCTAGAGTTCGCTTCTCTTCACTCACTAAACCATCCCGAGGTAAATTTTGCCAAACTTTAGCTACTTAGATTTCATTATTTTGTTAATTTTCTTGATTTTAGAATTTCCTAGATAATCTCATTTTACTTTAAATCATCCAATTAAAAATAAAATTTTTGGAATCGACGCAAAAAATATTGGATAACAAGTTTTCACTTAGAAACCTATTTTTCTTTTAAAGCCTAAACATATTCTCATCCGATCTAAGCTACACCGCATCCGATCATTCAGATCGGATCTGGATCTGTGTGGATCTCGATCGCCTTGGATCGCCATGCGACCGCCCGACGTGGTTCGCGCTGACCGATGGCATAATGCGCCGATCTTGATCCTCGATCGCCTGACCGACCGGATGCCCCGACGGCGATCGACCGCCAGAGTGAACCATGGGTCACTCTCCATCATTGACGGTCTTCCCGCCCGATGGTCGACGCCGCCGGCATTTTTTTTTATTTAAAAATTAATTTAAATCACCTAAAACTTCAAAATTCATAAAAAATAAAATACTTAACCAAAAAATTAAACAAAGCTTGTTGATCTTTCTGAGAAAAAAACTAACAAACCCAAAATTTCACTAAAGTATTTTGAGTTTAATTTGAGTTTTAAAAAATTAAATTATTAATTAAACCAAAAAATATATGTCGATTAAGTTGAAATTTCAAGGATTGAAATTAAAGTTAAAACACACCTACCAAAAAATTTCAAGTGAAAAGGACTGATTGGGAGAGAAATTAAATTTTGAAGTTCATTGTCCATTTTAATAAAATAAATCAAATAAAAATTCAAAATTTACAAAAATCTTCAAAACGGCTTAAATCACGTCAATTGACATGTAGGACTCTTAAAAAAAAATAATGTGATTTTTTGAATCCTAATGAACCCCAAACAAACACTTAAGATTAAAGTTTAATCAATTAAGGAGTTAATTAAAACATAATCTAAAAATAATTTAAATATCAAATCAAAATCAAAAATGAAATAGCACTTAAGCAATCATTAATCAAACCTCAAATCAAAAAATATCATCCTTAGAGAAAATTAAATTAAATATGATTTAAACTAATAAAACTCAATTAAATGATTAAATCTTAAATCAAACTTAAAATTAAACAAATCTAGAAACTTTAACATGGGTCAATAACTATAACTAAACCTACACTAAGCATGAAATCTTAATCATATGAAACCCCTTAATGAGTATAAATAAACTAATTAATCATTAAATAAACTAAAAAATCAAATTGATTAATAAAACCAATTCAACATAATCATTTAATACTAATCAATTAAACCAAATAAAAGTTAAAGTAAACTTAATTAACATATGATTAAATCACATCCATTTGGAATAAGATAATTAATTAACCATTAAATATTTCAACCTAATAACTAAATCAAACATGTTAATGAAATCAAACAAACATAATGAATCAAATCAAATAAAACTCTAATCATAAATAATCTTAATTGAAATGAAATAAATAATTAATTCACTTAATAATAAATTGGTAATAACAATAATCCTTTAATCAAATCAAACTTAAGTAAAACACTTAACTAAATCAAATCACTCACATGTGAAAATTAAGTCATTAATTAAACAAACCCTTAATTAATCTAATGATTTAAAATTTAATTACCTTAATCAAACTTAATTAATCAAACATCTAATTAATGCAAACTTAATGAATTAATCCATCATCTTAATTAATCAAATTAATTTAAATAAGTTACATTAAAGCTAACTAAAATTAAGCTTAAATCAAACCTAATTAAATTTAATATTAATCACACCTAAACTAATTAAGTTAATCAAATTAATCATATTAAACCTAAGCTTAATCAAACATAATCAAAATGCAAAATACTAATCAAAACCTAAATTAAACCTAAATCATTAAGTCATTAATTACATCAAAAAATAAATCTTTATTTAATTAATCAATTAAACATAATTACTCTAATTAAACTAATTACCCTTAATAATCAATAAAAACATTAATGCAAACTTAATAAATTAATCCACCATCTTAATAAAATATTAAATCAATTAAAATTAATTCAAATCACTTAATTAATCCATTAATTAATTGATCACACATCTAATTAAACTAATTAAATTAAACTAATCAAACATAAATGTAATTAAATCAATTTTAATTTAAACTTAAATCATTAAGTCATTAACACATCATTAACCTAAACAAATATGAAATCAAATTAAAAAAAATTAAACAAATCTTATTAATTTAATAAATCAAATACATCTTAAAGTAATTAAAGTTAATCATAAACTTAAGCTTAATTAAACATAAATCAAATCAAAATGCAATTAAATACTAATCAAAACCTAAATTAAACCTAAATTATTAAGTCATTAATTATCATCATCTAAACAAAATATGAAATCAAATTAAAATTAAAACCTTATAATTAACATAAATACACTTCTTAATTAAACTAATCACATAATCATTGAACCTAAGCAAACCCATAAAACTAATAAAGCTAATCAAATCAAATTAAATTAAATTAAGAAAGACTCTCATCAATTTAATATGTAATCAAATCCTCATTCAACCTACTTAAATAAGATAAACTAATTAACTATCCAATGTATGAAATCAAAATACAAACCAAACTTTGATAAACATGACAAATGGATGAGATTAAAAATAAAATCCTAATTACAAAGAATCAAACTCAATTAAAATCAAAATAAAATCTCAATTAATCTAATCGATCAAACTACAAATAATGAACCATAATCAAATCAAATAAACATAAACAAGTCACATAACATAAATCAAAGAAAAGAATTAAATATTAAAAAGGATATTGAATTATCAAGATTTAATTAAACTAAAACATCAATAAATTAAAAATCAAAACACATGAATTTAAACAAACTTAAACTTCATTAAAAGGATATTGAATTATCAAGATTTAATTAAACCAAAACATCTAATCTAAAATTAATCAATCAAAACACATGAATTTAAACAAACTTAAACTTCAGATATTAAGGATATTGAATTATCAAGATGTAATTAAACCAAAACATCTAATCCAAAATCAATCAATCAAATACTTAAACAAACTCAAATTCTAAATTCTAAATCAAATCAAATAAATCAAATCAAATAAATTACAAATTCAAATGGGCTAATTAAGATACTTAAGGACCAGTTAGATTCTTTAGAATGATTAGATGAAAAATGAGTTCTATCTACAAATGGAGTTCATTCTACTCTTCATTCTTGAAAACCTAAACATCATTTTTATCCAAATAAAAGTGAAAAAAATGAAAAATAAATCATTAAATCATTTAAATTGAAATCACCCAAAGGTAAAATTTAAACAAATTCAAACCCAAATTGAAACTTAAACTAAAGAACTAGTAAAAACAAAGCCTTAAGCACACATTAGAATACTAAGTCACCACTTCTAGTGCTAAGTTGGGCATGTATGATGTTGTGTATTTTATGTGATGTAATATTTTAGACTGGATGTTAGGTGTATATAGATATAGTATTATTAATCATTTTTTTCACAGGGGGTTGTGCTTAAGGGGTCGCTATAATAAAAATATAAATTATTTGTTATAGTTGCCCCTAAGCATAACTCATGTTAGACAGTGTTACTGTGCTAAGTCCAAATTATTCATATAACTACTTGGGTTGTATGGTATGTTTAGCTAACATTTATTTTGTGTGTTTAGATTTATTTTTTTCTATTTTTGATGTAATTTTGCATTAGAATTAGATTAGTGTTATTAGATGAGAAGTAAGGCGGCTTACCTTGCCTATGATGCCTTTGGAGCAAAAATCAAAAGAGAAGAAGAAATGAAGAAAAGAAGACCCCATAACATATTATATTTTTTGTAATGGTTGTATAAGGCAGTGGCTACCCATATTTTTTTTCTTTTCGGTGTCTAACCCAAGACCTCCTTTATTTTTTTACAGTCTATAAAATTATTTGATGTTGTTTTAGATTGCATTAGAACAGCATTTTCATAGTTTCTTTATGATTGATGTTTGAATGTGTGGCTGATGCAGTTCTTAGGATGAAATTAATTTTCTACCCAATTAACAACTCATAATTAAAATTTTAAAATAACTCATAACCTCACATAAAGCCTAGAATTAAATCAAGATAATAAAATTTTTAGCAACCCCTTAGTGGATGAATGAATGTATATCATGCATGTCATATTCTTTCCACTCTTATTAAGAGGGGCTTCCATCTTTGTAGAGAATGAAGGCTTAACCTAGAGAGCCTTTGATGGAAGAACACCCTTTCTCTCTTGATTTGGCCCATAATCAAATTTCTCATGCATTTAGGCATACAAAATCCCATAGCTTGTGTCAAAATAAAGAGTCAAAAGAATCAAATAAATTTGATAAAATTTGCATTAGATTAAGTCATGGATTCATACCACTCATGCTCTAGTCTAGGAGTGAGTTTAAGGACTTAGTTTCTAAATAACAACAACCTAGCCATCTTGCAAAGCATAAGACTTGCTAAGATAGAAGGAGAGTTGGCCACACCTAATAAGTAAATAACAGGTGGTTTATTCTCTCTATGGTAATAAATACCCATTCCTTAGATTTAGGTGTCTTGTTTTGTACCAAGGCTCCCTAGTTTAGAATAGTAGTTTTGAGCTACAAGCATAAACCCTCATTCTTAGGCATTTTCACTATTTGTGGAATTATAACAAATCTAATAAAATGTCAACTCAAATAATTAACTCTCTTCAATTTTAAAAATATAAAGCCCAATTATAGGGTAGATTGGAATGCTCACTAGGCTTCCTAGTATCATGAGCATTTCTACTTTCTCTTTGATTCCAAAATAAGTCTTCTCCTTGATCTATCCCATTTGATTTTCTAAAATAGCCAATCCTTTGATAGTCTTAACCTTGAAATCTTTGGAGACCCTAATCTACTTTAATCGAGAGTATTCTTAAGGAATTTTCATTCCTTAGATGTAATTAACTATGGGCTTGCCTCATAGGGAACTTAATGAACGCTTAAAATAAACCCTACTTTACTTTTCCATGTAAAGGGGAAAGATCTCTGCATATTCAAGACCCATCATGCCTTAGAGTCCTTATTAGGTGATTAGTCCATTATGGGGTGATTTCTATTGAGATAGTACATCATTCCTTAATGTCATCATACATCACTTCAATAAGTACCCCTAAGATCTCATGGGTCCCACATCTCAAAAATAAACATATTTTTCTAAGACTCTGGATGGTTCCTCTCTCCATCTTTAGACAATTATTATCTCCAAGCATGATAGTGGACTTATATTTTATATAGGTGAGACTATCATTCTTCCATCACTAGCTTATTTCATCCTTAAGCAAAGCTCGCCAACATCTTAGTTTTAGACCTCTCAGTTTTAAAATCCCTATTGGATTCCCCTAGTGAAAATTAAAATTAATCAAACAAAGGAGATGACCAAAATTATCTCTTCACATTGATGGTGAGGCAAGGTTCATCCCATGAATAAGAAAATAAAACTCTTCTATAACATGTCTTTCCAAAAGCACTTTTCAAAATACATCATAAGAGATCTTTACACAAAAAATTTGTAAGAATTTTCAAAAGGCACAAACACATATAAAATCTTTAACAAATCAAGATTTTACAATGAGATTCTTTTAAAAATCAAAATCAATAAATTTTAATGTCTTTTTAAAAGATTTTCTTTAAATGCTATCCCCATCCCACTCAAATTTGTTGGATGGAGATTCTATTTTCAAATAAAATCATGATATAAATTGAAACTATTTTCAGCATACTATGTGTTGGAGTTTCTCTTTGCAAAATCATACACATATAAAAGAGAAGTCAAGACATATTTGAACCCCATGACATACCCAAATTTGTCAAATGAGTTCCCCTTCCCTTAGAATAGAGCAAATTGAATTCTATTTGCATTTGTTTGATAAAATTTTCTTACCAAAGTCTTGGACTTCAAGACATATTGATCCCATTTGACATGTCCAAGTATGTCAAATGAGAACCTTTTGAAAATCATAAGAACAAATTGAACCCATTTAACATACATAATTTGTCTTTTAAAAATCATAAACACATTTAACTTTCATAACATACAAATTAAGAGTTTTCAAATCATAAACATTTGACTTTCACTTAACATACCAAATTTGTTAAGTGAGAGTTTCATTTTCAAAATCATAAACATTTACTTTCACTTATATACCAAATTTGTTAAGTGAGAGTTTCATTTTCAAAAAAAAATCATAAACACATTTAACTTTCACTTAACATACCAAATTGGTGAGAGTTTCATTTTCAAAAAAAATCATAAACACATTTGACTTTCACTTAACATACCAAAATTTGTTAAGTGAGAGTTTCATTTTCAAAATCATAAATGCATTTCACTTTCACTTAATATACCAAATTTGTTAAGTGAGAGTTTCATTTTCAAAAAAAAATCATAAACACATTTGACTTTCACTTAACATTTGTTAAGTGAGAGTTTCATTTTAAAAAATCATAAACACATTTGATTTCTTTACAACATACCAAATTTGTTAAGTGAGAGTTTCATTTTCAAAATCATAAACACATTTGACTTTCACTTAACATACCAAATTTGTTAAGTGAGAGTTTCATTTTCAAAATCATAAACACATTTGACTTTCACTTAACATACCAAATTTGTTAAGTGAGAGTTTCATTTTCAAAATCATAAACACATTTGACTTTCACTTAACATACCAAATTTGTTAAGTGAGAGTTTCATTTTCAAAATCATAAACACATTTGACTTTCACTTAACATACCAAATTTGTTAAGTGAAAGTTTCATTTTCAAAATCATAAACACATTTGACTTTCACTTAACATACCAAATTTGTTAAGTGAGGGTCTCTTTTCAACACACATTTGATCCCTATTTTAACATACCAAATTTGTTAAATAAGGATCCAATTTTTCATGTCAAACCACACTTGAGCTTTCACTTAACATACCAAATTTGTTAAGTGAGAGTCTCATTCTCAAAGAAAAAAAAAACATATCTCAAACACATTTGGGGCTTTCATTTAACATACCAAATTTGTTAAGTGGAACTCCCATATCCAAAGAAAAGCAAATTTATATCACAATCACATTTAAATTTTACTTAACATACTAAATTTGTTAAGTGAAAGTCTCATCATCAAACACAAATCAAACACATGTGGCATCTACTTAACATACCAAATTTGTTAAGTAAGAAGCCCCATTTTCAAAATATCACACAATCAAATCTTCACAAGAAAAAATATTTCAAAAATCACAACCTCTTAGCATACCCAAATTTGCTAAGTAAGGTCTTTCAAACTATCAATATTTTCAAACAAGATGCAAAAACAAATATCTCCAAGAAAATCTCCTCAAATTTTAGAACCCCACCAACCTACCTAAATCGTTGAGTATGGGTTCAAAATTGAAATCAAATGGCGAAGACTCTCCTCAATATCCAAATCTCTCCAGTGAACCCCACTTAGCATATTTGAATTGTTGAGGGTTCAAAACTCCAAACTTCGTTACTATGGAACATATCAAGGCAATGAAAGTTATATTTCCAAATGCGCATATACATTAGTGCGCCTTTTTAAGTTTTCACACATGGCAGCTTAGAAGTATATGTTTACTTTTCCTTTCAGGATAAATTTGGCCTTGATCGGCTCCTCACCGAACCCACCTCATTCATTTTGGCCGGTTTGAGGGGCTAGGATCACAGAGGGACCACCTCACAAGTTAAAGGTATGGTGACCAGCGGTTTGATCATCCATCGAGATGTCATCCACTAAGAGGAAGGCGTGGGTTCCACAAGCTGTTGTAGTTCTATGCCGCTGCACTCTGGTTCCCCTTTCTACCCCAAGACAGCACCCACCGCTCTCCTTCGGGAAGGCTACCTATCTTCGTGGATAGTCTCCACCCTTGGTCTAGTTCTCTCATGCCGCCCCTCTAGGACACACGCAACCATTGCCGCAAGATCAAGCGATCATGACCGCAAGTGGCAAGAGAGGTAGTTTCCACCAGTAGGAGTTACCTAGATAGATCTCCTCTTATCATAAAGAACAAGTTTCACCCCTCTCTTGGAGGAAGACATTAATAGGATCTCTCACCTCAGATTCATTTTGAGGCTCCTAGGATGATAGGAGAAGGTCGATGCCCTTGATTAGTTCTCTGTGGTTGGCAGCTTATGACCATGAGACCGGAGCTCAATTTGATTTACGTCATCATCCCTCAGCACACATCGAGAGAGGGGGAGGCTGTATCAGATACAGATAGAAATGTGGGTATGGTCAGTCGGCCTCCTCATGGACTTTCGATCGCCTACCACGTCATCATACGATAAGATTCTACATGGGTACTACCCACCATAGAGAAAAGCTCTAGAGGCTGTTACCTCCACCACACCGATCCACTCCTCGCCCACCATCACCTGTTCAGGTCTCGCCATCCACCATGCCTACAAAGGCATAGAAGATAACATCTGGGGAGAAGAAAGCCCCATTGGTGATCCGTATGGCCAAAGGGTCCCACTTCATCTACTCCACCGACTGAGGTGAGGGCATTTCTCTACCTCCTCCTACTTCTCTTGGTGAAGAAGGAGTGACTCAGATCGCGCACCACCACAACCACCACCATCGAGTAGTTAAGCAGTAGGTAAGGGGAAGGGATAGTTCTAGTTCCCCATGGCGGATCTCCTGGATTACTCCACCCATGAGCCACGAGCATGTCTCTTCCAGCCATGACCCTCCTGAGCAAGACTCAAAGGATAGCATGGTGTAGTGAGCATAACCTCCACCTCCGAGGTGTTTGTCCACACGATTAGATCGCTCTATATGAGAGATTCAAGATCTTTGAGAAGAGGAACTTTTGGGGATGAGCTCGATGAAAAGAGATGCTAGGTCAATTTTGATCCAGATGAGGATGATCTCTTGGAGACTGAAAGTCCATATGGTCAACACTAGGGTTCCTCCTGGGGATCAAAGATAGCGAGGGTATTGTAGTGAGGAAGAAGACACACTCATTCAACCCAACACCTTCGTCAACAACTTAAGCAGAGAGATGAGCATATCAGGAAGATGGAGAAAAGAGTTGAAGACTTGTTAGCAGCAGTCCTAGCACTTCAAGGCTAAGCTCCATCAGTATAGCCTACTCCCTTAGAGGCCACCACCTGGTTGTTGCATATCGACGCCCCAAGAGTACATCTCCGTGGACCGATAGGATCTACACATAGGAAGGTCAGATAGACCTCCATGCAAAGAGATATAAACATATGGTGGAACAGCAAGTGAAGGAAGCATTGACAAGCCAGGTGGCTCATATGTTCCAAAGGGTAGACCCTACCTGAGGAATTTGATGTAGTCCAATATCCTAAGGGTTTTGTGCCACCATCCTTCAAGATGATTTGGAAACCCTAAGCATATAATACACAATGGGTTATGAACGCAAGGTAGTGATGCAGATTGTATTTTATTGGTACCAACTCAATTATTCAAAGGAAACTTTGAGTTGAGCACTCTTCATCAAGAGATTTGGATGGAGCCAAGGGTAACTATGGGTGACATTTGGCATGCTCAAAATCCTAATGAGTCCTTGTTGATTATATTCTCGTGGCAAACAGTATGAAATGCAAACCATACTATCCCAACAAGATGCTATAGAAATTCTTCTCAAGAATATTCATGGTCGCTTTCATGCTCAAGATTTACAATCAAAACCTTTGAGAAATTAATCAACAAGAGGCTAGGGAAGCCAAAGTTACCTTTTCAAGACTAATCATTCAAGCCAAGCATAAAGCATTCGAGAAGAAGGTAGTAGTGTTAGAGAGGAAGTACCATCCGAGCTCAATAGAGACCTCATGCAAAGCTTTCTCCTCCTTTACCACCACCCGATACCCACCACCACAGCCACACAATCCGCCACCTCCTCCATAATATACCGATCGTCATATCCATCGCTAGTAGCTATTACCCACCTTTTTGATAGATTGAATAATCCATATTCATTCAAGAGGGAGGTAGTTAGAAGATCTTTAAGAATCTTTTAAAAAACTTACTGCACTGAGCCAAGAGGCCTAAGATGTGGGCAAGAGTAATGATCCAACTATTGCCCCCTACCACATGGTTAGTCATGTCTTGGAGGATTGTGTCACCTTTAAGGACTAGCTTGAGTGCGCTATAGTCAAGAGCTATTATTATCCCCAAGGAATAAGAACAACCCTCAGCCTATGAGAGTAATTCTGGGATACTTTGAATCCTCTTAAGATAAAAGAAGTTGGGATATTGCCTTATCTCAACCTCTAAAAAGTGGTCTCTAAGATCAAGAAGCTTTCTGGTTCAAGCAACTCAAACCTCCAACACAAGGAAGGTTTGCAAGTTGCCAAAGATAACTTGAAGAAGGTGTGCCCAGTAGTTTACCTTACTTGCGAAGATAAGACAACCACCGGCCCAAGTCCAAAGACTCCATCCACCATTATAGCTACTACTTCTTCCTCCACTCCTCTTCGATTGTATCAGACGACAAACAAGGGCACTATACCCTTTCCCACTTTTATTAGATTTCTATCATGTACCTCCATCTAAGAAGAAATCAATGAAGAAAGCTTTCACTTACATCTTGTCCACTGATACTCTAGATTTTATTCCTCTCAAAACTCTCCAAGTCTACAAAATAATAATGATAACTCTAGTTGATCATTCCTCTTCTGATTTAGAAATGATTTTCCATTTCTAATCATTTTTGCATTGAGATTGATTTGGAGTCATGACTCCATGATCCTAGGAGAAGTAGTGAACAAGAGGTAGAACTTTCACTAAATCATCTCAAGTCACTAAAGTCAACCAGTGGCAAAGTTCTACCTGGGTGCACCTCGTGATAAGGGTAAGCAAATCATTGGTTCTAAAGAATATATAGTACCTCCATAGGATGCTCCACCCATGAATATGCTTATGGAAGATCAAGAAAAGGTTGACTACAATATCCTAGCACATCTTAGAAAGCTGCCAGCCAAGTTAAGCATATATGATGACCTTATCTTATCCAAAGAGATGAGGGAATCTCTAATCAATGCTCTTCTTGATCCAGAGATATGCTTAACCCAGCTGATCGCTACTGAGGAGGCAGTTGAGAAGGAGTTACATTCGATGAAGACTTGTTCTAGAAACTACCAAGCACAACTTCCTCTTTACATTACAAGGATATGGAAGATACAGATATCCGGAGTTCTTGTTGACTGGTGCATCAAATTATGAGTCTAAAACCTCACTTAGGATTGACATCTCCAAACTTTCAAAAAGAGGATGATGTTGAGAGGATTCAATGAACAAGGCGAGGGCTTTAGCTCTATAGTGTTGCCATTAAGAGATGATTGGAAAACCAAGTTTCATATTATAGATACATCTTTCAATGCTTTGCTTGGGAGATTTGGATACATGAGATAACATGCCATCCTCTCTACAAGTGCATGAAGTTCATGAGGGTGGATTGAATACTCCAAAGGAGATCTTAAGCATTCCGGAGGTCAATATAAGGATGCCCTACTATCTCCCTCAAAATCAACAAGTATTCTGTGAACTTGAGAAAGTTTAAAATAAATGAAAAGAAAATAAAAATAAAAGAAAAGAAAAGAAAAAAAAAAGAAAAGAAAAAGAAAAGAAAAGAAAAGAAAAGAAAAGAAAAAGAAATGAGAAAGAAAATAAAAGGGAGCAAAAAATAGACTTGGAGAAAGAAAGTAACATTAGATTCCACCCACGCTCATTACTCCATGAACATATGGGTAGGATGACTGACCTCCACCGTGCAAAAGGAAGAGGTAGATCCTGAGACATGCTTAGATGGAAGACCTCCTTATTGGCCACCCAATAGAGTTATGTCCCGCTACTGACTACACCTACTATCTATATAGACTTAGAATTCGAGGATGAGTCATATATGATTAGTAATGCTAGCTAGCACTTCCAAATGCCTCATGCAAGTGACTGAGCAGCCAATGAAGACCTGCTCCAAGCAAAGCATAAGTGTATCCAAGTCTGAAAAAAACATCAGTTGGGAACTTTAGCTTAACCCCACTTTCCTCACAAAAAAGTTGGGTTTGGTAGTTAAGGAAGCCCCAAGTCTTTCACAAAAAAGTGTGAAAGGGAGCATCATCCTCAAGTCAAGAAGCATGTAGAACTTGAGGATGATTCATATAAAGATTTAATAGAATTACCTTTGATCATTGTGTTCTTAAATTTAGCAAAGAAAGGATTAATTCCATGTTTGGTCTAAACATATACTTTTGAAAGGTTATGGGACAACAAATGTAGACATTTATAATCAACATCGACTAGGATTTGGATGTTGATTACTTGATGATGATTACCGCTAGTCATCACCAACCATTTGGGATCGACAGTTCTTTTCAAATCATGCTAACTCATGAAAGGTGTGCTTAGAAACTCGATGATCCAAATGACTTTGAAGTCAAGGATGCACCGAAGTTCAGAGGAGATCGATCAACTATGTGCTAAAGAAATCAACTTAGAACTAAAGATCTACGCCAACATATCAATTTCTATTGAATGAAAAGAAACCAATGATTTAGTGAAGCTATTGAAGTTTAAGATTGCTTTGCATGGAGTTGAAGAGATGTCCTCTATCTCCCATAGTAGCCCATAAACAATATAACCTAATGCTAACCCTATCAAGATTCCTAGATGCATGTGACCAGACATAATAAATGGTCACTTCAAATCAAGAAATCATGATCGCTTTATTGGGAAGAAAATATCCTACACCAATGTCATCCCAATTAAGAAAAAGAATGACTAAATTTGCATATGTCATTTTAGGGATCTAAATAAGGCATGTCTAAGTGAATTTTCACTTATACTAATTCAATGGTGAACATCGCCTCTCATCTCAGACTATTCTCTTTATGGGTTCTTATAACCAAGAACCCCAAAGGATGAAAGAAATTATTGCCTTTGAATTGAATGAATATGTTATAATCATGCCTTTCATTTTAAAAGGATTCACATACCAACAAAGGCGATCAATTGATGAACTTATTCATCATCATGTTGAATACCATCATGATCTCATCAAAGTAAAGAAAAGGAAGACCATCTCTTTGACTTGAGAGTTTTCAATGACAAGACAATACAACCTCAAAAATGAACTCCCAAGTATGCATTTGGAGGCTTTGAGAAATTCCTTATTTGTTGTTTGACACCAATGAAATCTCCTAAGATCAAAGCTATCTTAGAAATGCCACCCCCTAAAAGCCTAACATAACTTAGGTCATTCCAAGGGTAGTTGGTGTATCTAAGACACTTCATTTCCAACTTATCGAAGATGTCAACTTCTGACTTGTCAGATGCCAGTTCAAATGGGATGATAAAAAGCCATATGTTGAAGACACATAAATATCCATGATCGCCCTCCCTATGATGATGAACAAATCATGAACTTATTAGGTGCCACCGGGAGATGTACTTTGATGGTGCCTTCCTCTCAAAGAGGAGAAGAACCATAATTTACTATCCGTGGAAGGAGGGTAGAATAGTTCTAACTGGATGTGATGAGATTCTCATATCATATATCCAATCCATGCACCAACAATGAAGTCGAATATGAGGCTCGACAAGTCGAGTTAGTCATTACATTACACATCTAGTATCAACATCTTTGGGATTCTCAAGTCATCAACCAAATGGGTCTTACAAAGTTCTAAAGCCTAAGCTCCATCATTATCACAAGTATACCATGGAATTGCCCAAATCCTAGGTTACCATCTACAAGATTCCTCGAGAGAGAATGTAGTGTGCATTAGCCAAGCCAAAGAGTTGGCATAAGATGAGTCCATTCCAATAAGGGTCCAAAATAGACAAGTCTTATCCCTAACTCATCGAGAGATTCTCTCTTGGGGGTTGAGGATGAGGAGTCGATTGAGGCAACCATTCATAGATTATTTAAATGTAGGCAAACTACCTCAAGAGAAATCATTGGCACACAAGGTAAAGTAGAGAGCCCTTTCCTAAACTCTTGTAGGTGGCACCTTATACCGGAAATCCTTCGATCATATATGGTTACGTTGTTTGGACAAACACGAAGCTTGTAGGATTGTGATCGAGGTACACTCAGGGTTATGTGGACCACATCAATTTGGTCCAAAGATGAAAGCCAAGATCAAGAGACTAAGATACTACTGGCCTTCAATGATCGCATGGACGCTAGAGATGCCACCAATGTCGTGTACATGTGTGTTCCTACATCAACCTCCCAACATTCTATATCTTATATTGGCCTCATGGCCATTTGAGTGATGGGATACTAACATTGTGGGTCCGATCGATCCTCCTTTTTTTAAAGGTCATCAATTCATTCTAGTTACTGCTAACCATTTTTCCAAGTGGGTGGAGGCAATCCCACTTAAAGAGGTCATAGCTCAACATGTGCTCCAATTTTTCAAAAACCATATCGTATATAGGTTCAAGGTGCCTCGATGAATTATATCTGATAATGGTACTGCATTCAAGAGCACTAAAATCAACAGCTTTGCTCGGAGACACAACATAGATTAGAGATATTCTACTATTTACTACCCAAGGGTAAAGCGTAAGCCTTCAACAAAACCCTCATTCAAATACTAAAAGAAGACTAGATGACAACAAAATGATAATGGCATGAGTTGGTTGAAGCCTTATGGGCTTACCGTAACATTAACTCCAACTCAATCTACACTTTCTCCTTAGTGTATGGGTCCAAGTCATCTCATTAGAAGTCCAACTCCCATCACTAAGGGTAGAAAAATCACAGAATGCAAGTTGTGATTGGAAGAGCTCAAGGTTTGAGGAGAGATGCTGGCATGCTAGAACCTCGAGTTATACAAAGCCAAGATGATTCAAGCTCATAACAAGCTGGTCTGCCCTAGAGCTTTTCAAGTGGGAGAGCTTGTTTTAGTTCTAAGGAGACCAATTGTTGCCGAAAAGATAGGAGGCAAGTTTGAACCCACTTGGAAGGCCCATGCCATAGAGAGAAGGCCTACCAAGGAGGGTCTTATCAACTCATAAAAAGGAGAGCGATGCTTCCAATCAATGGATCTACTTAAAAAATATTATCCATAAATTTGTTTGAAAATAATTATCAATAAAACTTCTTTTCATCTCAAATTTCATTTCTTTGTTAGAAATATCTTTTGCTTATGAATCATCATGACATATTGGGTAAGTGAAGAGAACCCAAGGCATCCTATTCCTCTTCATACAAAATAAATATATATCTTTGTCTATACTTTGATGTGAGAGCAAGCCCATGGTACTCTCATTATTGTTGGTTATCATGCTATCTAGTATGTCACCCTGTGATCACTTATTAGGATGTGAGTCCCACACTTTTTCCACAATGTAAACCAATGAGCCTTATTATGAGATTTTACCATCCAGCTACATGTTGACTTTGCGTAAGGAGATGTGATTCCCCTTGCTTTTGAACCACATCATGCACTAACCATGAGTATATTTGAGGTTTAGGGTAAGTCCCTGGCTTTCCTCTTGACTACTTTAAGCAATTAGTCCTCACAAGACTGGTAGCTCTAGTCGGATGTGTAGTCGATCTGATGCCCGCTAGAGAGATGTAAGCTACATGCTTTCTTCCCGACATAAACCGACGGCACCTTTAGTTGGTTATTTCCATGTGATGTGACTCACCGTGGATTCACCACTGGCGATGAGTCCTGAGCTTTCTGAGTTGGCACCTAATACCATTTGATATGACTAGCCATGTCATCTTCTGTGGTATGGATTAAGCCTCCCCCATCCCTACTGTATTCTATTTGATCATGTGACCATTTAGACACTACAGGAATGGACTATTTTCCTGGTTGAGAATTTGTCGATGCAGATTTTTCCTTGAAGTAAGTCTAAGATTGACAAAGATGAGCTCCTCGCTTCCTCACAAACCAAGGTCCATGAGATAAAATAAACAAAATATATCTTCACTTGTGGTTAGAATTGCCCTAGTGGCCCCTTTCCCAAGCAAGCATCCTATCTTTATGGCTGTCAAGAAAACTCCCATAGAATTTGACTTTTAAAGATAAGTCCTCGGGCACTGACTTGGTCAACTTGTCACCAAGAATGAGTTACCCCACCTTTGGAAAGATATAAGTCTATTACACATTCTTTCGATGATCATTGAAATGACCTACATTTATTGCTACCATCGCCCAATACCTTGTTGAAGATGTGATTCTTAACCATTGCAAACCAAAGGCACCCCTGTTAGTTAGTTCTACCTAACGCGACTATCCCTTTGGATTTGTAAACTTAAGATAGTATATTAGCTCATTCTTATAGAATCACACCTTTCCTAAAATTAAAGTAACTTTGACTCTTGAGTTGATATGAGTTTACAGCAGCATTCGATCAAATAGTCACTAGTATTGATCTTGTGCCATCAAAGTCACCCCAATGACCCTACTTTGGAAGATGTCTACTAAGCTTTCTTCTCAACATGCACATGAAAGAAAACCATTAGGCTAGATAGTCCATCTATGTACCCCTTTGGACTTATAACCGAGATAGGTTGGCATATAGCCCTCAATGGGTCCATCGCAACAGGGTCCACAATATAACAAAAATTAAATTAAAATAAATCAAATCATCATCAGACTCTTGAGTAGGTAATACCCCAAGCCACTCAAGTCTTAGTCAACTTATGTGCACCACCGAGTTACCTCATCTCTTTGCTTTGAAAGATATAAGTCTATTACACATTCTTTCCAAAGACGATCAAAAACCAAGCAGCTAGTCGCTTGATTTTAAGCAAGATCACCCGGTTATTGGAAGATGTAAGTCCCACGCTTTCTTCCTGACTTGACCATTGCAAACTGAAAGGCACCCCTTATGTTGGTTAGTTCTACCTAACGGATGGTAAACTATCCCTTTAGATTTGTAAACCTAAGATAGAGTCGATATTGCTCCTTCTTAGTAGATCCATCGCACAGATGGTCCATCTAAAATTAAATTAATTACTATTCTCGAGTCAATAGAGTCCACAGGCATTCACTCAGTAGTCTCCTAGGTCGATTGATTTGTTATGCCATAGATCACCCCAATGGTTGATCCCTACTTTGGAAGATGTAAATCTTATGCTTTCCTAATGCCATCGCAAGAAAACCCTTAGATGGATAGTTCTACCTGGCTAGACTACCTTTACGACGAGATTGGTCAAGGCGACATAGCTCTTCTCGGGTCCATCGTAACAGGGTTAAAAACAATTAAATTAAATCAATTAAAATCAAATCAATATAAATAAAATTAATCATCAGGACTAGTCTTGAGTTAAGGTAAGACCACCAACGATGCTTACTCAGTAGTCGCCTTAGGTAGGGTCTGATTTGTTGCACCATTGACAGATCACCCCAACAGCTGATCCCTACTTGGGAAGATGTAAGTCTGCTATGCCTTCTTCTTAGTACAGTTATTGCACATCGAAAGGTAATCCCTTAGGTTGGATAGTCCTACCTTATGATAGGTAGACTACCCCTTTAGACTTATAAATCTAAGATAAAGGCCTCTCCTTCTTAGTGGTCCATCGCATACCCATAGGTCCATAATAAAATAAATTCAAAACCAACCTCCTAGTGAAGTCAAATATACAACCAAATTTCTCCAAGAGGCAAATCAAATTAGCCTCCCTAGTGGAGCTCAGATCTAAATCAAACAAATTCAATCCAGTGTACATCCGTGGAGAATATGCCCTCAATTTAGAACCCTTCTCCCCAATGGAGCCATAAAAAATTAAACCAACCTCCCTAGTGGAGTCTAATAAGATAAATCAAAGAAATCAAATCAAATTATTATCCCCAATGGATACACACCCAAATAAATCATACTCATAATCAAACTCAATCATATCCCATAATAGCTTGAACCCGCTTCCAGGAAGGTTCGTACTCAAATCCCCAGATTCTTTTCTCTTATGCCCTGGCATAAAGAGAGTTGCATCACACTAAGATAGTGATTCTATCTACCTTTGCCTAGGTATAGATCATTGTTTTAATCTTGTGGAGATCGTTGTCATCTATGTCGTGCCTTGTCACACCACACCTATTGGTCCTTTGTTGACCTCACTTTTGGAGTGAGCTCTCAACCACATCCTCTTAGACTTAGGAATCTTAGACACTAAGATTTAGTCATAAGATACATCTAATGATTAGGTGAACAAGCCTGAGACTTAGAAACATTAATCATAAAATTAAGCGTCTTGGGCTTAAAAAATTACCCATCCCACCTAAACTCAATCTAGATACACTTTATCAAATCAAACCCAGACTCAATTCAAACCAAATCTCAAATTCGAATTCAAATTAAAATTCAAATTCTAAATCTAATTTCAAATTTGACTCCAAATGATTGAAACCCAAAATCAAATTCAAATCCTAAAACCCTTCCTAAGCCATATGAACCACATTCGTAAGCTTACCTAGAACTCCCTTAGATCAAATCAAACTTGATTGATCTCTTTATAAATTAATTATTCTTTTATTTATATTTACAAATATAAATGAAATCCAAATTCAAATGACCAAAACTATATCGAAAATTAAATTCAAACTCAATCTAAGCCCTTTAAGCTTGGACTTACCCCATATCCAAATCAAGTCAAAACCAATGAATTTTCTCTCAAATCAATCATTTATTCAATCATTTATCCAAATATAAATAAAACTTATAATCATCAAATCAAATTCAAGTCCCAAGTCAAGCTAACTTAGCTTTTGACTTAAACCTTTCAATGAGCCAAAACCCATTGGACTCCAAATTGATTGTCATTGAATTTATTTTACCTGTATATATAAGTTCAACTAAACTCAAATCAAAACCAAATCAATTGACCCACTTAGGTCCACTTGACCCAAAGTGACCTAAAGGACCCATTTGAGCCAACTTCTAATCCAACCCAAATTAGATTGAACCAAGCTAAACAAAATATTCCACCATAATTTTTAATCACCATAAGATGATCAATTACAATCAATTGGGCCAAACCAAGACAAATTGATCATTTGATTCAAATTAGCCTAAAAGACCAAATCGGGTCAAATCATGATCTAACCTAAATTGATTGTAACTAATGGCTCAAGTTCATTTCAAATTGATTATTAAATTTGACCAAAGCCATAATTAAACCCAATTTGATCAATCGAGGCCAACCGGTCAACTTGACCTAACTTAGCCCAAATTAGCCTAAATCTAAATTATATCTAAATTAAATCCAAATTAATTCAAACCAAAGATCACATTCATCTTCAATTAGATAATTGAATATGATTCAACCCATAATCCAAGCTAATTTAGCTAATTTTGATCGAATGGGTCAATTTGACCCAATATAACTCATATGACCCAAATTGGGCCAAATCCTTTGAAACCAAGCCAAGACCCATTGGAGGCTGATCAAACTAGACCCAAACCCATTTGGGATCAGCCCAAAATAAACCCAACCCATTTAAACCTCTCATGGATCCTCCCCCACATAGGATTCCACTCAACCTCATTTAATTCTCCCTCATCACATGCACTTAACTCCTTCCCAACATTTGCATTAAATAGGGCTAATCATATGGCAGAAAGAGAGGACTTTGGAGCAAAAATCCAAAGTCCTCAATCAATCCATCATCCACCCCAAGTATGATGACAATCAATTTGGTCAAAAAATTCAAAAAATATTAGATTTTATCATTATAAAAGGAGGGGAGATGAGGCTTTAGATTTCTTCCTCCCACCACCATTTAGCTCCCAAAAGCAAAAAGGAATTCAATCCCCACCTCTTTGGGCCATTTTTGATCTCAAAAATATAAATAATTACTCTTTCGATGAAGTGAAGGTAGACATCGGAGAATGCAACGTTCCGAAGGGAGGAAAGGACTAAAGATCACTCCAAAGCTTCCTCATACTAGAGTTCGCTGATCTTCACCACCAAAAACCATCCGGTGAGGTAAATTTCACAAACCGTAGCGACTCAGATTTCATGCATTTTGTGTTAATTTTCTTATTTTAGAATTTCTCTAGATAATCTAGCATTTTACTTTAAATTATCCCAATTAGAAAATAGAATTTTTTGGCTAATGAAAAAATTGTTTTTGGCTTTAAAACCCTCATTTATCTATTCAAAAGCGAAAACACTGTTACCGCATAGTCATCCCCATCTCCTCCGGATCGAAATTTGATTGAGCGTGGATCGCGCGATCGACATTTCCGATCGCCGATCGTCATGCCGGCGACGGATGGCTCGGATCGCACGCGATCGCGCATCATGCGATCCGAAGCCGGATCGCTCGATGGATCTCCACCGCACGCCGACGATCGGACGATCGCGCTGACCGCCTCTAGATAGCGCTGAATTCATCCGACATGATCGACGCTAGAGCATGTTTCCTTCACGGTGATGTCAACGCCGCACATATTTCTTTTTATAAAAAAAATTATAAATCACCTGAAACTTCAAAAATTCATAAAAAAATAAAATATTTAGCCAAAATTTACAAACAAGGGCTTGTTGGATTCATCTTTCCGAGGGAAATCTAATAAACCCAAAATCGCTAAATTTTACTGAGTATTTTGAGCTTAATTTGAATTTTTATTAAAAATCAATATGTATTAATTAAAATAAAAATATATATCATATTAAGTTGAAATTTTTAGGAATTAAAATTAAAGTTAAAATACACCAATCATAATAATTTCAAATAAAAAGGACTTCTGGATTGAGAGAAATTAAATTTTGAAATTCAGATTGTCCATTTTAATAAAATAAATCAAATAAAAATTCAAAAATTTACAAAAATCTTCAAAATGGCTTAAATCACTTCAATTGACATCTAGGACTTTTAAGAAAATAATGTGATCTTCTGAATCCTAATAAACCCCAAACAAACACTTAAGAGTAGAGTTTAATCAATTATGGAGTTAATTAAAACATAATATAAAAATAATTTAAATATCAAATCAAAATAAAAAAAAATGAAATAGCACTTAAGCAATCGTTAATCAAACCTCAAATAAAAAAAAATATCATCTTTATAAGAAATTAAATTAAATATGATTAAACCTATTTAAGTTAATAAAAATTAATTAAATGATTAAATCTTAAATCAAACTCAAAATTCAACAAATTTAGGAAACTTTAATCTTTTGATACTAATCGAATTAAACCAAATAAATTTAAAGTAAATTTAATTAACATATGATTAAATCACATCCATTTGGAATAAGATAATTAATTAACCATTAAATATTTCAACCTAATAACTAAATCAAATATGCTAATGAAATAAAACAAATATAATAAATGAATCAAATTAAATAAAACTCTAATCATAAATGGTCAAACTTAATTGAAATTAAATAAACAATTAATTCACTTAATAACAATAATGGTAATAACAATAATCCTTTAATCAAATAAAATTTAAGGAAAACACTTAATTAAATCAAATCACTCACATGTGAGAAATTAAGCCATTAATATCTAATTAAACAAACCCTTAATTAATCTAATAATTTAAAATTTTAATTACCCTTAATCAAACTTAATTAATCAAACATCTAATTAATGCAAACTTAATAAATTAATCCATCAACTTAATTAGTCAAATTAATTTAAATAAGTTACATCAAAAATAACTCTAAAATTAAGCTTAAATCAAACCCCTAATTAAATTTAATAATTACACCCCTCAAGTAAACTAATTAAGTTAATCAAATTAATCATATTAAACCTAAGCTTAATCAAATGTAATTAAGATGCAATTAAATACTAATCAGAACCTAAATTAAACCTAAATCATTAAGTCATTAATTACATCATTAAGAATTAAATAAATCTTCATTTAATTTAATAGTTAACTTAAACACACTCTTTAATTAAGCTAATTACCCTTAATCAAACTTAATTAATCAAACATCTAATTAATGCAAACTTAATAAATTAATCCACCATCTTAATAAATTAAATTAACTTTATAAATCATATTAAAATTAATTCAAATCAAACACTTAATTAATCTACTAATTAATTTGATCACACATCTTAAAGAAATTAATTAAAGTCAATTAAATTAATCATATTAAACTTAAACTTAATCAAACACAAATGCAAACCAATCAATTCTTAATTTAAACTTAAATCATTAAATAATTAATTACATCATTAACCTAAACAAATATGAAATCAAATTTAAAAAAAAAATTAAACAAATCTTTACTTAATTTAATAATTGATCACACATCTTAAACAAACTAATTAAGTTAATCAAATTTATCATATTAAACGTAAACTTAATCAAACATGAATGCAATTAAATACTAATCAAAACCTAAATTAAACCTAAATTATTAAGTCATTAATTATATCATTAACTTAAACAAATATAAGTCAAAATTAAACAAATCTTTATAATTAACATAAATACTTCTTAATTAAACTAATCATATAATCATTGAACCTAAGCAAACCCATAGACTAATAAAGCTAATCAAATCAAATTAAATCAAATTAAATTAAATTAAGAAAGACTCTCATCAATTTAATATGTAATCAAATCAAATCACATTCAACCTACTTAAATAAGATAAACTAATTAATTATCCAATGTACGAAATCAAAATATAAACCAAACATTGATGAACATGACAAATAGATGTGATTAAAAATAAAATCCTTATTACAAAGAATCAAACTCAATTAAAATCAAAATAAAATTTTAATTAATCTAATCTGATCAAACTACAAATAAATGAACTACAATCAAATAAACATAAAGTTAAGTCACATAACCATAATCAAAGAAAAGAATTAGATATCAATTTAAAAGGATATTGAATTATTAAGATTTAATTAAACCAAAATATCTAATCTAAAATTAATCAATCAAAAATACATGAACTTAAACAAACTTAAATGTCATTAGATATTAAGGATATTGAATTATCAAGATGCAATTAAACTAAAACATCTAATCCAAAATCAATCAATCAAATACTTAAACAAACCCAAATTCTAAATTCTAAATCAAATCAAATAAATTATACAAATTCAAATGGTCTAATTAAGATACTCGAGGACCTTAGTTAGATTATTTAGGAATTAGGATGTAGAATAAGGTGAGTTCCATCTACAAATGGAATTCATTCTACTCTTCATTCTTGAAAACCTAAACATCAGTTTAACCAAATAAATGTGAAATAAAAATAAAAAAATAAATCATTAAATCATTTAAATTGAAATCACCCAAAGGTAAAATTTAAACAAATTCAAACTCCAAATTGAAACTTAAACTAAAGAAGCCTAATAAAGTCTTGTCACACAAGCCTTAAGCACACATATTAGAATACTAAGTCACCACTTCTAGTAAGTTGATGCTATATGTATGATGTTGTATTTTATTTTGTGATGTAATATTTTACTGATGTATGTTTCATGACCTGGATACATTATTAGTCTAATCATATTTTCTGAGGGGGTTGCTTTGTAATAAAAATATAAATATTTTTATTGTGTAGGTTGCTTAGCCCCTAAGCATTACCCATGTTAGGACAGGTGGGCTTGGTTACCCATATGTGGTGTGCTAAGTCCAAATTATTCATATAACTGCTTGGGTTGTATGGTGTGTTTAGATAATATTTATTTTGCAGGTGTAGCTAAATTTACTATTTCTATTTTGATGTAATTTTGCATTAGGAATTAAGATTAGTGTTATGGGAATTAGATGAAGTGTCCGTAAGGCTTAGTCCCTCCCCCTATGATGCCTTTGGAGCAAATCAAATCAAAAGAAAGAGAATGAAGAAATGAATATAAGAAGACCCCCATAGCATGTATTGTTTTTTTTTTTTTTTTGTAATCTAGGTTGTATAAGGGTGTATTCTTCCATCTTTTTTTTTTTTGGGTTGTATGCTGACGGTCTTTTATTCTTTTACGATAGTCTATAAAATTATTTGATGTTGTGTTTAGATTATGCATTAGAACATCATGTTTTTCATAGTTTCTTTATGATTGACTCTTGAATGTGTGGCCTGGATGCGGTAGGCTCTTAGGATAAAAATTAATTTTTCTACCCCAATTGACAACTCATAACTAAAATTTTAAAACAACTCATAATCTCACATAAAATCTTAGAAAGTAAATCAAGATAATAAAATTTTTAGCAACCCCTTAGCTGGATGAATGAATGTATAATATGATGCATGTGATATTATTTCACTCTTATTAATAGGAGGCTTCCATCTTTGCCAGAGAATCAAAGCTTGACCTGTGAGAGCCTTTGGTGAAAGAACACCTTTTTCTCTCTTGATTTAGCCCATAATCAAATTCTCATGCATTTAGGCATATAAAATCCCATAGCCTGTGTCAAAATAAAGAGTCCAAAAGAATCAAATAAATTTGATAAAATTTGTATTAGATTAATTCATAGATTCATACCACTCATGCTCTAGTCTCTTAGGAAGTGAGTTTAAGGACTTAGTTTCATTTCTAAATGAACAACAGTCTAGCCATCTTGCAAAGCATAAGACTTGTCTACATGGATTTAAGGCGTATGAGGAGTTAGCTGGCTGCCACTCCAGGAAGTAATAAGTCCAGCAGTCGGGTGGTTTATTCCCTCTTGTGGTGGTAAACCCTATACCCATTTTCACCTTAGATTTAGGTCGTGCCTTTGTTTTGTATCAAGGTTCCTTAGTTTGTGAATCTGAGGTAGCTATTTTCTTCGGGCTACAAGCATAAATCTTCACCTCTTAAGCATTTCCACAATCTTATATTGTGGAATTATAAGCCCTAGCAATCTAATAAAATGACAACTCAAATAATTAACTCTCTTCAATTTCAAAAATATAAAGCCCAATTATAGGGTAGATTGGAATGCTCAATAGGCTTCCTAGTATTATGAGTATTTCCTACTTTCTCCTTTAGATTCCAAAAATAAGTCATCTCTTTGATCTATCCCATTTGATTTTCTAAATTAGCCAATCCTTTGATAGTCTTAACCTTAAAATCTTTGGAGACCCTAATTGTCTACTTTAATCGAGAGTATTCTTAAGAAATTCTCATTCCTTAGGATGTAATTAACTATGGGGGGCTTGCCTCCATAGGAAACTTAACTAACTCAGCTTAAAATAAACTCTACTTTACTTTTTCATGTAAAGTAGGGGAAAGATCTCTGGTATATTCGAAGACCCATCATATCTTAGGAGTCCTTATTAAGTGATTAGGTCTATTATAGGGTGGTGATTTCATCTTTCAAAGGTTGATGTTCATCGGTTCTGGAAAATGTCTAGCTTCCCTTTCAGTATACTCTAACATTGTTGATACCCTTTGGGTGAACATAGATAAATTGGCCTCCTGTTGCTGAGTTGCAATGACAAGTCTTTTCATGAACAGTGCAACTAAATTATAATAAATAGCAGTGATTAGCGCCTGAATTGGAAAACCACGTGTACGTTTAAGAACACCATTGAAACATTCAGATGTATTTATCATTATTATACCATAACACATTCCACCATCATGCACTAGTGACTATTTAATTGGGTCTCGCTCCACAAGCCATTTGTGAGCTTCTTCTTTCACATTTTTATATCTATCATATATCGATTAAACTCAATGTGTTATGGTGTTTTATATACATTTTCTGGCAAAGAAATTTCACATCACCAATTCCCAATCTACGTATCACCTTTTTGAAATTCTCATGCAGATGATGCAAGCAGTGCCGGTGAATGGCTCGGGGAAAATATCTCTGCACCCACACAACAAGCCAGCATATTTATCATATATTATGCACAAATCACATCTAGCTGACACAACAGGCAACATATCATGCAAACACATTAAGAACTACAGCCAAGAATCAGTGGACTCAGACTCGATGATAACAAAGGCAAGAGGAAACAAACCTTTATTTCCATCTATTCCAATAACAGTGAGTAATGTACCACAGTACTTGCCCAACAAAAATGTACCATCTAAATTGAGAACAAGGTGACAACTTCTCGAGCCCAAAATAGAAGACCAAATGACCACAAAAGTCTCTAGAATCACTGTGTACTGCTAGACTGCATTCTGTATACTGTACCAGGTAAAATAGTACAAATTGCTTCCATGAAAAGGCTCAGAGTCCTATAAGACTCTTCCTAACTATCAAAAATTGCTTTTATTGCCTTATGCTTAGCATCCAGACTTTCATGTAAGAAACTTTTACATTAAACCTTGATTCTATTCTACCTATAATCTCCCTAGGTTTTAGATCAATTTGATGCCTGATTATAGTATAATGAAAGAATCTATGAATTTGGAACTGCACTGTCGATGACCACCAGTAGTCGCTATATTGATACATCTATGGTGACCCCCAACTTTAAAGATTCTCTAGGAACCCACTAGATATCTGCTGCTGCTATAATGTAGATGCCAATTATATGCAATGTTAAGACTATCATGATGTACACATATCACAGTATAGTTTTTATTGTTTGAGGTAAATGTTTGAAATTGAACATTATTAACTATACATCATCTAATAACAACAAACTGAAGGCTCATTTTACTTGTGAAACACATTCCTTCTACAAGATCACCTGGGATTTCAACATCATCTGTTAAGACATTTTTATGAGATGAACCGTCAAAATAAATATCATTGTCCCACTCTCTCGTAGTTTGACACATCCAGACATACTCGTTAGTAGACAACATTTGACATTCACTATTAATATTCCAGAATGAATGATTCTTTAACAAATCCTACCTGGATATATTATCAACCATAGCTTCTAACTCGGGTGAACAATCATCATCACTGATATCCTGCTCAGAGCCACTATTTGAGCCACTAGTCATAGTCTCATACACATCATCGCCTGTAGCACTCTAAGGTACATATGATTCCTCTTATCGAAAAATAACATCATCGCTGCCACAACACTCATAAGTACCATGACACACATTGCTATTAAATATTAACAACATAAGCAGAGAATGATAAATAAGGTATTACCTAAGAATCAATTCATCAAAGCTGCTCTGTGTCGCTAGAGGTGCAAGTGAAATGAAATCTTGTATATGTGTCGATGGTATATCTGCTGGCCTTAACACTGGATTAGTTGATGTGGATGTAATATTAGCATCCTCGACTTCCACATACACTAATATCTGACAAGAAGCTTCGTCCAGTATAACGTCACAAACTTCATCATCAGAAATAGCAGACGTTATAAATCCGTTACCCACCGGATAATGACATGTAAGACTGACTGTGTGACACTCTGAATCAATGTTCAAGGATCTCATAATTCTTTATTTCAATTCTAATAAGGTGTTGTGCCGCGGAATCTTAACTGGACGATTTCGACTACCCACATAACTTGGAATGAACTGCTCATCGACACTTAGTTTGCCTCCATAGAATGTGATCATTGAAACAAACTCTGTACTCATTCCTTAAATAATTGAAAAATAACCAATCATATCAGTATTCCCTAAATTTATAAAAATGTCGCGCTTCCAAATTTATTTGTAGTACAGACTACATAAATTAAACGATATTTAACTCAATCGACACGTTATGCGAACAAATCATCTAAGGTGACTTGCTCTAAAGGTCGTTGGCTCTAATCTTATAAGCCAATAACGACTCGAATCCTACTAATATCATCTCAAATTATTTCACAATCATTTTCAATAATAAACCAGACATATATTAAACGTTTACACTTTATAGACTGTATTATCACCCAAAATTATAAATCAAATCTCCTAACCACAACTCTAAGCTCTAAACTGAAATCATAAACCAAATTCTCCTAATACACACAATCTAATTAATTATAAATGAGAAAAATTAGAGATTTACCATGTGTTTATGAAGAACGATGGCAATGTGCGCTAAGAAGTACAAAATCCGCAGCCGGAAACTTTCCTGAAAGGAACGGAGCACTGAAATCATTGCCGGAAGCTAATGTTGGGTTCCAAGGGTTGTCAGATGAAAAGAAAAGGAGTTGAACGCAGAGGATGCAGCTGTCGGGCAACAAATCGTTGGCAGTCCGACATATGCACGGCGAGCAATGTCAATTGTGAGAAGGCAAGGGTCGGAAGGTGGGGAGACGGTCGGAGAGGATGGTGCTTGTGCTCGGAAGGGAGAAGCGGGGTCGGCGGCTCGCAGGGAAAGCTCGGATTGCATAAGGGAAGCTTGGATCCCAGAAGGAAGGGTCGGCTCAAGAATCATCGGTGGCCGATCGACCTATTTGTGCTGCTCGCCCACTAAGCGTCTAAACAAAAGCCATCACCAAGTAAATTAACTTCAGCTACTATGTGACATTGCTCTGCCACGTGAAGGTCACGTGACAAGCTAGTTGCCCACTAAATAAGTGACTATATTTATATCTAAATTTTTTTAAAGATACTTAAATTAAAAAATTTTACCAATTTAATCATATCTGCCCCTCAAACTATAGTTAAGGCACAAGCGCTGACAGGCTTTCTTGCCGATTTCACAATAAAAGAAATCGAAAAGGGCAAAATTACAACAACATAATCATTATGGACCTTACATGTCGATGAAGCTCTGAAATAAAAAAAACAAAAAAAAAAAAAAACTATTGGAATAGTATTAATAAGACCAGCCCGAACTACCATACCTCATTCTGTGAAATTTTGGTTTTCAGTTACTAATAATTAGATCGAATATGAAACTCTAATTGCCAGATTTAGTTTTAACATAAGGATCAATGTAAAATATTTATCAGTATTTTTTGGATTCTTAATTAATAGTCAATCAAATTAATGATCTGTACGAAGTTTGAGAAAAAACATTGCAGAAGTATACATTAAAATTAAAAATAGAAATTGAAAAAAAATCGAATAATTTAAGATTAAAAATATACTTGAAGAAAAAATGAATATCCAACCCAGACAGAACACTGCTTATCAACTCAAATCTATAAATCGATGATTAGATATGGTAAAAGGGATTTCACACCTTTAATTCTAAAATATTGTAATCATTTAGAGCTCTTATAATAAAATTCCTATAGCTTCTCTTTTTTATTCTTCATGCATATCACATAGCTCTTATGCACTCAAATATCTATATATAAATGTGTTGTATGCATGAAAATCTTGTGTATATATAATATAAAATTTTCAATAAATAATTGAAAAAAAAAATCAAACGGTCAAATGCATTCTCCAAATCCTTCAACCTACCACACCAGAATGCTTTCAGCATGTTACTAGTCCCAGCTAATCAAATCTAATCGCCACCAATAATGACATCGTCGCCGAGCGACGTTGGCTGCGGTGGCGGTACCACCCCAATATGGCTGCGATGCATGCACTTCATCCAACGCTGCTCCAACGTGCGGCAGCTCCACCTTATCCACGCTCTTTTCCTCACCCACGGCTTCCATCGCCATACCGTCGCCGTCAGCCGTCTTATCCTCGCTGCTTGCTCTCTTCGAAGTAGCAGTGGCCTCTTCTACGCCTCCCTTATCCTCCGACATTCCCCTGCTCCTCCCAATTCATTCATCTTCAACTCTCTCATCCATGCTCACGCTCGTGGCCCAGAGCCCTATCGCGCTCTCCATTACTTTTGCCTAATGCTTCGCTCTCCTGAACTCTTTTCCGCGCCGGACCACCACTCATTCCCCTTTGTCCTCGCCGCTTGCGTTGCCGTACCTGATTTCGCCTTTGGCACTCAGATACACGCGATTGTCATTAAGAACGGCCTCGTTGCCACTGATCATTACGTTCAGACGGCCGCCCTTCGACTTTACGCGCAGAGCCAGGACGATTTGAGCCAAGCACGGAAGCTGTTCGACGAAATTCGTCAAAGAGATGCGGTTCACGTTGACGTGCTTATGAATGGCTATCTCCGTCTGGGTTTGGCGTTTGAAGCGTTGGGCGTCTTCAAAGAAATGCTTGCGGATGGTTTGATACCTGACAAACATGCGATCACCACTGCCCTTACGACTTGTTCACATGCAGGGGCTCTAAAGGAAGGGGCTTGGATTCACACGTATTTATTGGACAAACACAATGGCTTTTTACAAGATGCCTTTATTTGTTCGTCACTTATAAGCATGTATGCAAAATGTGGCTGCATTGAGGAAGCTGTGAAAGTGTTTGATTCAGCACCAGAGAGAAATTCCTTCATGTGGGCTGCAATGATTGGGGGATTTGCAGTGCACGGTTTTGCAAATGATGCTATTTGCTGCCTCAGCCGGATGAAAGATGAGGACGGTATGCAGCCTGATGGGATCGCGATTCTCAGCGTTATGGCTGCTTGCGCTCATACTGGTCTTGCAGATGAGGGTTTAAAGCTGTTAGCTGAAATGATTCCACGCTATGATGTTGTTCCTGAACATGAGCATTACAGCTGCGCTGTCAACATGTTATGTAGGGTAGGCAGGCTTGCAGATGCGTTGGAGCTCATCCGCCGAATGCCAATGAGGCCTCTGGCTTCCGTTTGGGGTTCACTGCTGACAGGTTGTAGAATCCACAACAATGTTGAGCTTGCAGAGCTTGCGGTTGCAGAGCTTCAGGGTATAACTGGGAAGGGTGAAGATGATGAGGGTGTTTTTGTACAAATGTCAAATATATATTTGAATTCAAATAAGCTAGAAGATGCACGGAGGATAAGGAAGTTGATAGGGAGGAGTGGGATCAAAAAGACACCTGCTTTTAGTGAGATTGAGGTGAATGGTGAGGTAAGCTCATTTGTAGCAGGAGATCCGCTGCACCCGCGGCTGCTTGATATTTGGTCTATCCTGCATATGTTCAGAGACCATGCAGGAGATGAGTCTGTGTCTGAAAGCCGAGACTTTGAAGTTGGAGTTCTGAATTTGGGATAGTGTTTGTTTCAAACTAGATGGCTACTCATCAAGATATAGTTAAACGGCCTGCTTTGTTACTTGCCACAGTCATGTCTAATTTATTCTTTGATGTTGATCAAATTGATGGATGATCTTAGTTGGGTTGGACAGGCATTTTGTGAGGAGATGATTCTATTGTAGCCTGTCTTGATTGTTGATATACGAACCGCCCATGTGGTCATGGTGTTGATGGCTGACGTGCTTATAGGCCCTTTTGCAGAATATTTCAATGACGTGCATAAATAGGAGGCATTAGGCTGTGAGACGGCGTTCCACTTGGTGGCTCCCTCTTTCTTTTTTTCATTTATTTCTGTACCATTTACTTTCTTGCTGTCATTGTTAACTTGCTCTTTTCATTTTGATTTGCATTTGAAGCGATTTCAAGAGCTTGATCGGGCTCCAACATCAAGGATGTTGCTTTTGGTTTGTGTTCACCTCCTGCAAGCATGGTGAAGGAGGAGATCTATAGTTTCGATAGCATTCACCCTGCATTTCATTAATGAGGTATGTGGCAATTAAAATTATACCTAGTTGCGATTTAAACTTTTTCCCTTAAATCGGTGATTCATTACCAAAGATTATAGAACTAGAAGTAATAGTATCGAACGACTTGTGATCTGAAGCAAATTTAAAATTTGATGCCTCTTTGTTGATTTAACATGTAGAACTGCTGAAAAAAAAAGAGAGAACAATGCTAAATTTTTCATATTCATAAAATAGGAGTACATATTATAAGAGATACAAATCACCTATAAAAAGAAAGCTCGGTACACTATTAAGGACATGACTGATCATGTGATTCAAAAGGAAAAATAAAAGAAGATTTTCCGAATTTAATAGATAATAAATCAAAGTATTAAAGCTATAATTAATTTTTTCTTTGTAAAGGCCAGACGGCAATATTTGGAAAGAGATGGTGTTGCAGATTGCAGATATAGAACTCCAAGTCAGATAATAAATCAGCTATCACGCTTGTTGGAATCCCGTGGATATGTTGTAGTTGGACTGTGGAGTTTAGTGCAATAGGATGGAAGCACGGATGGCGGTCTTAGCCTCAGGTGCTGGATTTCTAAATTCACTCTCATGATGGGAGTGTATATTGATCATTCATAGCTTGAAAGTAAGGTCATCAAGTTGTGATTGATTAAAAGCTTTAGTAATGATATTAGCAATCAGAAGTTTTGTTGGAGTATAATTCACTTGGATGATTCCTTATAAAGTATCTATCAATTTCAACCTATTTTGTTTGATCATGTAGTAGCTTGACACAATAGAGAAGAAAGGTTCATGTAGCCAACCCCATAATGGGATAAAAGCTTGTCGTTGTTGTTGTTGTTATTGTATGTAGTAGCTTGACTGCCACCCTTTATAATTATATATTTTGTAGGGGGAAATTGTTAAGTCTTCTAGAAAATATTTAACTCACATATCTTCAAAAATATTATTAGTCATGGCTCTAAATTTTTCTTCGACCCTGCCCCAGGGTACGACAAATTATTTTTTGCTTCTCCACATAACTAAGTTTTCCCATATGAATAAGTAATATCTCAACAATGGACTTATGATCTATTATAGATTCAACCTAGTCAGCATCATTGGAGATCAAAACTTGTGTTAGTCCTCTTCTTGAATAACAATTCGGGTGCTTTTTTAAGATACCTTAACATTTTATACATAACATCAAGATGCTCTTTAGTGACTATATTCATGAACTAATAACACTAATTGGGAAATAAATATTAGGTTTAGTATGAAATAGGTAGATTGGTTTACACTAATCATTGGTAACTCTTTTGTCAATTGAGGAAGAATCTCTCTTAGTAACAATTTTAATGGATTGTGGGCTCCGAAAATTCGCCACCGACTTCTCGATAATTTTTTGAATATTGAATTGAAGAGAGTGATTTAAAGTATCGGTGTAATTTTTAGAAGGCAGATAGAATAGTAGATAAGACACTACCCAGAGATTTCGTCCTCATTTAGTGATTTAGACTTTCCGGTTCCGTGTTTCTATAGCGCAAGCTCTTATAATTACCCCTCTCATAAGTGAACTTTCGACAAGGCTACATTAGATCGCTAAATGTGTAGATATATAGAAGGATATGGAGTTTAAAATGTAATGAAATTTATCATTTCAAATTTAAACCATATGGTTGGAACGACATCGGTTTAGATCCCATGATTCATTAGTCATGGATCCCTGGGCCTAATGGTCGATGAGAGAATGACCCAACCCGATAGAAGGATTCTCATCAAGACATGGATTACGTGCCCAAGAAATCAGTTGGATGAGCAGGGAGAAATCTTAAGTACCTTTAGGCGATTCTTTACTATCAAATGATTCCCATGATTCACAACTCGCGAGCCATGGGAGCATACGCTATGGTGATCGAATATAATGCGGACCGACCAAACACCCGTCGAGGACTATCATCGTAACTACTTCATCTGGAGTCTGCCAAGCCACGCGAGGACACGAAGTCATCCTTCGAAGATTGATTGAGAGTGAACATGTAACACTTGATTTGATATCGCTTTGAGCTGAAGTTTAATTTACCCCAACAAACAAGCAGAAGGTGGATGAATTGAGTTTGATTTATATTTTTAATGATAGAGTTTCATTTAAACAGTTTCAAATCGCTACTTAATTTGATTTGGAAAATTGATTAATTGAAATACGTGAAGAACTATGTATCTGCCAACTCCTGTTTACCAACGTAGGATGGGATTCATCGCACCTGATGTAATCGCTGATATTTCACCGATTTGAAACTTTATTATAAGATTTGGTGAACCCCACCCGCCTCTAACACTAATGGAAGCAACCCGCGGCAAAGATCCTCGACACTCAATTTAAGATTCAGAATGTCGCTTCCATGTATAGTAATTTTAGTTAATTTTATATTTAAATTATGAGATTGATTTCAGATTTTTTATTTAATTTCAACTTTAGCTCTTTTCGAGACATTAAAATTCGACTTGAAATATCTATGTCAGCATATACAGGTGTTTATTAGATAATTTCAATTTAATTAGTGATTTTGTTGATTTTGAAAATCTAATTAGAATGAAATTCTTAGTTTTTGTATTGAAAGCTCCATGATTTTTGTAGATTTTAGTTTAAGATCGTCTCATGCTTGTACAAATAGCGATGGTGGAAGAACATTTTGGGTATAGGTTCAAAGGATGATTTAATTTGTTATTTTAAGAAGAAGATCTACTCCTCGAAGTAATTCTCATTTCCCTCTCTTTTTATTCGAACTCTTCTACATTCGTTTTCCCCCCTCTTTTTCTTTTGAACTCTCCTACATTCATTTTCCCCTCCCTTTTTTCTTTTGAACTCTCTCACATTTATTTTTCCCCCTCTTTTTTTCTTTTGAAAACAATCTACTCACTACCTCCTCTAATTTCTATAAATAAGGCCAATAGAGAGTTTTCTATTTTATTATATTTGTTTGGAGGGTTGGAGTTAGGATATTTGAAAGGGAGCAGTTAGGAACTTTAGTGGGCTTTCAACTTTGCTTAGATAAATTTTGTAAGTATTTTTTACCCTTCTTTTTTATTTTGTTTTACTTTTATGTTTGTCATATGTCATTTTACTTTTTGTTTTTCACCCTTTTTATTTTGTTTTACTTTTATGTTTGTCATATGTCATTTTACTTTTCCCTTTTTTTTGTTTGACGCTTTAGTTTAAAATTAGTCGCAGTTTTCACTTAGCGTTCTTAAGTCCCATTCACTCCTCCCATTTTTTTAAGTCAAAGATTTGGCCTCCATCATCCCCGCAGTGGATCAGAGGTGTTTTATTTACCTAGAAGCTCTTGAAGGCATGAGCGAGTATGCATTAATCAGAATTTTTTTCATCTCGTCCTCTTGAGCACAACGAGGTATTCAGACCTGAAAGAATACATATAATGCAATATATATTCATCCCCCCCCTCTTTTTTTTCGAAGTATGGAAATATGACAAAATTTCTGTGAAGATTCGTCTGGGAGATGACATCTAACTAGTGTATTTACCCAGACGCCTCTGAGCATAGCGGCGATATCATGACACCACGCTATTTTTCATCTCGTCACGCTCTTGAAAGACAACGAGTTCTTCAAACCTCAGAAGAAACACAAGCATGTATATATATTCACATTCAGATCACATGTTCCGACGATTTTTGGCACGCCGCAATGCTCGACAAGGAACAAAGTTGGTATTGGAAATGTAATGAAGGACACGGAAACCGAAAAGAATGGCACTGACGTTCTTCCCCGATTTGCGGCGAAAATTGGACGAGTTATGCAAGGAATGCGACGAAACCGAAAAGAATTCTTTGACGATGTTCTTCCTCGGCTTGCGTAAGTGAAAATTGAAAATTGAGAGCGGACCAAAAATCGAAGACCACTGACGACGCCCGATCACGGCGGCGAAGGTTGGAAGACTAAAGCGAGGAACGCCGAAAACCGAAGAAGACCTCTTGACGACGTTCTCTTTACGGCCAAAAAGTGGAAGGGTTGCGGGCTGCGGGAAGGCAAGGAAGTGCAAGCTGGTGGGCTAGTGGGCTGGCAGGCTAGTGGCGGGCCTGCGTGTGGAACGGGTTTGAGGCGCGGGTCTTGGCCGGACAACGACGGGCTAGCTTGCGGCGGAACAGAGGTGGGCCCATGGGATGCAAGTTGGCGGGCTGGAGGCAGGTCGGGACGCGGCAGCACGGGCCGTGGCAGCAGCGGCGGAACGCAGGTCGGCAAGCGGCGGGTCGGAGAGCGGGACGCGCGGCGCTTGCGGAGCGGGCCGGACAGCAGCGGAACGCGCGGAGCGGGCCGGCGGGAGCGTCAGACGGATTGGTCGCGGTCTTGCGTCGGCGAGCGCAAGCGGTGTCGAGGACGGTCGGCGGAACGGCGGCGGGCCGGAGACGGGACGCGCGGCGCTTGCGGCGGAACAGGAGAGCGGGACGCGCGGCGCTTGCGGCGGGTCGGATCGGGATTGGCCGCGGAGCAGGTCGGGCAGCGGCAGAACGTGCGGAGCGGACCGGCAGCACGGGACGCGGGACGCGACCCAGAGCGGGATCGGCTACGATTTTGCGCCGGCGGAGCGCGTGTAGCGGTGGGCCGGAGGACACGGGTTCGGGTCGGTTGCAGCGGGCTCATGCAGCGCGGAGCGGGCTGCGATGGAGGGATTGCGCCGGTGTGCGGGAACAGCGGCAAGCCGTGCGGTTTTGCGGCAGCAGGCCGCGGCTAACAGCAGAGCGCCGGAGGATGTTGAGAGGGAGAGGGAAAATTACCTGTGTGCAGGAGGAGTTTTTCTGAACGTGGGAATGCAAGAATGGGGAGAGTTTTCAATTTTTTTTTGGGAAATTTACATACATACCACGCAATTCTTCTGCATTTACATATTTCACACCCAAACTTGAATATTTACAAAACCAAGACTTTCCCTACAAAAAAAAGTCAAGATTTCACTGAAAGAATGGTATTTTGATGTAATAATAAAGATTTAGCTATTTAAGTAAAAATTAAAGTAATAATGAAATTCGAATTATACAGATGTATGTAAATCCTTTTTTTCCCTTTTTTTTTTGGAGAAGTTGGCAGAAAACAAGGGACGTGAGAGAATGGAAAAAGAGGGAGCAGTTTTTTTCTTTACTTTTTTTTATTTCCACCCAAACTGAAAATAGGGGAACGATTGAGCATGGGGGAGGGTAATTTATGGATTTTAAATAAATTTTAAATTAATTAAACGGTTTAATGTAAATTTCGCGCCGGTAAATGTACATAATCAATATATATATCAATCTAAAGTAATTACACGAACGAATTACAATTCATTTGATCGGCCATTCGGTCAAGCCGACCAAATTGAGTCCATTTCATAAAATGCTCGCCGCTTTCGACCGCTTCGCAAAACTTGTCGAAGCAAACTTTTACTTGATAGATTTCGATGTTTGGCCAATGACGCGATCAATTTCGGAACGGACGTTGATTCCCGCCCCCTCGACATCGCAGCTGGCGCAACTGATCGCATCGATAGATCATCGTCGCAATATTTATATTCCCACAATTTCGACGCTCAATGCGATAAGCGTTCGTCATCGGATCATTTGAGTTAATTTTGGTGACGCACCGTTTCACTAATTTGCGGCATTTCAAATCATTCGACATTTGCAGACTGTCAGAGTCCGACAGCCTCATTTGATAGATTTCAACGCGTTCAACGACACGATCATTTTGCAAGGCCGACATCGTGGTAGCTTTTCCTAACTCCGGACACGCTGCATATCGATACCGAAGCGCTTAATCGATTGATTGTTAGATTTTGCAATATTTATATTTCGATCAATTTCGACGTTCTGAACGCAACGACGAACTCCGTTCGCCGATCGGAGGTCGTTTAGACTATTTTCAGTGACATCCAGTGCATTTTGATCCCCGAGTGCAAATCATCTTAAGTCCATCGAATACTTTTTGACGACTTATACGCGTATGTGGAGATCAACATGGATCCATTGGTACATTTCGTGAATTTACACTCAAGCATGCTAGTATAATTTAGGGCTTTTTTGTTTGTTGAATTTGTTGTGTAATGCATTCAAAATGCATGTATTTGAGAAATTGAATGTTAGGTGAATTTTAAATGCAATGTAATTCATTGGTGAATTTAAAATTCATCTTTTAATTCATTTTCGACGAATTCAAAACTCATCTGATTCAGCCAAATTTCAAATACACTACACAAGTTACTATTGCCAATCGCCACCGCCATCAACACCATCAACATCACTGGTTGCTCCACTAGCCCACGCCACTACTACCACCGATCATCGACAGCCCTCTCACGACGTTGGGCTATTGACTTCCGCCAATTGGCGTTTATCACTATCCTTTACATTAAATTATTTTACTCAAATTAAACACAAAAAAATAATATCCTGTATTTCTTTTACACCCAACCAAATAACTCAAAAACATTCTAAATATATTGTATTTATTTTACTCTACATTTCATTTTCAACAATCTAAATATCGACTTAATAAGTTTAACTCATATTACTATAGTGAGATGAATATCTATTTACTTGATCTTATTATTTTGATAACTAGAAAACATTTCAATGGACCAAGCTCCTTGATTTAAAGTTCTATAGGTAGAAAAACTTCTAGTTTGTATATTTCTTCTTCATAATTTCTTGTTAAAATGATGTCATCAATATAGACGATAAAGTTAGAAAATTTGCCATCAAATAATTTATTGATAAATAAAGCATAATTAGATCAACCTTGAGTATATTCATGCCTTTTAATCACCATGATAAATTTATCAAATCAAACTGTTTTAACCCATATAAGATTTCTTAAGCTTGCATACTTAGTTCACATTACTCTCAGTCGTAAATCTAAGAGAAATTGTTATATAGATATCATCTTCTAAACCCTAATTCTGAAAATATGTTTTTTTTTACAATTAGTTGATGAAGCAACAAATCTAAACTAGCAACAAGAGAGAAAATTAACCTAACAACGTTCATTTTAACAACCTAAGAAAATGTTTCTAATAGTTGATTCTATAGGCTTGAGTGAAATTTTTTGCTACTTTATAGTGGTTGACACCTTCATAAGCCTTATATTTATGTTGACATCCAATAGATTTCTTCCCTCTGGGATGTTTTGAAATTCCATGTACTGTTTTTTTTTTCCAAGAGTCTGTATTTCTTCATGAATAAATTTTTTTTTTTTTCATTCAAGCACTTTCCTTGCTTCTTGAAATTTCTGTGTGAAATACTTGTAATAAAGGCATAAAATTTTGAAGACATTTTGTTGTAACAAATATAATGGTTGATCAAATGTTCAAAACAATTTCTTATGCTTTTTCTACGAGTAGCAATATTTATGTTTAGATCATCATCAAAATAAGAATTATCTTGTCCTGGTGAATAATATTAGGACTTGGGTCAGATAATTAGTTTAGTTCAATAGAAATGCTTTGTTTTATTTTATCGATTGAATTGTCTCATCATCTGGAATAGAAATTACCTTTGTAATTTGCTTGTTGTATATGATCCTTGAAAGCCTGAGGTTCAAATGTGTGAGATTCAAGTAGATTTAGAAGATGTGTAGAATGAGATATCAATAAGGTAGGATTGATATTCTCATAAAACTATATTCACAGAGATAGTTGATATTCTCCCCTAGTATATGAGTTTAGAGGAATAAGATTAATTTTTGAAAAAGGCTACATCTCCATGGTTTAAAGGCTAAAAAGACTTGGTTAAGATGTATAAAAAATGATCTAAGATACTCAATTAAATGAATTGACATATGGACAATGATATTCTATAACCGTATTAAGTTGTTGTTGTGCTACATCTCCATGGTGGTGTAATATTTTTTCAGTATTAGAAAATAATATTTGTAAACATATATTATGGCTTTTGGATCTAGTTTACTTCTTCGATGAGGACTGTGTACAAAAATAGTTGAATATTTTGATAAGAATGGTGGAGATAAATCTATTTGAATCAAAAATACTGATAACTCAACCAAACGACTAAAATTTTTGTGACGAAAATTTTGTAAGTTGAAGAAATTGACGAAAATTTTTGTTGTTGATTTCCAACCAAATTGAATAGTTTAATTCAAAATGTAACTTGATTAAATGAAACATACGATAATTTAAATTGACCAAATCAGGTTATCAATCGTTTTGAAGTTTTGACCGTTCCAAAGTTGTCAATACTGGTCTTTGGTGGAGAATAAACACCCTAATTTGGACAATGGGCTTGTGTGGGGACTTGATAAGGAGTTTGAATTTTAAAATTCTTAAGGGTACATTTTAACGTGACATGCAATAGTGAGAACACTCTCTTCACTCCCAACTCCCAAGAATTTATTTTTTTTTTTTTTGAAACATTGCAGTTATCATAATTGATCAAACAACTTTCAGAAGATGTCTTTTTTTCTTTTGATTATTCCAATTTATTAAGGAGTATGAATACAAGAGGTTTAGTGAATGATTCCATGTTGGAGGAGGTACTCAACAATAATGGATTGAAAATATTAATTCTTTTTGCTAGTCATGAGGACTTAAAGTTGGGTTTCTATGGAGTGAAATTTTTGAAAAAATATAACTTATTTTAGACTCGTCTTTAATTAGCCAGATCCAAGTGATTCTATTGTGATCATCAATGAAAAATATAAACTACTTATCACTCGAGATAATATCCAAGATGGGCCCCAAATATCAATATTAATAGTTACAAAAGTTTATAAAAGGATGAAAAAGGTAGAAAGTTTAATATGTTTAGATAATTAACAAGTTTCACACTGAAATGCTTTAGGTCTATGCTAATGAAAGGGAGGAAAATATTTTTTCAGGTTTATGAATTTGGATGACTTTTGGATGACCAAGGTGAAGTGCTATAATTAGTTAGAGGAAGATACATATGAGTATTTTTCGCTTGCCTTTCATGATTCCCTTAATAATTCAGAAGGTAGAGATCATCATTTTTTTTCCCTTGCTAATTATCCTTCCCGAGTTTTTAGCTTGAAATTCACAATGAATAAGAAGAATATTGGTAATACAGTTCATGTCCTTGATAATTTTGCTAATTGATAACAAATTACAAGAAGCTTGGGAACCAAGATAACTAAGTTAAAAACTAGAGAGTGGACATTAATATTCCCAATATTAGTTACTTATGATGTCAACTCATCAACAATTTTGATTGTATAATCTTTTAAACATAGATGAGGAGTTTGAAATAAGAAAGCATTCCTTGCCAAATGATTAGAGGCTTTAGAGACCACGATCTATGATTGTGAATTTCCATTTTGGACATTGAAGGCTTTCAAGACCATTCTTTTAAGCAATGACATCAATGATGACTTCTGCTATAGAAGGTTTTGATTTGAATTAGATAATTAGTGACTTGGAGAAAGTTTCTTATAATCTAGGATACTCTAAAAATTTTCATCATGGAGATGAAGGACTATAAACTTCATTTATTACCAACTAAGCTTCCAAGTATCTCTTAATCTCTTTTAAAGCTTTCTAGTGCTCAATAACACTACTTTTACGTTCAAAGATCTCCCATTCTCTCAAGTTCTTAGTATTCTATTCTGACATTTTGAGAGTTAGGCTGACTTAGTATTTTAGAGAGTATGTTAAATCTACAGAGTTAGCTTGAAGAAAAATTAATTCATACCATGAAGCTCCAAATCAAGCAGGATATTAATTGGCATGCTATTGGAATCATGGAACCATACATAGAAGGTAATTGTTAGAGTGGAAGTTGATTGACTATTGTATTTGGCTGGAAGTGGATTTGTGGGATTAATTGCAGTTGGGTGGAGCATTAACTGGTATAAGGTTGGCTACCTTAAATGCTGGATTCTCACAAGAGCGCTATTGGTTGTAATCTGAATGTTGTTGAATAGAGAAAATCAATTTAACAAACCAAACTACACATTTAGAAGATGCAAATGACCCAAATCAAGCAAATTACGTCTTTATTTAAGCTTGTTCATTTATTTTATTATTGAGTTTGAGTCGAATTTGACCATTACTTAATTTTGAAAATAATGTTTAAGCCTGTTTATTAGTTTTCATTTTGAGTTTAAGTCTCAATAAGGTTGGCTACCTTGGTGTTGGATTTCCACAAGAGTGTTATTGATTTAGTATGAATATTGTTGAATTTAGAAAATCAATTTCCCTAACAAAGCTGCACATTTAGGAGTGTAAATTACCCTAATCAAGCAAGGTATTGTTTCTATACGTTTGTTCATTTATTTTTCTTATTGAGTTTGAACCGACTTGAATTTTAAGATATTGTTCAAGTTTATTTAATTAGTTTTTTTATTGATTTCAAATTGCAATCTAGTTTTAATTGAGCCCAACTAAATTGATGCTAAAAATTTAAACATAATTAAATTTGTAGATTTTAATCAAAGTTATCATTATTTATTAGATATTTTTAAGTTTTTTTTTGGTGAAATTTTAATATTAATAAAAAATATTTAATTCTATATATCTTTAACTATTTATTTGATATTTTTGTATTTATATATTTAATAATATACATAAATTTTAAAATATATAAGATATAAAAAAATGGATACAAGAATATAAAAAGTTTTTGAAATTTTATTCAAGTTTTTTCAATTATGTAGATAAATAAACATAAAGAACGCTTATACGAACATGTATCAAGCTATTCATTAATTGCACTTATTCGTTAATAGCTCTAGACACATTATAGTTCTAAAAAAGTCCTACAAAGTCTTTCACTAGTATGTACTCTAATTCATGGACTGCTATAACCAGTAACATTTAACTGAGCTCGTAGTGATAGCTTGTTGGCTAAATGATAGATATAAAACAGGCCAAGGTTAAAATCTTGGCATAATCTTCACCATACTGAATACCACTATTCATTGTAAGAAATATGCCGAACAATGATGACGGTAACACTCTTTCCTAAACTCAATGAATGAAGTGGAAAGAGTTTAAACTAAAAAAGAAAAAAGAGAGAATGAATTGTGTTGCAATTTTTTCAGTAGATGTAGTCATCATATCAATTTCCCATAATAAAATTTCAAAATGAAATGCTTGATCTATTTGGATTCATACTACTGTAACAACAACAACAACAACAAGCCTTTATCCCACTATGTAGGTTGGCTATATAAATCCTTCTTCTTTTTTTGGTCTATCCCTACTTTTCTTAGGTTGAATATAATACATCTACTCTCCTAACTAGATCATCGAATGACGGTCGTTTTATGTGACCAAATCATCTAAGACAACTCTCTCTAATCTTATCTGTCACTTGAGCTGCTCTAACTATATATTCATGTCGCATTTTGTCTCTAAGAATAAAGTCACCCAAGCATCATCATCTCTACAACACTTAAATTAATTTTATGCTTCTCTTTTATTAGTCAACATTCTGCATCATAAAACATTGCATGTCTTATCACCAACAACAAAAAGCCTTTATCTCACTAGGTGGGGTCGGCTACATAAATTCTTCTTCTCCATTGTGTCCTATTATGTGTCAAATTCTCATTTAATTCAAGTATACTAAGGTCATTTTTTATACATCTTAACCAAGTCTTTTTTGGGTCATCTTCTAAGGAATAAATCTACTTCTCTAATCAATCATGCTTTTATATGACCAAACCATCTAAGGCGACTCTCTCTAATCTTATCTGCCACTGGAGCTACTCCAACTTTTTCCCGAACATACTCATTTTGCATTTTATCTCTAAGAGTAAAGCCACTCATCTACCTGAGCATCCTCATCTCTGCAACACGTAACTTAGTCTTATGCTTCTCTTTTATTGACCAACATTATGCACCATAAATCATTATAGGTCTTATCACCATTTTATAAAATTTTCCTTTAAGTTTAAACGGTACTTTTCTATCACACACAAGCCAAATGCATTCCTCCACTTCAACCATCCAACTTGAATTCTACGAATAACATCTCTATCTATTTCACCATCATTTTGAACAATATAGATATAAATCACTCTTTTGACTTTTACTGTACTACTACTACTACAACTAAAAATTACACTCTATATATTCAGTTTTAGATCTATTTAAATGAAAACCTTTAGACTCTAAGGTTGACCTCCATAATTCAAGTTTATCTTGGATTCTCTCTCTAATCTTATCAACAAGAATAATGTCATCAGCAAAACATACACCAAGGTACATGTCATGTAATGCCTACATCCATAACTAAAGCAAAAGATAAGGGCTTAAAGTTGATCCTTGATGTAATCCAACTGAAATAAGAAAATATTTTGTCAATCCTCCTTGTGTTTGGACACAAGTAACAGCTCTAATATACATATCCTTAATGACTTGAATATAACCAATATTAACTCTTTTCTTTTCTAGAACTCTTCAAAGAACATCTCTTGAAACTTTAGATAACTTTCTCTAAATCAACAAATATCATAGCATGTCTTATCACCATCCTATAAAAATTTCTCTTCAGTCTAAGTGATACAGCCTTAGATAGCACAGTAATGATGAAATTTAAGGATGAGATAGCACAGTAATGATAAAAGGATTTGTTTGTTCCATCAAAGATCATCAGGAATGTGGTCATGACCACCAAAAAGAGCATTATCATGTTCTCGCTTTTAAATTTATTTTTTAGTTATTCTGTGCTCACTGGTTACATTGTGACCACCCCATTCAAGTTCTGCATCATGGAAAAAGGTCTCCTGCAATGATTTTTCCCCATAATTCAACATATTGATTTAGAGATTTTGTCAGGTAATTGTTAACAGTTTCCACCATGTTAGTTCTCCTTTCATTCGCTTGCAATCCGAAATTATTCACCATGCATTTGTTTTCTTAAGACATCCCATTTACTGCTCTTTACATGCAAGCATCCATCCTTTTATCATTACTGTAAAAATTAAACGAGTTATCAGATGAGAACCCATTATGTTGCAGAAACAGAATACTTTTGGAGAGTGATGAAACTGTATAGATAGGAGAGAGAATGAGAGTTAACTTGTAGTAACAGTAGTAGCATCAGTATTTAATATATAAAAAAGCAATGATGAGTTGAGTATTTATTCATGAACATAGTTAGAGTTGAAGAAAATGTCAAATCAAACCCTAAAATAAAAAGTGTATTTGTGATATCAAAATTTCATTGTAGTAAAAGATTCGTAAAACTCACAGTAATCCTTTAATGATGATAACATTTTGATTAGCATTTTCTTGGGTGAATTTAAGTGAAAGCAGACTATCATGCATTTTTTCTGGAATTTTTTGTAAAATAGAAAACTTAATATTTAGTGTTTCTAGTTCTTGGTTCATTGTTTAGGGTTTAAATTGTCTTTTCTATTTAAATTCATAAATTCAAAGTTTTTCTTAATATTTTACTACCATTTTTCTTCCCTGCAGTTAAAGGAAAATTACTTCTGTAACAATTGTAGCTCAAACTGAAGAAGAACAAATTCTCATGCAAGTATTATTACAGGAATTTAAATGCTGGAATATTTAACATTAGAACACCACAGGTTTCATATTCATCTAATTATCAATTATCATACAGCTCTCTTGAATTTGACACAACAAAAAGGGAAAGAAAAAAATAGCAGCGTATCTCTTCTCTGCTTATAACCTGTTTGTTATTGTGCCTGAAAGAGTTCTATGATGAGGAAGGCGAAGAAGGGAAAGCATCCTTCACAGCAGAGGCAGCAGTTAGGTAATTGAGCGTGTTCCTTAACGTGTCCTTCTCCCTCCTTAACCTCGCCGCAGTATCCTCAAGCTCCGCGCCTGCTTTCTCAAATCCATTTCATCTTCCCTTAGGTTCCTTCCCGTTAAGGCGATTCGAAATGCGAATAACATCGCGCATATGTTTCTCTACTTCGGATGCAAGGTTGTCGAGGTTGTCTTCGTCAGTTGTGGAGCTGGAGCCCTGCGGCGGCGGGCGGTCCTCGAGCCAGGAGACGCGGGCAACGAGGTAAGGGCGGGTGCGGACGAGATCGAGGACGCGAAAGCGTTCCTCACCTTTGCAGATGAGAAAGAAGCGGTCGTCGACTAGGCGCTCGCCGACGAGCCAACGGAGCGCGCGCCGACGACGTCGAAGGAAGGTCAGTGGAGAGGAGAGTGTGCATCAGGATGCGGTAGCGGAACTCGAAGATCTGGAGGGGGAGGATGGCGCCGGGAAAGAGGACGAGCGGGAGAGGGAAGAGCGGAAGCTCGATGGCATCATCGATAGGGGATGGGGAGGATGAGGAGGAGGAGGAGGAGGAGAGTGGTGAGTGACAAAGATGGTGTCTTGTGGTTTTGAAGAGGAGAGGGGAGGAGGGATAGGGGCGGCGGGGGTTATGGGAAGGGAGGCGGGAGCGGACGGAGAGGAGGGGAGGGGAAGAGAGACTTTGGGTGAGAGGGATCATTTGGGGTTTAAGCTTGGATCTCTACTGCTACGGTGTTCCTCCAAACATCTTGAGGGTTTTGATTTTCTGGTTTTTTTGCTCCTTTTGGGGAATCTGGTTTGATTGATGAGTTTTTTTTTTGCTGATCTTGAGCCTGTGGGCAAATTGTGGAATTTGGGGTTTGTGGATATGGCTGGACTGGGCGGGGAAGATGCCTTTGGATAGCTCCACGTGTGTGGCCTGAAATTTTGGCTTCTGGTTTCCTCGCAGTTAGCTTGAGAAGGATCATGGTGGTTGTAACAGGGAAATATCTCAAAGCGCAGAGCCCTGGACTTGGGCTAATAGCGTGATTGGAACTCAACTCATTTGTTGAACCATGAACTCTTCTAGCTATAGAGCATAAATTTTAACTTATATATTATGTGAGTTAATAATCTGTTTGAAAGTTTATTATAAAATTCTAGTAGGTAAAACAGCTTTTTGAAAATATTACATGTCTTACAAATATTATTTAAAAAAAAAATTAGACATTAATTTTTTTGATATTATTCTATCAATTTTAATTCTCAAAATAATTTTTTATCATAAATATTTTAAAAAAAATAATTAGTAGTCAAACATTTGTGATTATTTTGATTATTTCCGTCAAAAAGTTATCTCAAACGAATCCTAAATTAGAGCTTCTGAGATGACGATGCATTTCGATAATGGGAAGAGATAAAGAGATTGATCACAATTTTTAAAATCAGGATCGATGAAAATTTATTTCATAATTGTGGGAACAAAGTTCATATTCAAATAATTATAAAAGTAAGACTAAGTGAAGAAAAATAATTAGTATTTTATTACATTAATCGAGTCCAAAGTAATGATGCAATAATGAAGCAAAATATAGTAATTAATCAAAATATAAAGGAACAAATGCATAAGCAAATATCCAATAAAAATGCAAATAAAATTACTATATATACTTAGCTTAGGTATTGAAAATGGCGCGAGGATGTGATCCTCGCCGAACGAAGAAGATGAAGAGAATGTTAGCGCAACTTGGGTTTTTATTGTATTAACTTAGCTTATATCAATCTTAATTATATTAATTAAATCATTGTTAGCATAGATATCATCTCATTTAATCATTAATTAATAATTTACTAAGCTAATCAATTTAAATCAAATTAGATTAAAAATAATATCAATTTATCTAAATGGCATTTGTATACAATCACGTAACACCTAAAAGTTTATATTTACATATATAATATTGAAATATTTAATATCATATTAAAAATATCATTATTATTATCTCCTAAAAAAATGAATACACCTTTTTGATGCATAGATAAAATGCTAAAAATATAATTATCAAATTTTAGATATTACATATATAAATATATATGAATTGAATCATCCTTTTAATTAGATATTACATATATAAATATATATGAATTTTGTGATACACATTTGAATCATCCTTTTAATTAACATATCTATTTATACTAAACTTGTTTGAATATTAGTAGTTTTAATTAATAAATTTTTATCAATTTTAATCACACTAATTAAATTATAATTAACATAAATAATATATTTGAGTGATCTTTGTAATCCATTTTTTTTATGTGTTCTCATTCATATGTCATCTTTAAAAATTATCCTACTTGCATTAGTATTAAAGTGGTCAAGGACTATTAATAAATGATATCCTTACTATCCCTAAGGGTCTTTCATGACTGTTGGGGAGTGACTCTATTTCAAAATTTTCCTCCTAGTCGAAATATATAGTATGTTTAAAATAGTTATAGGTAAATGAAAAAATAGTGATAAAGTTATTGTATATAAAATTATTATTTAAAAAATTATGATGAGATTTATAATTTTTATTATTTTTAAAAAATTAAATTATAACTTTCTGATTGTTATCGTACAGCTATCAGAGTAAGTTCATTTAGGTTGAAAACGCTACATTCTGACAGTAGATTTTTCAAAACTTAGGTCCACCGCAGCTTGACAAACTCAAGCATTTTCAGCCGCTGTTTTGGGCCGCTGCATTTGGATGATGATAAACTGGACTTGAATCTGGGGAAAGAAGAAGCAGAAGCTCATGGATTGCAGCAGATGTCACTGAAATAGTTTGTAACTCTGCCGAGGTGGAGGAAGCTTCAAGCTCAATCTTGATGCCAGAGGAACGCAAAGACTGGACAGACTAATAACCGTGATCTAGAAGATTTGTTACCAGATAAGTTTGTCTTGAAGGAATACTTTGAGCAAACTCACCCTCCAGCGAAGAGGTTACAGCAAAATAATTTGCTTTTTACGGTATCAGAACAGCTACCAACTGTAAGAGAATACTCGTATCATCTTTTATAAATTTAGTCTCAAAGCTTAATAAATCATGGAATTTGACATGAATAAGAAGCTAAATCTATTTAGTCTCTTTACTGCAATTTGAAGGTTAGTTGGCTTTGCTTTATTAGAAAGAGAAATGAACTGACTGTAGCAAATAAACATGCTTCAAAAACCGTTTGAAGGGTGATTACAACTGTATGCTTCAAGAATTTCAAATTTTTGAAGGTGATGGATAGGAGTGTAAACGAGCTGAACATAAACGATCTGAGGCTCTGTTCGTGTTCGGCTCGAATAAGGCTCGTTTATTTGTTTGCTCGAATCTGATTTGACTCAGTAAAAAAGCTCGAAATAAAGCTCGAATTTATCAAATTAAGTACTAAAACTAACTTTTTTTTTAATTTTGAATTATTATAACACAAAATTTTAGATACAAATAAGAAAAAATACAAAATAATATATAAATTTTATTAATATTTAGTAATTTTTGAAATTTATAATATACATTCTACATAAAATAATGAAAGACATGCAAATACAATGATACAAAAGTATAAAAAATATTTTATTAAACTAGAGAAAGAAATATAAAATTCTTATGGGGGATAAGGTTCAGAGATCTAATGCTCTAGGAGATACAAGAAGATTAAAAAGTTTAATCCTCATATAAGTGCAAAAAAATAGAAAATAAAAAAAAGCTAAAGAAAGATAAAAAAAAAAAAAAAACAACAGTCAATGAAGAGAGCTTAAAAAAGATCAACAGTCAGCAGAATTCATAATCGAAACTTGAAAGGAGTAGAGAAAATAAATTGCAAAAAAAAAACACTTGAGAAGATAATTAATGAAGAGAAAAAAATATATATGAGTATGATCTACAAGAGAAGGCATAGATGGCTCAGGCCCAGAGTAAAAAAAATATTCATTTTTAATTATCAACATAAGGGACAATAAATTAGTGAGCATCCAACTTCCAAGAAGAGTTACAATCACGAAAGATGCCTACCAATGAAAAGAATTTTATGATCATCATACCATAGATTAGCCTAAACAACAAAAGCAACAACATCATAGAGGTAACTTACCTCTGCGATGATGTTCTGATATATAGGTAAATGTCAGACATAAGGATCTTTGTGAAAAGTCACCATGGGTAGGGGAAATAGTTTATAATACAAGTACGAGGTTATGAGGTACACCGAAGTCACTGAGCGATAATGAGCCAATCAATCTTATGATTCTCATAGAATGATAGAAACAAGCAAGTAAGCAACCTTCAAAGTTCAAAGTAACTTAGGCTTTGCGTCAAAAACAACAACAGTGGAGTAAAAGTAATAATTAAAAAAAATAATACAAGTATATTGTATACAACAGCACCATTCACCAAAATGTAGAACAGCCCACTGGAAACAAAGAGGATGCAAAACAGTACTTAATAAGTCTAATTAACCAATCCAGAAAAAATAGTTCTAATTAAAGCAAAGAGGCAAAAAAAACATTTTAGATCCAGAAGTGAGAATACGACAACCAAATTATCAAAGTACCAAACCTAAAACTCTGAAAGAATCAACAAAAGTAACAATCAATGACTGGATAGATATGAAACCAAACATAATAATAAGCTAAAATCCTCTGATGTCATATCATATCAATAATACAACATCACCATTCACCAAAATATAGAACAACCCACTGGAAGCAAAGAGGATGCAAAAAAGTACTTAATAAGTCTAATTAACCAATCCAGAAAAAATAGTTCTAATCAAAACAAAGAGGCTATCAAAAAAAAAAAAGGCTTTTAGGTCCTAGAAGTGAGAACTGAGCATAACCAAGTTACCAAATTATCAAACGTGAAACTCTGAAAGAATCAATAAAAGAAACCATCAATGGCTGGATAGAAATGAAACGAAACACAATAATAAGTCAAAATCCTCTAATGTCATAGCATAGTAAATACTCAATCATATCTAACAGCCAACAGGTTATCTATTATAAGAAGTTGTAGACTTGTAGTCTTGCAAATTTAAAACAGCAAAATAATAATTGAATGAAAACAACAAAACAACAAAATAACATAGAATGATACAACAAGGCGTAAGTGTGTGATGTGTAGCGATGGACAATAGTTGAATATTTGAATGAAAAAATATGAGTTTTTTGTAGCTAATTGTAAGCTCTGCAACTAGTAATGCTTGAAGTATGTTTTATATCATCCCGAGTCTCGAGCAAGAGAAAGGATCATAGTAAAGAGGTTGTAGCCAATAATTCCATAAAAAATAATAACAATACAAGTATACTGTATACAACAGCATCATTCACTAAAATATAGAACAACCCATTGGAAGCAAAGAGGATACAAAAAAAGCACTTAATAAGTCTAATTAATCAATCCAGAAAAAAATAATTCTAATCAAAGCAAAGAGGCTGTCAAAAAAAGGAACTATTTTAAGTCCACCGAGAAGTGAGAACATGCTGAACAGTCAACCAAGTTACCAAAGTACCAAACCTAAAACTCTGAAAGAATCAACAAAAGCAACCATCAATGGCTGGATATAAATGAAATGAAACACAATAATAAGCCAAAATCCTCTAATGTCATACCATAATAAATACTCAATCACATCTAACAGCCAACATCTATCTATTATAAGAAGTTGTAAGCTTGTAGTCTTGCAGATTTAAAACAGCAAAATAGCAGTTGAATGAAAACAACAAAATAACAAAATAACATAGAATGATAGAAGCGGTGAGTCGAGTCAAACAGTTGAATGAAAATATTAGAGTTTTGAAATTAGAATCTCTTAAAATCAACACATATGTGATATGACAATGACATAATACACTCTATACAAAGATGCCATTCAAATATAGAGAGATAAAAAATATAAAGTATTTGATCTCATCATCATCAAATCTACATATAATATTGACAAATTGCATGCATCAAACCATAAAGGATCAATAAAAAAATATAGCAAATTTGCATATTTTATCATCAATACAATCCTCTATATGCATAATGACAAATAAAACAAAGGCAACCGAAATAACATTTACTTATTTGAGCATTTTAAATCATCATAGTAACTCATATAATTCTTAAAAAAATAATTATAATAAAATAATTACATTAATTCATAAATTTAAATCAACCCAAAGCCAAAGTAAGCAAACAATCCACAACCATCATCAACATAAGTGTATAACCAAATATATAAAATAAAAATATGAAAAGTATTTGCAATTAAATGTATATGAAATTCTCAAGTGATTAGTAGCACAATAGTAAAAAAAAAGGCATTGATGGCTTCTTGTTTATGAATCACTCAATGGAACACTCAAATTTTCCTCCTCCAATATTTCTTGCTGTGAATAAAAAAAAAAAATATTAAAAGCAAAATAGATATAATGAAATAATAATATTAAATTGCATAGTACTATATCGAAGCAATGAAGCACTTACCAATGATGTTTTAGCATTTAGTTGGGATGATCTGATCCAATTAGATGCACAAACTATCTTGGCAGATAAATAACTTCTATAATCATCTTGCATCCTTCCACCAGCACTAAATGCGGATTCAGAAGCAACAGTTGTTATTGAATTGATAAAATATCATAAGCCATTCTAGACAAATATGAATATTTCAATGTGTTCATTTTTCATAATTCCAAAATATCAAATTGCTCAGTATTGCAAATAAATAACCCTTCCTCAAGATACACCTGCAAATCAGACTCAGCAGGCTGTATGGAACCAGATAACATAACAAAATCTTTAAAACCCAACATACAATCAAATTGAGATGTGTCAAGAGGATCTATGATAAACTTCGAAGAAGAAAACCCCACATTGATAGATTCATTCATTGCAGCAATAGAAGAACTCTCAGAAGCATATATTGCATGTATTTCTCAAAGAGCCTTCTCAACAGATGTAATTTGAGAATCAAGTTCATGTAATTCATAGATCTTAGGAAACGTAAATGAAATAAATTTTAACTTTAAACGAGGATCAAGAATTGCAGCAAGAGATATTAGTAGGTTACACTCCTCTTAATATTTATCAAATTTTATTTTCATAAATGGGTCCATTTTTCTAATATACTCATCTTCAGATCTGGATTCTTCCCAGAAGCTTCTTAACATGCATTACAGTTGGCAAAAAAATATTTGATGTTGGATATGATGTGCCAGAAATTATTTGAGTGACATTATTAAAAATTGATAACAACTTTCTCATTTTTGCATACCTCAGCCAATCAGAATCTAGTGATACTCACTTATAATTTGAATCTCTAGCTGCCTAATGAGTTAAGATAGTACGATAAATAAAAGCAGACTCAAGTATTATATAAGTTGAATTTCAATGTGTTGGCACATCAATACAAAGCACTATTTTGCAATCTCAATAAATTTGTGTAGCATTGCAGGAGATTTTTTGAGATATTTAACTGACTCCCTTATATTATAAATTATGTCATGCACTTCTTTCAAACCATCCTGCACCATTATATTCAATATATGTGCACAACACCTGATATGAAAAAAATGACCACAAAAATGCAGTTTTTCTCTTGAATCAAAGTTATTTCTAAGGCAAGAAGCTGCAACATCATTGTTAATGGCATTATCAAGAGTAATTGTGGAGACTTTACATGAAGATTTCATTCTAATAAATAGTCACATATAGCATCACAGATGAAAGTCCCAGTATAAGGAGGGTCAAGTTTAATAAAATTAATAATCCTTTTCTGGATCTTCCATGACAAATCAATGAAATGAATAGTCAAACACATATACCCTATTATCTGATTAGATATCCAACAATCTTATGTTAATGAAACTCTTTGAACACCGCTAAGATAAGTCTTAAATTTTTTTTTCTCAACATCATAAATCCACATGCAATCATTTTTTATGGTATTTCTAGAAACACCTTCATAGTTAGGATTCAAATATTTCAATAGTATATTAAACCAAGTGTGCTCTACCATCATAAAAGGATGTTCATGGACAATAATCATCCTTATAATAATTTCTCCGACCTGTCTTTGATCATAATTTTTAGGATCATGAAAAATAGAAATGTCAAATTCACTAGCAATATCAATTGGGGAGAAATTCAGTCACTTTTGTCTTTTATCAAACAAATCAATAACTTGTTTACCTTTTGATTTAATTTTATCACAATATTTGATATGTCTGAGAAGTTGTGAAGTTGTGTCTGTTTTTGATTTATGGAACTTAACTCCACAAGACATACATTGCAAGCAAGGAATCTTAACACCTTTAGACATAGTTTTAAGCTCTACAAAGTACTCCCACCCACTAGACTTTCTCTTTCTAGATTTTTTAGCCTGCACCTGGTATAGTGCTAGTACTCTCAACAATTTGTTGACATGCTTGATTATGACTGTCTTCCAAATATTCTATATCAACTAGTGGTACCTCACCAGTTGATGTAGACTGAGAATGCTCAAATGATGACATATATTGTATGTAAACTATGAATAATTTCAAACATCATGTGTTAAATGACAAATATGGTATAAAATAATACATTCATAGATATAACAGAGTTTATAACATACATAATATATTACAACCAAACTTTGCATAATCAAAATTGCAAGGATGAATATCATTTATAATAAAAGGAGAGTGAGCTTCATTATAATAGAAATAAGAAGATTATTAGAAAATTAGTTAACTAGCTAATGGCTATTTAAATCATCTATTTTTTTTTAAAATAATTTGGTAAAAATATAAACAACAAATAATCATCAAATATCAAAGTAAAAGCATATGAATATATGATTCTTTTTCTTGCTCGGGACTCATGATGATATAAAGCATTCTTCAAGCATTACTAATTGCAGAGCTTACAATTAGCTACACAAAACTTCTATCTTTTCATTCAAATATTCAACTGATGTCCACTGCCACAAGACCTTGTCACTACATTGCCCACTAGATCCGCCCCTTATCATTCTATGTTGTTATGTTATTTTGTTGTTTTTTTATTCAATTTGTTGTTTTACAGTTTTAAATCTGCAAGACTACAAGTCTACAACTTCTTATAATAGATAGCATGTTGGCTATTAGATGTGATTGAGTATTTGCTATGCTATGACATCAGAGGATTTTGGCATATTATTGTGTTTCGTTTCATTTCTATCCAGCCTTTGATGGTTGCTTTTGTTGATTCTTTCAGAGTTTCAAATTTGGTACTTTGGTAACTTGGTTGGCTGTTCATCCTGTTCTCACTTCTCTGTAGACCTAAAATGGTTCCTTTTTTTGACAACTTCTTTGCTTTGATTAGAACTATTTTTTCTGGATTGGTTAATTAGACTTATTAAATATTTTTTTTTGCATCCTCTCTGCTTCCAGTGGGCTGGTCTACATTTTGGTGAATGGTGCTGTTGTATACAGTATACTTGTATTGTTGTTATTTTTTTTTGGAATTATTGGCTACTTGCCTACTTGACTGTTGTTATTTTGACTGCAAAACCTAAGTTACTTTGAACTTTGAAGAAACTAGAAGGAACGAACAACACAAATACGCAACACATTGAAACTAAACACTAGTAGCGAAACAACATCACTCCGATTCACAAGAATCACAACCAACAGAGGTTCCCATACGAGGAGTTATGCTCCTAAAAAAAATCACATAATCAATAACCATAGAATGGTGAAAGACCAGATCACATGAGGCTGACATACATACGGCGAAGCGGTTGAAAAGTAAAGGAAATCACTGAGAATAGTCAAAGCGACGACTCAAAAAAAGCAAGAACGAGAGAGAGGGATAGAGTCACAAAGCCAAGGATCAGATTCACGTATAAGACTCTCCACTTGCTCGATATGCAACGCCATGTGATGAAGAACGAGAGAAATCAGAGGCGGGACTGGGAGGAAGGGATTGTAGGTGGAGTGCTTACTCACTGCTCGTGCTCGATGCTCAAGAGGCGAGAGAAGTGGAGATTGGAGAACTTGGAGGCATAAGAGAAGAACTAGAACGCGAGCAGCCTCAATCTAGCCATTGAAACTGGAAGACTTAAACAAACAGAATTTGAATCGCCGGAGAAGTCGAATAAAAGCCTAAAATAAATATCAAAATAATGATCGAAATCGATCGTGGCCCTCGAACTGCTGGCTTATCGAATGAACCAAACAGTTGCTGTCGTGTTCACTCATTCGACAGAATTTGTTTTACTCGTTGTTTAACGACGACACAATTCACGAACACGAGCTATTCGCTATGAGCTTTTGATGACCAGTGATGGAGTTCTTTGTAGAAACTATTATCTAAGAAGTTGTGGTGAGGCATACAAATTTTTTTATTTTTAAAAAATTAAATTGTAGCTTTTTGGCCGCTATCACAAGAAGTCAGATCAGGTTGAAAAACATTACATTTATATCATAAATTCTTCAAAACTTAGGTCCCTTGCAGCATACAAAACATCAGTGCGATATATTTTGGACTGCGCCGCTATGAGAATGCCATCCCAAACTACGCCTTAATATGCATAGAGCCTCTCTTCCTTGACTTTTGAAATGTTTTATATCTCATATATTAAATTTTACACTTGCTTGCAAATATATAAATCCATCGAAATAAGTTCAACACATTAATTTTCAATTTTAAGAGCTAACATAGAACTATCGCTTCTGTTGGGCTGACCTATTGGACCAATTTATAACTAATATACGATATGGGCAGCAGGCGTGAAGAAAATTTTTCACAAAAAAATTATGCTGCAATTATTGAGATTTTGTCGCGATGAAACTAGATACATGGTTCTCCCTCATTTAATACTTATCTTGATCACAAATACATAATCCAACAAAAAAAAAAGGGTTTATATTTGATGAATCCAACAACAAAGAAGACTTAAATATTATAAATTATCTTAGACGTTGCACTCGTCTTAAAGTAATTAAAGAATTTCGAAGCTCATTTTTATTAAAATTTTTTTTATATATATTTGATGAATCATTAACTCAATTTAAAATAATAATTAAATAAATAACCAATATATCAGACAGCATTGTGTTTAAGTGAAAAAAAAATTATGCAAATAATATTTAATTTTGAAAGACATAATTAAAACATGAAAGTAATAATTTATTTTTTAGGTTTTTTTATAACCTTTATTTAAAAATTAAAATTATTATAGGTGAATTATAATTGTATTTTGTGTTTATTAAATTTGTATAATTATTACATTATATTTAAAATTTTGAAGATATTTAGTATAGATATTAGATACAATTCATTACATGAATGCATTCAGATTATACAATTCATTATATATATATATATATATATATATATATATATATATATATATATATATATATATGATATATATATATATATATATTATATGTATATATATATATATATATATATATATGTCGCGATGAATATGTACATTATCTTATTAAAATTATAAAATCTGATATACAAGATAAAATAAACAAGATTTTCAGTTCAAAATCATTATATTGCTCGCTCCGTTGCTGTCTGAAAAAGAGAATGGAGACGTGGTGATAATTAATCTATCTTTTTTATTAATCTCGTATAGCCATAATGTGGACAATGCCTCTTTTAAAAAATAAATAAATAATAAATCAATTTTAAACTAATATATAAAATGTTTTAAAATTTAAAAAAAATTAAAGATATTGTTCAAAAAATAACAAAATTAATTCATACTTATTATAATTGAAGCTAAAATTATTTTATTTGTAAATAAATAATGTTAAATCCTAGATTAAGACTAAAATAACTTTAAATATTTTGTATGTTTATATTATAATATATATATATATATATATATATATATATATATATATATATATATATATATATATATATATATATATATATTCTTGAACTTAATTTATAAGTATTTCATAAATTTTTATTTAATATCTTACATGCTATATATATTTTTAAAATATATTACAATTCATTAAATTTATATTTTTGACATTATAATTTTCAAAAATAAATAAATAATTTATTTGTCATAAGATAAATTAAATAAATATTTTAAAATATTTTGAATATAATTTTATTGTTTAAGAAACAAAATTTATTGAGATAAAGAAAAAAAAAAAGAATTAGAGGAGATGGAAGTATTAATATACAAGAAGCTAATTATATATTTTAAAATATATTATTAAAATGACTTTAAAAATGTTTTGAAATGATATTTTAGTTTTTAGCTTGAAAAAATTGATTTAACAAAATCTCTAAAAAAAATTTTACCTTTATAAAATGAAAAAATTAGAAAACAATGTATTTCTTGTCAAAATATAATTTAGTTATTTGTTAAATCCGATCTAAATCCTATTCAATATAGGTATTTTATTTCCAATTTATCACAATGTTCTCTTCATTTCTTTATTTTTTCAATCTATTGTCAAAGATGTTTCATCCTTTCGACTGGGAAAGAGTTATATAATTGATTAACCTTTAAATTATATATATATATATATATATATATATATATATATATATATATATATTGTAATGATTTTGTATATTTATTTTATAATTTTGTAATATCTTAAATGCTCATAATATTCAAAGGAAAAAAATATATATAGATTTATTTTATATATATTTAATTATTTCGTTGGTTAATAAAAATATTTACATAAAATAATAAATAATTTATTCATATTTTATATAAAAATATATTATTATTTATTATCATATTGTGGCCCTCTCAGAATAGTTTCTGAATCGGCTCAGGTTGGGAACTCTGATCCAAAAACATCTGGCCAGGTTGGGAACTCTGATCCTTCGTTCCCGAAGTACGTGTCCGTAGCTACCCGAAGGCCGGCTCACAAGAAGTTTCCAACGGTCCTCGGAATTCAGTGTGGGGAAGGGGGCGCTAACAAAGATGAAGCTGAAAGCCACCAGCGCCGGTGGTGGCGGCAGCTGCGATTCGACGCAGCCTGCGGCTGTCCGCGGCTGTCCGCGGCAAGTGGGTAGCGATGGCGGCAAGTATCTGGATGCAGTGCGTGAGCGGTTCCGGATACACCTTTGGCTTCTACTCACCGCTGCTCAAATCCACACAGCTCTACGACCAACAAACCCTCGACACGGTCGCTTTTTCAAAGATATAGGCGCTAACGCGGGCGTCATCTCCGGTGCCATCTACTCCTCTTCTCCCGACGCCGGTCGCCCTCGCCTCGTCCTTTTCCTTGGCGCTGTCCAGTGCTTCGCTGGATATTTCTTCATGTGGCTCTCCGTCGCCGGGATCCTCAACCGCCCTCCCGTCCCTCTCATGTGCATATTTATGCTACTCGCCGCTCACTCCCTAACCTTCTTCAACACAGCCGATGTCGTCACCGCCGCTCGTAACTTCCCCGATCATCGCGGCACGACAATTGGCATCATGAAGTTTGGCAATTACTCTTTCCCAGTTAATTTTCTGACTGTTTTCACTTGTACTTTATCTTTAATAATTGCTGGAACAGAAGAAATTACCATACCCTGAAACTGTAGAAAAGAACTGCATGATGATGTGACTATAAGCAAGCAAAAAAAACTTATAATAATCTCTAACAAATTTATTTATCTTTCGTTGGTTATATTTCATTAATTGGTTATATATCATTAATTAAATTTGTGATGAAGATTTTTTTACAAGAAGGTTTAAAGAATGGTAGGCTAATTTAAGACCAAAGTTATGAAGCAGTAATAATCGATTAACATTGCATTCCTATTTTACATCTAAACTTTCTTTGCATCAGCAAATCTCAGGGTAATACAAATAGCTATTGTAAGATTGAGTTTTTTGGTTTCATGAAAGTGAATCTACTATGAACTGGTATATCTTTTTTTTTTTGTTGTTTATGATAAAGTAAATATGAATTTTTTATTGAAATGAAATTAAGCAATTTAAAGTTGAAATTGGTTCAAAATTATAAATAAATTATTTGAGAATGTGTATTATTGATACATGGAAATTTTGTTGATGTTTTATTTCTTATCAAAGTTGTAGATAGAGGATCATAGGTTGATGATGAGTAAGAATGTTTTAAATGTATTATATTCATACATTATATGTATATTATCATCTATTAATGATAACATATGGGATGATATGTTTCTTAAAATGATTTGTATGAATGATTTCATCATGAGAGATGTATTGTACATTTCTAGACATGTACGTCCATATTCTTTGTGTTTTTATACAAAATCTAAAATGTGTTGTAAATTTTAAGAAAGATTATAAAAGTCATTTATTATTTTTCTTATCTCCATAAAACTATTTTTTAAACAATGATCTAAATGTATATCTTAAAAGAATTCTACTATGAACTCTGCAGTAATGTTTTTTTTTTTTTTCAGTGTTCAGAGCAGATGATAAATTACTATGTGTTGTTTACCATTACAAAACCTGGCACTAATCCATTGAAAGGAGAACCAACGTTGATGATGCCTTTTTCAAAAGAGACTTCAATATATTTTAGATCAGACAAGAAACCTTTTTTCTTATGTTTGGCCAAAGTTATCTGTTGTATTCATAGATGTTTATTACTTTTCTTAAGGTTGATAATGCCTAGAAAGAGATGGGTTAATTGAGTAGAATATTATCCATCCAAAGTGGAAAGTCATCTGATAGCCATTAGGTAAAATTAGACATCAGGTAATGGCATGTTTAAAGGGGCCTGAAATCTAAGCTGTTACATGAGAATGCCAATAGTGTGTCCCTGCTGTTATCTATAAAAAAAGGTCCAAGACCTATTGGGAATGTTTTTTATAGCTTTGGCCAGGCAGAAACTCTATTGTTGTGAATTTCAATGGCTTGGGACAAGCTAACACCAAACCTTCATACCCACATTAAAGATATGATCTATTCACTAGATTTCATTATTACCAACCCTTATAGTTGTCTTATGAAAGCATTTATCTTCAACATAGCATAACTAACCACTACACTCATGAAATATATGACCCGGATAATATGATTGTATAAATGATGTTAGCTTAATGAAACAAGTCAAATACTATATGTACCATAGTTGTCGATTTATGCACCATTTTGAGGTTGACCTCACTTAGAAATATAGACTTGAACATCATATATGTATTTTTTTATTTTATAATATATGTGGAATTTAAATGAAGTAATAAAGTAATAGTACATTTGAATCTAATAGTTTTTTATAATAATAAATTAAAATGCTAAAAGGTTTGGGCATATAAAATCAAGCTTCACATTGAGATGAATACTTACATATGAATTGATTTTATTTTATGAACTTACTCATAATATTTTGATTTTTTTCATTTTCATTTCCTTACGACTTCACATCCAATACTTTACGATAGTTCTACATTTTATTTCAAAAGCTACTTTAAATTTGAGATTGTGTCTACTATTGATGTGAATATGAGAGATATCTTTTGTATTGACATGGTAAATCTACTTTTTATAATTTGTAGATTATAAGAAAGATGAGTAATGCAAAATATTTGCTTGATGAATATTAAGTTCTTAATTTAAAGGAGTCCAATTATTTCAAATCAAACATATTTAATGCAAATTTCAAAATTAATACTCATCAATAATGTGAGATGAGCATTGATACATGCAATTTATCATTTTAAGTGATGTTTATTTTCATTTCATAGTTTTGATTCTTATATCTTGGTGTGAACATGCCTAAGATGAGAAACCATATAGAGAATGAGTTATGTTTCTTAATATATGTGTTTCTTCAGTTCATTTCTCTATGTTGGTTTGAGTCTCTTCACCATTGATTTATTTCATTCATTTATTGTAGCTTTCTAATTTGCTATTTGGATCATTGTTGGTTGTTGATTTATTATTGTTGAAGTCGCTACAATTAATCTTTAGTTGGAATAATTGAATTAATTTGTTGCATCAATGATTTCCTATTGAATTGTGGCATGTTGATGCTAATCTTATAGTTGGAACCACTATGTTGACTTGTATGATCATTGATTGTCTTGAGTTACTTGTTTTCATCCTAGTCATAATTGTTAAATGGATTTGATGGAATCATTAAATATTACTAATATAGTGAGAAAATCTAGTTTTTAATAGATGAGGATTCATGAATCATTTGCTTGTGGGTTCTATTGGTGTTAAATTTAAATTACAAAACTCTTTTTTTTCTATAAATAGGGTTAAGATATTATTTGATTGCCTCAAGAATTGAAATTGAAAGAAGCCACTTTATTGTTGTTCCTAAATTCTCTCTCCTTTCTTCTTTGTTCTAAATGGTAGATACTATCACTCTTCAAATTTGTACCGTCATATGAAGGCTCCGAAGCTTGCTCATCTCTCCCCCAATCCCACTACAATTGCAAGTTTTAATTCCCTCTTCTTGCATATATATATACAAAATAATAAGAAAATTGCCAAACTCTTATTTTCAATTCCCTCATCATGAATTATATAAAGTAAGTTTTAAGAGAAGGAAGAAGAAGAAGATCAAAAGAAATAAATCTTCAAGTCTCCACTAGGGCCTTTCTTCTTCATGTATGCTTGATCAGGGGTGAAACCCTTTCTGGAAAGATAATTTTCGTATTCAAACTTGAGATTTACTTATTTTGTTACAGTTATTCATCTTTTTCAATTTTTAAAATCTTCTCCTCAATTTTTTTCAAGATCATTCGGTTGAATTCAATTTATCATGTGATGTGTCTCCTATTTGAATTTGACAACCTTCAAATATTATATTCTTGCATAATTTGTTTTCCTTGCATCTCATTCTTCCATTTGAATCTATATTCAACTTCCAAATCACTCTACCTTTCTCTTCAATATTAACAACGAAGAGGTAATAGGTATTGGTGACATTCCAGACTACTTCATTCTTCATGTATCTTTCTTTGCTTTCTTAATTCCCATGCGCTCTACGACACTTTCAGTATGATAGAGGTTCTTTTTCCATCTAATCGTTCTTTTTCATCAAGTGGCTATCATTTGTTCTTAGTTTGTACATAATGCCAATGTGAGTTCAACTACTTCAATCAGATCATCATAGTCATTGACGACCCTACTCATGATGTCGCGAATGAGATGTTACAAATTATCTAACTAAACTAAATTAAACATTTTCCCTATTTTCTAGGCTACATTTAGGTCAAGCATCGATCGTCACTTATATTCCAAAAAGAAGGGGGCCTTAGAACAATTTTTTTATCCATAACTTAAAACAGCGTAATTTAAACATTTTTTTGAAATTTGCTTCACATCCATAAATTTTGTTTGTCACCATCCTTCAATTCCAAAGGATTGAAAAAAAATTGTAACTCTACTATTTATGCTATAATTAGAAATATAGGATATTCACTTTTAATCATGATAATAAACAAATAAAAAATTAATAGTTACATGAATCCTTGTTCTTGTTTCTTATTATATCAAATTCTCATTTAATCTAAGTATCTAAGATCATTTTTTTATACATTTTAAGTCTTTTAGGTCATCTATTTTCTTAACATAAGCAATCTAATATTTTCTTTGAGTTCTTTATGTGGCCAAATCTACATTCTCCTTCTTATCTATTTGTACTCCAACTTTTTACATACTCATTTTGCATTATCTCTATAAAGATCATCCACATTCATCTGTAATGACTTAACTTAATCTTATGTTTCTCTTTATTGGCTTTTTCATAATGTCTTAATCTTTGTCTTATAAAATTCCTTAATTTTGGAACTTTCTATCATAATATCATTTTAATCATTAGATATAAAAAGCGCCTATTGTAGCAAACTTCTGTTCTTGTCCTTATATAATCATCACTTATATAACATCATCTTCTGTTTATATCTTGGTCTCAAATCCTAATTCAAATATATCGACAGTGTTCGGTGGCAAAATGTCTTTTGATGCTATCATTGTTGAACTACATTTGCTTTTATTGATTATTTTGTGAAGATTTATCCCACAAATTTCAAGATGACAGGCCATTTCTTAATATTTTCTCTGTAATTGCACTGATGACTGCTGGGTTTCTAATGGCTTTTATAATACTGGAAAACATTCTGATCATAGGATCTTCAGTTCGCATTCTCACTCTCATACTTCTACTCATTTTAATCGTCTCCTCATTAATCATCATCGTCATACAAGGCCATTTGAGACACCATGCTTATCAACCGCCACCTCTTCTGAAAGCTTACTGTTAGCAAACACCCATGATTCATCCAAGCTTCAGAGCAGAGATGTGAGGCAGGGTCAGAAGAAAGCTTGAATCTTTTCAGTCCATACAGAAATTCAACTTCTGGCTATTTTTTATTTGCATGGCGTGTGGTCTGGGCTCAGGCTTAGCCACAGTAAATAACATCAGTCAGATCAGTAGTTCTCTGGGTTACAACAGCAGAAACAGCTATTTCTCTCTGAGCATATGGAATTTCACGGGCCATTGTGGCTTCTATCATCTCTTGCTCTCTGGATTACGAGCCTTTTTATGGATCACGCTCACGACTATGAGCATCGGCCATGTGATCCTTCAGGTCTTCCTGGCGCTCTATATTTGGGTTATGTGGTGATATGTGTATGGTTCTCTGTGGTCTCTAATGCCTATAATTAGTTCAGAGATATTTGGTTTGAGGCATTTTGGAACTATATTTAATGCCATTGGAATTCAAGCCCTTGTGGATCTTATATACTGTCTGTGAGTAGTTGGATATATATATGATATGGAATCTAAGAGGACCTGTGTGCAACCACTGTTTCATGCTATCCTTTATGATAATGGCGTTAGTCACTCTCATGGGAGCTGGTTTGCCTTAGTTTTATTTTTTCGGACTAGAGTTTTATGAGCAGGTTTTATGTGCTAGATTAAGGCATTTGGTTGTCTATTGAAGAAGCTAAAACTGTAGTTATTTGTTACTTTATAGTGGATTTTATGTAATGGTGACTGTGGAGATTTATTATTATTATTTATTTTGGAAGATTTGCATGCGTACCATATAATTCTTATTCTTATGCATTTACATACCTAACATTTAAAATTTAATATATAAGATTTTTCTTAAGCATGAAAAGGTACATTTTATTTAAAAGAATTATTGATAGTGATATTTTTGATGTGATGATAATGATTTAGATGTTATTTATGTAAATATTAAATTTTATCTATGAGATATGTAAATATTTTTTTTTTAGAGCTTGAATAAATAATTGATGATATATAATATCATTTTTTTGATATTTTAATTAATTTAATGATAAATTTGTATATATAATATATGTATAAAATTTAAATCTTAGACCTTTAGATTGAAAGAAAAACCCTTAATCACTTCACTAAACGGCTCTCACATATAATATCATTCCCTTAGAAATCAGACAACCACTTGTTCATTGTTTTACCCATTTTAGCGGTTCGTCAGTTCGCAGCTTTCTGGCTCAATCCGACAGCGTGTCCAGTATTTTTTTCCGTTTTAGCGGTTGAGCGATGCAGGACGGCGATGTAAAGATGTGTATTCTACGCTTACACTTCCGGCGTAAGCGTCGTTGGAATCGCGGGAGGAATTTAAAGAAATATATAATTTAGGGTTTAGGGTTAGTTTTTTAAAATGAGCTCGAAGAAATAGAAAATTCATTTCCTTTTACAAAAGAACCATGAAGATGGAGAATGTTAAGGAAATAGCGATCAATTTAGCAGAGGATGTATTAAATAGAAATTCATTGGTAATGTTACTCGTGCATTTTTTCTACGATTTGTTAGTGATATTCTTCATTTGAAGAGAATATGTTCATTACATTTTATTAGAAGCAATTTGGATGCTTTTTTTGTTGAATTTTACTTTTAGTGTTATTTTGCGTCTGCTCTCATCTCTTTGGAGTACGGAGCATTTATGACTTTTTTTTAGGTTTATTTTGTCATTTCTTGAGATAATGTTCTGACATTCCAATGGAAGCATTTGGAGGTTTGTTTGGATGATTTTAGGGTATTTTTATATACTCTCCGTACCTCTTTGGAGAATTACAGTTTATATTTTAGTTTATTTTGCCTTCTTTTGATTATGTTTACATTCCAATGGAAGCATTTGGAGTTGTTTGGATGGTTTACGGGGTATTTTGCATCTACTCTGTATCTTTGGAGGTATAGAGCATTTATGACTTTTCCGGTTTATTTTACTTTCTTGAGATTATTTAGGGCATTCCAATGGAAGCAATTTGATGGTCTTGAATGATTTGGGAGTTTTGCATCTATCTTTGGAGAACTGAGCATTGACTTCTTTTGCCGGTTTATTTTGCCTACTTTTGATTATGTTTAGGGCATTCCAATGGAAGCATTTGGGCTGTTTGGATGATTCTGAGTATTTTGCATCTCTCTCTGCCTCTTTGGAGGGTACATATCATTTATGACCTTTTTCCAATTTATTTTTCGTTTTTTGAGATTATGTTTAGCATTCAATGGAAGCAATTTGATATGCTTGGATGATTTCAGTATTTTTTTTGCATCGTACTCTCTGTACCTCTTTGGAGTCTGAGCATTAAAATGACTTCTTTTGGTAGTTTATTTTGCCTACTTCTTTTGATTATGTTTAGGACATTCCATTGGAAGCATTTGGAGGCTGTTTGGATGATTTCTAGGAGGTATTTTGCATCTGTACTCTCTGTACCTCTTTGGAGGAATTTATGATTTTAGGTTTATTTTGCCTACTTTTTTTATTATGTTTAGCATTCCAATGGAAGCATTTGGGCGTTTGGATGATGGGGGTATTTTGCATATGTATTCTCTGTATGGAGGTACAGCATTTGAACTTCTTTTTTTATTTTTCGTTTCTTGAGATTATGTTTAGGGCACTCAATGAAGCAATTTGATGGCTGTTTGGATGATTTCTGGGTGATTTTTTGCATCTATATTTTGTAACATATTTTTGTATCTGTTTGGCCAGATGAATGCGATCAATGAGCTGTGCGATGACGAAGTCGTGATGTCTAATGACCCAAATTTGGGGAAACTCCTTGACACCACTGAGAATGAAAGCGGGCGTATACCATCACTATATGCATCAAATTGGCCGGTGTTGGAAGGACCATACTAGTTATTGGCTCAAAGAAATTGAAATCAAAAGATTTTATGTAAAAGCGGTAAGAAGTCTCTAAATAACAAAATTTAGAAAGTTGATACTCCGGTTGTCACCATGATTAGATTCTCTTGATTTGGAGGGAATTAGGCGATTAAAACATCTGAAAGTCATAATCATTCTTTGGCGAGCACTACATCTTCTCGTGATCATTAGCGATGAGAAGGCGTCGTGTTGAAGATAATGGATTGGAATTAAAACGGCATTATTTATCAGCGAGGAAGTTGGCGGCGTAGAGAATATCAGTTCAAAAAAGAGATGTTTCAATTTTATTGAAAAGAAAAGATCGAGATTGAATGGTGATAATGCATTATCTGATTGTTTAAGGAAAGGCAAGCGGCGGATGATGTTTGCATGAGATGTACAAGTTGATGAGGATTGCTTAGTAAGCTTTTTTGGAGCAATGGCATGTCTAGGATAGAATATGATTGTTTTGGGGATGTGATAATTTTAATACAAGCTATCGACTCAATAAATATCATCTTGTTTTGCCTCTCTTGTTTGAATCATCCGGAAAAATGTATTATTTGGAGTAGCCTTTTATCGAAGAGATAATTGAGTCATTCTGGCTATTTACATTTCTTGGTTGATGGTGACATACATCCTATAATATTCTTGATCAAGATGCTATGGCGAAAACTATCAAAATTGTATTACATACTCATCATAGGTTGTGCTAGCATATTTCAAAGAAAGCTCCTTCCAAGGTTCATTGCTTTAATAGTAATAAGATAGTCTGAGTATTTTATAAATGCATGAGTAAGTGTGACTCGGAGGAAGAGTTTAAAGAAGTCACTAGAAGAAGGAAATTTGCATGATCATGCTTGGTTGTCGAGCTTTATAAGATTAGATCCAAGTGGTCCAATCATTAGAGGACTCATTCTCGTGGGCATCTTGTCAACGCGTAGTGAGTCCACGAACAATGTATGTCACGAATATCTAAACCAACAAGTTAAGCTCACGATTGTTTCTTGGTTGGAAAAGGTTATGGAGACATGGCATGAATGAATGCGAAGACTTCAAGTGTAAGTCATCGATTGTTCTGTTAAGATCTCAAAACAAGTATATTTTATACAAGAAAGGTTTACACTATGTTTGAAGAGGAATTTTGCATGGAGTTGGAGGCTATCGATAACTAAGTCGGATAAGACACCATAGTATTTGGTGAGAAACTTAGAGAATAAAATGCATCCAAAATATGGTGTGCATTTTGATAGACTACAAGTAACTTGTACTTGCAAAAATTTGAAATGATGGGATTACTTTGTGCCCACGTATCGAGTTCTTAGTCGGGGAAGATGTTGTCGCATTCCGGACAAGTATCTTCTCATGCGATGGTCTACTAGAGCAAAGAGAGATATTTACATTGATAGTGCATATAGAAAATTAAGAGATGAGCATAGATAAAATCTTCGCATTATTTTAACCACATAAGTCGATATGCATATCAAATAAGCGTCGAGACGCAGGATAAGAGGCGAGGGTATATGCTTGGATCCCTAAAAAAATTATGATGATGTCGACTCATAATAAGTGGAATTCTCCTCCGGTGACCGGTTAAGAAGAAGTCAACCACAACGACAAGGAAAAGACATCTTAAAGGATCCGGTTAAGCAGCGTAGGGTGTTTCCAACTCGAGCTTAAGGGATATTGGGAGAGATCCAAGAAAGCCAAGAGTAATTTTCTATTGCGTATTAATTTTAGTATTTTAAATATTCATTAATCTTCAAACCCTTACTTTTTTTTTTAGAAACCAAAGTGATCGATAGTGTTCAGCGTGTTAATAGTTGCATCACCTTTTTGTTATGCAGTGTTTTTTAGTGCAGAGAATATCACACATCGATGTAAGAAATCATCAACTAATATGATGTTCTACACAGGAATTTAACTTCAGCTCCATATCAATCGATCGGTGAAGTACACTAAGGCGATGATGGATATTATTTGAAAACATTTTGATGCATGACATTATCCGGTTTGTGTTCTTATGAATCTTTTACGTAATGCTTGAGTCCCAAAGATGACTCTCTTTAACTTAACACACAAGATGTTTAGACTTTAGCTAGGGATTTTCTCCTTTCTATTTGTAGCTCTTTAAGCAATAGTGATTGAGTTAATCCCGAGGACCTTGTAATCATTGGTATAAATATGTAATAAATATGTTTTGCATCTATACCTCTCCTGAGAATACAGATCGTTTATTACCTTTTTTTCAATTTATTTTGCCTGATTCTAGAAATAATGTTCATTACATTCCAGTTTAGGCAATTTGAAAACTGTTTGGATAATTTCTGGGTATTTTTTTTGCATCTGTACTCTGTGTTCCTCTTTGGAGGGTACAGATCATTTGAGTCCATTTTACCAGTTTATTTTGCCTGTTTCTTGAGATTATGTTTAGGGCACTCCAATGGAAGCAATTTGATGGCTGCTTGGATGATTTGGTATTTTTTTGCATTTGTACTCTGACCTCTGGAGGAACTGGTCATTTAGTGACTTTTTTTGATTTTTTTGGCCTAATTATATTGATTATATTTAGGGCATTCCAATTTGAAGGCTATTTGGATGATTTAGGGGTATTTTGCATCTGCTCTTTGTATCTTTTGGAGGATCTGATTATTTATTTTTTTTTTGATTTATTTTGCTGTTTATTGAGATTATGTTTAGGCATTACAATGGAAGCAATTTGATGTCTTGGATGGTTTATTTGGGGTATTTTGCATCTGTACTCTCTGTACCTCTTTGGAGGGTACAGAGCATTTAGACTTCTTTTTCCAATTTATTTTGCCTGTTTCTTGAGATTATGTTTAGGGCATTCCAATAGAAGTAATTTGATGGCTGCTTGGATGATTTCTGGGTATTTTTTTTGCATCTGTACTCTCTGTACCTTTTTGGAGGGTACAGATCATTTATGGACTATCTAGTTCGAAAATTTAGTTGGCAAACTCATAATGTGGTGACAAATTTAAAGAGCCTCTTAATCTATTGTATTTATACTATTCAGTAATTAAAAATAATTATTATATAATTAAATGTTATAAGTTATCTCTTTCAGGCAAGTTTCATTATAGTTATAATAGAATTAAATTTTTCATATTGCAATGAGACAAAAAAATACTATTTTTTATAATAGATTAACTTATTTTGTTTTTGTTTCATCTAAATAAATAGACAAGTCAGTCTGATAAGGTTCAAGTTAATATTGAACTTCATTTCACTCGAGCATTAATATACTAAGAATACATATGAGTTAATTTTTTTAACTGCTTTATTTTCATAATAAAAAAACAACTAACAACAATCATAATCATATTTAATACATATGAGTTAAAAATTAAAACTGTTAAAATATCATGATTTTACAATCAAAATTTACTTACACCAACCACAATAATTTTACAATGAAACTTTTAAAAAAAAGATAATCCACGATGGTAATCCTAATTTAATTTTATGCATTATCTAGATAACATTTATTTTTTGCATTATTTGTATTAATTTTTATGCATTATGCTAACAAAATGACCATACCATAAAAAAATGATTTTAAATGCGATTTCTTTCAAGAATATAGTCCAAAACCAAATCCATAAGATAAAAATATGATTGTTGAGTAAAATATCATAATAAAATATCAAATCAAACTATATGAAATGAGAAAAGAAGTTACAAAAGCGGTAAAATATCATCCCGGATCCATAAAGATCCATTCAACAAAATAGCTAAGTCTTGAAGCACCAAGCCGTGCATTATACAAAATCCTATATCAAACTAAATACTATTGTTCTCAATTTGGATTTTTAAGTCCCAAACAAAATATAGCGTAAGCGAACTCAGCCCTAAATATATTCATCTTCTTTGGCCAATCCTGTGGTCTAGATCACTTGGAGGTTTGATTCTTTGCCTCCATATATTTGGAACAAACATTTCGTCTATTTTCTTGGGTATCCCACTCACCATTTCAATTGGCCATTTTTGGGATCGCTTCATAAAGGCGCCGACATCTTCAAAAGTAATTTGATCACGAATAGAACATAATCTCAAACAAGTTGGCCCGAAAAAAATAGTTAAGAGGAACCAAATTTGAAAACTATACAATCTCGGAAGAATGCTCTTATGGGTTGATTTGGATAATGAGTCGTAAATAAATCGACTTCATATGCAACCGAGTGTCCAGTCGATTATCTATAACCGGTAAGATTAATTAACTCGACATTGTCGGCGGTGACATGTTGGATAAACATTTTGCTTTTGTCTTTCCGGCGTAACTCGAAAAGAAGAGAACGATTATAGATTATAGCTTTTATCTAAACAAACAAGAATTGAATCGTAATACCCAACATTCATGTGGGGTACATGCAAAGCATGAAATGTACAAATAGGGACATACCCGGACGAGCGAATACTTCTCGTGAGCGTGAAGGCATTAATGTGTCCAGCTGAGAGATATTGATCTGTCAGCAACTCATCGATCTGGCCTCGTGCAATAATGATATTCCCAACCGCGAATACTGTATCACCTCTGCAAGTAATAAATATTTTAGAGTGATCTTAATTAAACGAATATGTTATTTTATGTATGAAGGAACTGATTGAGGATTGATTTGTCCTCGAATCGGGACCATGGCGTGCCAATAAGATCGAGCATCGGCTTAGGCAAATAGCTGGATGAGAACTTAACAACATGAAGTGCCTCGATGGTCGCAAGTAAATTCGATGACAAAAGTTAGTGATGAAGAGCTTATGAATTAAGGATCGATCTAATTATTTTTCATACCTCCAATTGATGCTCCTCCACCACGATAGGTATGTGGGTAATCGACCTTTCTTGGCTCATCTTTGCGAACCTATAAAATATTTAGTGAAATCTATTTCTATTATCTAAATTTAAAAGAAAGTAACTTAATACCTCCTGCTTCTCATCTTGAGTGGAGCCACCACATCACTTATTCTTGCTTGTGACTTCGTAAGTGTGTGTGAAGAGGAACTAATAGCTTTCCTCTTCCTTATCTGCGAAGCTTTCACACCACCTCAATCTTTGTCGATTCGGGTTTGAACATCGTCATGTGTAGTGGCGGCCTCCAAGAACTTCACTACGGTCAATTCCACATGGGCTTCCCGGGTTAGTATCCAACTCCATAGTGGAAGCTCACGGGTGGCCACAAGAGCTTCCTCTACGGTACCTCCTCGGGGCTTTCCAAGTGGTAGCCTCCCGGGTACCCTCCAGGGAAGCTCAGGTAGCCTCCTCAAGAGTTTCCCTGGTGACCCCAGAACCTACCTCCCACACTTGGGGTGGTGGGACCCATTGCCTAAGAACTTCTATATAGCGACAACCGCCCATCCATCCTCTCCGTCATTGTTGCATGAAAAGACAATACTACATCTTTCAAGTCCCTGAAACCTACAAGTATCCTCTCCACCACAAAGTCTCATTTGTGGGGTAGTAGGAGCTGCTGAATGGAGAGAATATCGAGAAGAGACATATGGAGACTCAGTGGGGGCTGCACTAATTTGACTTAAAATGGGACATGAAAGGCAGACCTGTGATAAACCGATAAAAAATGTGAAGATATATAATATAAATAAAGACATTCTTATATGAACTAAGTGATATTATTATATGTCACCTGATATCCTCCCAAACCAGTGAAAGCATTATTTGGAAACTCTATTTTTGCCCATCGCAGCATACGTGGCTTTGCAGATGGACATGACGGGCTTATAATGCTTATGTGCTTCATATCTACAATGAATATTTTAAACAGTAAACTTCAACGCATTAAATTACACATTCCTGGAGATATAGAACATACCATCGAAGAGTGACAAAGCCACTCATAATCGCCCTCGGGTGCGAATCTTTGATGTAATAACATCAAATTGGGAAACTAGAAAGTCCCAAATGGCCTGCTTGTGTCAAAAATCTCATGTCATGTAGGCAATCGGTTCGATCGTATTGTGATATATAAAAATAGATTTGACTAAAATGTACAAACCTGCTGTCTTACATCATCTCAAGTTGATTCTTGTAGTTGATGGCTGAATTCGACGTGAGAATTTCCATAATACCTTCTCCCTCTGTTTGGCATCCTATCATCAATCTCATCGGGGTGAAAGGAATGCCGCCCACCCAATAAGAAAACTTGCTTTTATATGTGGACAGATCGATGTAATGGCAAGAGTCTTAATTAATTGAGTAATGAATTGATGGAGATGAAACCTCTTTAAAATGTCGGTGGCTTCATCGTAAACGTCTTTTGCAATATTATCGACAGTTCTTACGATTGGTAGGCTACATCTCAAGTTATCCTTTTCACATGGTAAACTTCAAAAGAAAAGTCGTAGGTAATGAAATGCACAAATCACCATCAAAACAGCGAATAGCTTCCAAATTATTCTAAATGATCTACCTCCAAAGATAGAATACAGTCTAAAATACCCCAAATAAACCATCCAAGACCATCAAATTGCTTCCATTGGAATGCTACATATCTCAATAACAGGAAATAAACTGAAAAAGGACATAAATGATCGTACCCTCCAAAGAGGTATGAGAGTCTGAGATGAAAATATCCCCATAAACCATCAACGACTTTCAAATTACTTGTTGTAATGTAATGAACATTATCTAGAATCAAAAAATAAATTGGGAAAAAGATATAAATGATCGTACCCTCGGAGGTACATAGAAATCAAAATATCTCCGAACCATCTAATAGCTTTGCTTCATTGTAATGTAATGAACATTATCTCAAGCAAACAAATAAAGCTGGAAAAAGAAGTTTTAAATGCTACCCTCAAAGATCAAAGAGTCTGATAAAAAACACCAGAAATCATTCAAGCAAAAAATTGCTTCCATTGGGTGCTAAACATAATCTCGAAAGCAGGCAAAATAAAGGAAAAGAAGTTCTTAAATGCTCGTACCCTCCAAAGAGCAGTCTGAATATATAAAATATCTAAATAAACCATCCAAGCCATCAAATTGCTCCATTGGAATGCCTAAACATAATCTCAAGATGTAAAATAAATTGGAAAAAGGCCATAAATGATATACAAAGAGGTACAAGTCTGGATATAAATATCTAAAACCATCCAAATAAGCCTCCAAATGCTTCCATTGGAATGCAACATAATCAAAAGTAGGCAAAATAAATGGCAAAAAAAGTCCTTAACTGCCTCAAAGTGCAGATATGAGATAAAAAATACCCGAAATCATTCAGCGGTCATCAAATTGCTTCCATTTAGTCAAACATAATATCAAGAAAGCAGGCAAAATAAAGCGGAAAGAAGTCCTAAATGCTCACTCTCCAAAGAGGTATAAAAGTCTGAATGCAAAATACTCCAAATAAACCATCCAAGCAGCCATCAAATTGCTTCCATTGTAATGCCCTAAACATAATCTCAATAAATAGGCAAAATAAACTGGAAAAAAGGCTATAAATAATATCACCCTAAGAGGTACAAAGAGAGTGATGCAAAATACCCCAGAAACCATCCAAATAGCTTCAAATTACTTCCATTGGAATGCCTAAATATAATCTCAATAATTAGGCCAAAGAAAGCTAAAAATGTCATAAATGATTTGTACCCCTCAAAGAATGCAGAGAATGCAGAAAAAAACTCAGAAATCATCCAGCGACCATCAAATTGCTTGTTGGAATGCTAAATATAATCTCAAGAAAAATGCAAGATAAAGCGAAAAAGTTTGCTAAATGATCATACCCTCGAGAGGAGTAGAAGAGTCTGACAAAATATCCCAAATCATCCAAACACCTTCATATTGCTTCCATTGGAATGCTAAATATAATCTCAAGAAGAAGGCAAGATAAAATGAAAAAAAAAGTACAAATGATCACTACCCTGAGAAACAAAAAATCCAAACCATCCAAACAGTCTCCAAATTGCTTACATTTGAATGTAATGAATATAATCTCAAGAAACAAGCTAAAGAAACTGGAAAAAAAAAGCCCTAAATGTTATGTACCCTCGAGAATGATACAAAATAACATATAAAAAATACCTCGACGGTGAAGAAACGAGTAAACCCTAAATTTATTCAAGTTCGGAATGCATGTAAATACCTCATGTAGTCATCTACCTCAATTTTGATTTCTATATCAGCGGCGGGGACGTCGCGTCGAGCGGGGAGCTAAGGCGAGAAAAAATCTTCGTCGAAAAGCTAAAGCGTTACGTGGCGAGGAATGTCGAACGAGATCATCGTCGTTCTTCTCCCACTTTTGAGCGATAAGGGGTCGGGGGAAGTGTAAGCGGCGTTGTGAATCGCCATCCCTTTACGCCGTCCGTTCGATTCTTGCTCCATTAACGCTAAAAGCGGAAAAAAATCTGGCGTCGTATGGATTTAGTCATACGTAAAAGCCGTCTCGGACTCGTAATATTTTCTCGATATGGGCCCACAGGCGTATGAACTAGTTCATATATGATCCACCTTTTTTATTTTTTTTAAATTATTGATAATAAATCATAAAATTATGTGACTTAAAATCATTGTTTGGAAGAAATAACATTCGCTTAAAGCCGCATCCCTTCAGTTCACTCCATTTTATATTTTTTAAATTTGTTATACAGCGGATGATATGATGATAGCAGGTGACCCAAATGACACGGAAACACTATAATTCTATAACCCAAAGATTCCAAACAAAAGTGGGTCACTTGCTAACTTGCAACTTTAATTTTTGTGCTTTGTTTTTTTCTCAAATAACATCAACTTATAATAACATAGGGACATTTATATACATATCATATAAATTTTATATATTTATATATCTAACATTTAAATTATGATATTTGTATGTTATAATGTTATCACTCAAATTGTTAATATCACCACATTAAAAATATTATTAATATTACTTTTTTTAACATTGAATGTATTATGTCATACATTGTTGAAGTATGAAAAATCCCACGTATTGGGATAAAATATGAATAATAGAGGTCATTAATTGTGAATTTTTTATTCGTATCTATCTATGTTATCTTTTTCTTATAAATATATTCTAATTAAATTTTTTTTTTAAATTATCAATATTGTGTGCTAAAAAATCAATTGCGATAGAATAAAAGTTTAGCCTTAGCTTTATTGTGAAATCTAACACATACACAGATATTTGAAGAATAAACAAGAAGCTCCAAGATTTTTCTACGTGAAAAATCCGAAGAGGAAATCACGGGTCAAGTAAAATCTTCCATTAATCTCGATCGGTAACACAATATCACGGCGGTGGTTAAAGCTTGTTAGTGGCGATTGATGATGGTGAGCGGCGGTCGGTGGTCGGCGTTGATGGTGATGGTGATGACCGGAGATGGCAACGATGGCGGCGGTAGTTGGCGAGTGACCATAAGCGGTGGTCGATAACCGATGTCGATAGTGGTGGCAGCGGCGGCCGCGATGGTCAGCAATGACCGGCAGCAGTGGTCAGCAGTGGTAACCGAGGACGGTGGTAATGATAGCCTGGTAGTTGATGGCAACGGTGTCGATGTGTAGTGACGGCAGTCGGCGATAAGCGAAGCGACCGGCCGGCGTCGGTAGTGATGACCGGCAACGGTGGTTGATGATGACGATGATCGATGGTGATGGCCGACGATGGCGGTCAGCAATGGTTGGCGACCGGCGGCGGTGGTCGGCAATCGTTGAGTGGTGGCACGATTATGCTTGGAGGATTTTCAAACTTTAGAGCTCTCTCTTCTCTTTAGCTTGGGCTTCCCTTATGTGAAGAATGAGAGGCTATTTATAGATTAGAGGAATGACGTTTCTGTAAATACATACAAAATCCAAACCAGTCCATCAGACGGCTCAAAATGATTCACTTGATCATCTGATGTATTTTAAATATTTGAATGCTCAAATGAGGTCAAAATTAAAAGATCTTGAACTTGTTAGATCCAGCTCGTCAAGGCGCTCGATTTGATCATAAACACTCCATATTTAGAAACTATTTAGGGATTTAACTGATATCCCAAAATTTTCAATGATATTTTAAGTGTTTGATTTGGACTAGTTTCGACTTAGGATCAGATTACTTTTGACATCCAGATTCGCTTGAGTGAAATTTCTAGTCATATATCAATGATATTTCAGGTTATGAAAATCGGACCGGATATAGAACCGGAAAATAGAGAGGTTAAAGGTTGAACCGGGGTCGAACCGGATGATATAATAAATATTAAAATTATCTAAATGAAATTTAAATGTTCAAATAATTATACAAAATGTGTAATTTGAAGAAATAAATTATAAAATACAAATAATGTGCAAAAAATCTTCTGAAATTTTAAAAGTTAAATGCATTAATATATAAATACTAATTTTTTCTATGATAATTCTTTGAAATAACTCATTGTAGAGCTTTAAGAAATTGCTTATCTAAAAAGGAATTGAAATTAAAATAAAATATTAAAATTAGTAATTTGACATCAATTATATAAAATATACAAGAAAATATAAACTAAACTAACCACAAAAAGATATTATAAATTATGATGTAGAACACTTAATAATTAAAACTAATAAATAACAAGTCATAACAAAATTAATACATTCATAATTCAATAAAAATGATATATGACGTATCAATAATTTTTGTGTTCTTTAGCCATGATATGACACTTAAAATGGTACTAGTCGAAGCACAAATCTTGATGTTAAAAGCAAGCTGATCCGAAGTTGGCTAATTGAGATCAAGCATAAAATATCATTGGAAACTTTGGGATATCAGTTAAATCTCTAAATAGCTTTCAAACATGGAGTGTTTATAGTCAAATCGAGCGTCTTGATGAGCCAGATATGACAAGCCTAAGATCTGATAATTCTGACTTCATTTGAGCATTCAAATACTTAAAATATATCAAATGATCAAAGGAATCATTTTGAGCCGTCCGATAGAGAGGAGTGGTTCATTTTGCTATATTTATAGACGCCACTCCTAATCTATAAATACTCTCATTCTTCATATGAGGGGAGCCCAGGCAAGAGAGGAGAGCTCTAAATCTTGAAGATCCTCCAAGCATAATCGTGCCACCACTCGATGGTCACCGACCACCCCCGTTGGTTGTCAACCACCGCCGCCGGTCGCCACCGTCAGCTGCCACCGCTGATCCTTGCCGTCATTGATCCCCGCTGTTCACCATTATTATATGGTTGTTGTTGCCTGATTTTGGGATTCACATTGTCAGCCCTTCTCATATACAATTCTGTAATCCCATATCGAGAAAACTTGTACTCCAAAATAAATACATAGTGGAAGATTTTTCTTGGGGTGGTTTTCCCTCTTTGAGGTTTTCACGTAAAATTTTGAGTTTTCTTGTTCACTCTTTAAATACTTGTGTGTGTGGATTTCATAATAAGGCTAAAGCGTAAACTTTCACTCTACGTTTTCAGACGCAGGTTTGACCGTCAGGAAAAGAATCCCTCAATCACAATTTTCGTGAATACTCGCGTCATGGCCAATAGTCGCAATACTCGTAACAATGGAGCCTCCTACTCCAACTCCCGTCACTCTCGAAACCAATCCTTGAACTGAGGACGCCAAGCTTCTTCCTCACTTCCCGATAGGCGTGACAGGAATCTCTTTAGAAGATCGTGTGCGCCGAATGGAAGAGTCTCAAAATGAGATGATCTGACTTTTGCGAGGAACACAATAGCCACTATTGTGGCAAGCACATCTCCCCCAAGATTGATTGTTAGCCATGGGAGGTTAAAATGCTAATCTGACACCAAGTTCCTCCGCGTAAAAGCGGTGATCTTGATCTCATTGACACCGCTAGTTACTCATCCATCTCGTGCTCGCGCTAATCCACCAATTATTGCTGGTAGTTTGGCACATACTCATCCTGTTGACTCCACTCGATATGTTATACATGCAGAATTATGGCGCTTAATGCAAGACGAACTTCACCTTAAAGACAGAAATCATCCCCCCTCACCATGCTATGAGGAGTCATCACCTTTAGCTGAAGCTATTCTTCAACATCCTATTCCCGTAGGTTTCAAGCTTCAGAGCATTGATTCCTATGATGGGGCAACTGACCCATATGAACATATCGACCATTACGGGACCATCATGCATATCCAGAGCTCACGACATCGCTTTGTCAAGTCTTTCTAGTTACCCTCAAAGCTGCTTGGTTCTACTCCCAAGGGAATCCATCCATACCTTTGACAAACTTGCCAAGATTTTTGTAGAATAGTTCATTGCAAACCGGAGGATCATTAAAGATTCCTCCCATCTCTCGACATTCGTCAAAATGAGGGTGAATCACTTAAAGAATACTTCGATTCTCCTCGGTCTCGCCAGACCGCGAATTCGAGAAGAGTTTTTCTTGGAGGGCTCAGTCACGGGCCTTTCTACTGTCACTAATGCGAGATACATCGCTTATCTTGACTTGGTTGTGTGGGCGCAATTTTCTGATGAGGCTATTAATGCCCATCGAAAATAATTTGAACAATCCATAGGAAAATGTAAGAGTGCTCTAGGAAACACAGATAAACAATCCCATTAGAAGAAGCAACAAGGCAGTTATGATCTCCCTCCACGACCCTCGCATCAACGACGCGAACCACGATTGAAATACACGCCTCTGAACACATCTTGTGTTAACTTCTTGTTGGCTATCCAAGATGAAGAGACCATTAAGTGGCCACATCCACTGAAATCAAATTCAGAAAATCAGGAGCAATATTGTCACTTCCATCGAAGTCGTGGACATACTACTGAGGCGTGTAAATAACTTAAAGAAGAAATTTTGAGGCTCATTCAACATGGATATCTACGTCAATTTGTGCAAAACCAACCAGCTTAAGCAAACATAACTCCAACTGGGGGGCAACCGACTCAGACTTGGAAGGAGTCCAAGTTCCGCATCAAGATCCTCTTGTCATCAGTGCGGGGATTGGTGACCCCTATTATGTTGTTAAAAGAATTTTGATTGATAATGAGAGTTCCATTGATGTTTTATTTTACCCCACCTTTCTTAGCATGGGCCTGATTAAGGAAAAACTTCAACCCGCTGTAGGACCGTTATATGGGTTTGATAATCACCCTATATGAGTGGAGGGGACAATCACCCTTCCCGTTGTTCTCGGAGAATTTCCTCAACAAGTCACTCATTCAGTTCAATTCATAGTGGTCAAGTCAAATTCAACATACAACGCTAACTTTGGAAGACCCCTCCAATCAATCTTCGGTGCTGTCACCTCGGTACCTCATCTTAAGATGAAATTTTAAACTCCCATTGGGGTTGGAGTGGTATGTGGAAATCAACAAATAACACAATCATGTTACCTCAGACAAGCTCAACCATGCTCTTCGGTGACCTTCAACATCGAGAATTTTAATCTTCAAGATAAAGAAGTACCTCAGAGGATTTTTCCTGTAAAAGACTTGCTCCCCACTTCGTTATCAAATGACCAACTGTCAAGCTATGACCAAAGATCCAGAGGAAAAAATCTTCCCAAAATGTGGAACATGGAGGGTCTTTGAAAAGTGTTATATGTAATCTTTGGTGCATAAATATTGTAGTATTTAATTAACCCCATTTATCTTTTCCTCTCCACCTCTTATTTTGTTAACTCTCTCTAAAAATGTATCTTGTCCCTTTTGTTAAGTTATCTTGTGACAATATTGTATCACCAATATTATCAAAGTAATGAGTTTATGACTTTTTCTTATAAGCTTATTTATTCTTCATTTAATCCTCCCACTTGAGAAATATACAACTCACGTTGTATCTCAGTCGGGCATGATCAATCCCAAGGGGACTTGATCGGACCTCTTCCATACAGGGTAAGTCAATACTTTGGCTGATACTTAGATAGGTCAAAAGGTTCTTGGTGGACATCTCGCGACCTCTTCCATACAGGTTAACGTCATTGGGTAACACTCTGACAAATATCCTCGGATAGGTCAAAAATTTTCAACTGATTCAATTCGACCTCTTTCATACAAGTTAAATTCATCGAGTCACACTCTGACAAACAACCTCGAATAGGTCAAAAATCCTCAAGATTCAATTCAACCTCTTCCATAGTTAACGTCGCCGAGTCACACTCGACAAACAATCTTGGATAGGTCAAAATCCCGGATTCAATTCAACCTCTTCCATACGATTAACGCCATCGAGTCACACTCGACAAACAACCTCGAGATAGGTCAAAATTCTCGGCGTTCAATTCAACTCTTATATAGGTTTAATGTCATTCACACTCGACAAACAACCTTGGATAGGTCAAAATCTCATCGTTGCTGTCATCTCCGACTACCGACACTGCGCCCAGCCGACTACCGTCATCGATTCTTTGCTGACCACCCCCATCGGCCACCAACCATCCCCGCTGGCCGTCATTTGGTCATCACGCGTTTAGCCGTGACCATCGCCATCTCCGTGGTCACCACCATCGTTGCGGTCAACCCGCGACTACGGCGGATCGCCCGTCATCACCGCCATTATCGTCGCCGATCATCGCTAAACTCCGGTCGTGAGTCGATTGACACCTCTTTCGAGGGAAAATTAGAGCCTGTATGAACTACGGGCCTTGATCGCCTCCGAACCCGGTCGATCTGACAACGGCAGTTGACACCTCTTTCGAGGGAAAACGAGCCTCGCCGTATGAACTACGGGCCTTAATCGCCTTTGAACGACCTCCTCTTAAGAAGAAGAGGAACACTCAAGCATATGAGGAGTGTGCCTTCTCCCTTTGGAGATTTTATAGACCCATAGGACAAAGGTAAATCAAAGAAAAACCGTAAAAACTCGCTGAAAATCGCCCAAAACAGGTGAAAATGGGTCAAAATGGGCAAAAACGGACAAAAAACCCTCATGGGCTTGCTCCGCCCGCAGTGGCCGTATCAAAGGTCCTTCGCCCGCTCGGCCTTCGTTTCCTGTTCTCTGCGACGGTTCAGCGACCTAAGCGCATGACTAGCTGTGGCCGCCATCATAAGCGTCGCGTCCGTGAGCACCCTCCGTGTGGCCTTCCTGATGCGACCGCAGAATATCCGGATGGGTCCATAACCCCAAAATCTTACACCCGCGTGTACTTGCATACATCTGCGGCCCTGCACCTGCTTCCATGATCATAATCTTGTGCTCCCATGAAGATCTGTTCTTTCAAAATGTATGATTAATGAACACACAAATTTCATTGAAGAATTTGCTATTTTCAAGTATTTGACATATATATTTTTGGACGATTGAGATAATGTCATCCAAAAATAGGGGAGCAACTGATATGACACTTAAAATACTACTAGTTGAGCACAAATCTCGATGTTAAAAGCAAGTCATCGAAGTTGAAACCGGGTCGAGATCAAGCACTTAAAATATCATTAAAACTTTGGGATATCGCTTAAATCCCAAAATAGCTTTCAAACATGAGTATTTATAGTTAAATCGTCTCGATGATCTAATAAGCCCAAGATCTCATAATTCGACTTCATTTGAGCATTCAAATGCATCAAATGATCAAAAGAATCATTTTGAGTCCGATAGAGAGGAGTGGTTCGGATTTTGCAGGTATTTACAGAGACGCCACTCATCCAATCTATAAATAGTCCCTCATTCTTCATATGAGGGAGGACAAGAGAGGAGAGCTCTAAAGCTTAAGATCCTCCAAGATAAATACTGTGGTCGCCACCATCCCGTTGGTTGTCAAATCTGAACCACTCCCCTTGCTTGACCCCACCTATGTGGCGTGTGACTTGGCACTAATCACAGGCCTAGAACCCTAAATCCACAAGTGCTTGCCCGTTTCTTTTCCCCCCTTTCGGGATGCACCGCCAAGAGAGGAATCGAGCGGCCTCGGGAGTTCCAGGCGTTAGCCCCACCAAGAGCTAAGGCGTGGGTTATTTCAATTCTTTTTTTTGTGGTAAGATGTCCACCGACCCATTGTGTGGCGTGTGACTTGACATGACTAATCCCGGCGCAACAACCCTAAACCACAAGTACTTGCCCCATTTATTTTCCTCCCTTTCGGAATGCACCCTATCCTGAAGAGGAATCGAACGCAGCTTGAGAGTTCAGCGGAATCCCTTATTTCATGCCATTATTTCAATTCTTTCACTCTACATTTGTATTTTTATACACACATGATAGGGAGATAGTGACACGAATAACAACGCATTATATAACCCAAAGATTCCAAGCAGTACTATGTTATCTTGAGAACATTAAAAGTTGTTTTGCTTTCTCTCAAATAACATCAACTCAAGCAGATAAATTATAAAAGGTTTTCATATTTATTGTAAAACTTTGTGTATTATTATAATATAAATATTATGTATTATTTTATAATTAATAATAATTTTTATTTTGATTTAACTATATTCTACTTTATCATTCGCAAGTTGATCCTCAATTGAAATTAGTCGAGATCAAGCACTTAAAATATCATTGGAAACTTTGGGATATCACTTAAATCTCTAAATAGCTCTTAAACATGGAGTGTTTATAGTCAAATCGAGTGTCTTGATGAGCCGGATATAACAAGCTCAAGATCTCATAATTCCAACTTCATTTGAGCATTCAAAAACTTAAAATACATCGAATGATCAAAAGAATCATTTTGAGCTGTCCGATAGAGGGGAGTGGTTCAGATTTTGCATGTATTTACAGAGACGTCACTCCTTCGATCTATAAATAGCCCTCATTCCTGATATGAAGGGGGCTCAAGCAAGAGAGAGGAGAGAGCTCTAAAGCTTAAAAAAATCCTTCAAGCACAATTGTGCCACCACTCGACGGTTGTCAACCGCCGTGCCAGTATCGGTAGTCACGCCGTGATCCTTGCGTCGTGTCGGTCACCATCATGATGACATTCATCGTCGATCCGATCCCATTGTTTATCATCATCTACTCCACTGACTGACTTGAATGTGACTATGTATTTATGTTAGCGATTAATTCTCATTGTCAGTCATTCTCATGTACAATTTTATAATCCCGTCATCGAGAAATTTTGTACTCTGAAACAAATACATAGTGGAAGATTCTTACTGGGCTAGGACCAATGGTTTTTCCCTCTTTTCGAGATTTTTTCATGTAAAAATTTATAGAGTTTTCTTGTTCACTCTTTAAATACCTGTGTGTGTGTTGGATTTCATAACAAGATTAAGAAGTAAACTTTCACTCTATCACAATTAGTTTTCTAGCCCACAATAAGCGGGAGCCATCTTTGAGCCGGGGCGTGCCCACCCCACACACGCGATCTGTGAACCCTATTTCCAAACCCTCATCGCTGCGGCCTTCGTGACCGCGTCTTTCCTCCTCATCCGCGGCCTGCATTCTCCATTCTCCATGCTCCATTCCGATCGATCTACTCTTAGCTCTATTTCTCCATTGCTCAGGGCCTCCGATTTGCGATGATTTCTTATTCTTAGAGAAGAAAAATATATATATATATATATATATATATATATATATATATATATATATATATATATATATATATCTTGATCACCCAGGATTGTCTTGAATCTTGATCACCGTTTACGCGATTATTATGCGATTTATCTCATGAGTTCTTGCGTACTAAGTTCTCAATCCTCTCCGGTATCTCGGTTCGTCTCTCTCTCTAGTTATAAAATCCCAACTATTTTTCTCCTACATCTTTGATGATTTGTGGGAATTTGGATTGGCGACTGGGATCGTGATGGTTTGGAGAGCTACTTTTTTTTTCTATTCTTCTTCTCACGAATCCTGACTGGCCGATTCTGAAGGAGTTTGAGGTAAATTAAGATTTATTCACCATTCTTCGCCGGTTTGTTATGCCATTTGTCTACCCATCGCCGCGGTGAAAGTTTATCTAAGGGTTACATTCGTGAGTTATAACGGTCCCTTGTGCTCCTCTTTTTCTTTTTTTCTTCTGTTTTCATTTCAAATTTTGATATATATAGTTTTCATTTTCTATTTTTCTTCCTCCCCATGATTTTAGGTAAACCGTAAACGCCCTATTTCTGGGTTTTGTGAGTCTATTATCAGCATTTTCCTCTAATTGCTTAAGGAATTGTATGTTTCCTCGGGCTCGGTATCGATGTGGTTTTACCGGTCCCAATTCTGGGCAACTTCCTCTGAAGGAGTTTGGAGCCTTTTAATTTATTTTCTTTATTGGAAATTTACATGCATAGCACACAATCCTTAAGCATCATCTTCATACTTATCTCAGTTCAATTTGGATTGTAGTTGGTTTCTTAAAGCGGGTTTTAGATTTGAATGGAATTAGTTTCACGATCAAATTTGAACCGATTTAAATGGTTGGTCAGGCGCAGTTTTAGAACAATGGTTAAGGCGGCTAATCTTGAACATGAATATCAACTTTTTAAGTGCTGAACTCGAGTATGAGATGTAACTTCAAATCTTCAATCTTTGTTCGCATATTTTTGGCTCAGTCAATGGGTGGTAAGAAAAGCTTCTTTAATGATCTATTGTCATGTGATGGTCTATAGTATAAGTTTCATCATGTTACTTTATTATTCTTGTCCTTTTCGGCAATTCACTTAATTGCTTTACTAGTTAGTTTTAGGGTCTCTTTATATGCCCTTTTGTCCAAAATTCATATAACACCTTATTGTTGTTAGTATAGGTTGAGGATCTTCAATGAATAGGGGTGTAAATGAACCGAGCTTGAGCGAGTTGAACCCTTGTTCATGAAAATTATTTTATTCTTTCCTTTGAATGCAATTCTATTTTAATCATTACTTATATGCTTTATGTTTTATGAAATATGTTCAAAAGCATGTCTTCATTTTATGCATATTAATCTTTAAGACTTTACATCGGATTTTAATGTTCTTTAATTAGATATGGGCGATATTTTAAAGAAAGATTGAACAAGATGAGAGTTATTCACATCTTATTATTGGTGAAATAAATACAAAATCTAAACAAGTGCACACAGAATTCAACGTAGAAGATATTGTAGCAGATCCTGGATTAAGAAGAAAATTTTCAGAGTATCATCCTAATGACTGTGATAGAGTTAGAAGAGCATATCTTCAAAAAAAGTATCCTTGTGATGAATTTCCTCAAACACAAATCGAAAATAAATTGCAGTTTAATCAAAATGGTTTGATGAATATAAAGGTTGGTTAGAGTATTGCAAAAGATGCAGCATATTATTTATTTTGTTATCTTTTTAGACCTGATATTGGTGAACAAGCAAGTGGCGATAGTTTTGATAATAAGGGATTTAAAAATTGAAAAAAAAAAAGATTTGAAGTTCATATTGGCCAAGTTAATAGTGCTCATAATATTGCTCGAAGAAAATGTGAAGATTTAATGAATCAGGATCAACACATTGCATTTTCTTATGGAAGACATTTTGATCAAAATCGAAGGGATTACAGAACACGATTATGTGCCACAATTGATTGTGTATGTTTTCTTTTAAGCCAAGGATTAGCTTTTCGTGGTCATGATGAATGATTCTGAAAATCAAGGAAATTTTCTTGAACTTACACTTTTGGTCGAGCATAATGAAAGTATTAATAAGGTTGTCCTTGAAAAT